>CM024695.1:19363593-19712274 GCA_014182845.1 Corymbia calophylla | reverse complement strand
CTTATAATAGGGGGTACTTGGATGGTAGTCGGTTCATGCTTGAGTATTGATGTTTAAGATTCAGCACTAAAGACTCCGGGACTTGGGGTCTCGATTGAGGTTTTGGCCCCATTAGCTAAGGTCTAGGAGTTATGGTCGGCTATCGGGGCATGATGGCTAGTTCAATCCCTAGTGCGCTATAGAAACATTATATTGATTTTTTTTTTTTTGCCAAAACATCAAGGTTTTCAATAACAAATAAAAGATGATTTATGTTTATTTGTTCCATAGAAATTAAGAAAAATTCTTGAAAATAATATCCTCCCAAAAATAAATTTCATGCGCAATCTCATTTTCGCAAAACAAAATGACAACATATATACTTCTCACTACCTTGGTTATCTTGACTCTTGATTGTTTGTTTTTATTAAATATTATGTATGAACTAAAAGTGGAGTGAAGTGAGCTATATGCGGTCTATGCAGTCAAGTCAGACCTTGATGAAAAAAAAAATACATGAGTTGGCACAACAGATTTTCCAAGTCCCAAGTATGAGAAAAGAACATTCTAGGATTTTACCATTATTTTGCTGAAAAGTGTTGACGAAATACTCTTTGAAATGGGGATTAATAAGTAAATCGACAAAATAATCTATCTCTAATCGAGATTAACAACCTAATCAAAGGATTAGGAAATTAACTCACAAGTTAAATGAGCTGGGAGTATGAGAATGATAGTGGTGATGAGGGTGACGTCAATTTGACTCAAGGACAGTAGGGGATGGTGAGCAATGGTTTGGTGGTGGCTTAGGTGGTTCAGTGGTGGCTGGTCCATGAGGGGGAGAGAGACGTGAGCGGCTAGGGCAGTTTGGGAGGGACATAGATGGGCGAACGGCGATAGTTATAGTGGTCTAGCGAGCAAGTGGCAGGGGTGGACCAAGGAGCAGAATGAACAGAAAATGAAAGAAAGAAAGAAGGAAAAAGGGAGAGAGATTGAGTTGGGTTGGTTTGGCTAATTGGGGAGGGAGAGAGGGAGAGACTTAAGGGGCTAGATGGCTTCAAAACTTCGATAATAAGCCAAGGTTCTAGAGTGTCAAGCAAGCTTCATCCCCCACCAAGTATTTCTCTCTTGCTTAGAACCACACAAACAAATCTTCTAGGAGCAAGGATAATTTGGTCATTTCACTTTTCAAACACAAAATTCCCAATTTGCCCATTTGCCCAAATTGAAGGAATGGGCTTGTTGGCCCATGGTGGCTGTCCATAGTGGGCACAAGGTCAAATGGGCCTTTGGTCGGCTTGTCTCCTTGTGGGCTCAAATTTTCGACTTGATAATCATTTTTCCAAACTTTTCAGGCTTGCCGATAAACATGGGAATTAATAAGGCAACATCTAAAAGTTAGTCTTGAAGTCCTTGAAAATTTGATACTCAAAATCAGACTGAAATTCATGGTTAAATATAATCAAGTGTGACTTTAGTATAGCTTAAACTATCGAGTGACACTTAGGGGTTTTCATGCGTTTGACCTATGGTTGACAAATTTTCAATCCACATGTAAGCCTCTCCAAGTCAGTGGTGATCATCAATTGTCATGTAATTGTGAGGATTCAATTACTTACTTGAGTATAAAGTCAAAAAGGAATCGATCTACCGTCATTCACAATTAGTGTCGTAATTGTGCGGAATTAGGGGTGTGTAACCGAACCGGATTTACTCGAGAACCGGACTTGCCCACCTAAAAAATCGATCCGGGAACTGGACCGGCCCACCCAAAAAATCGATCTGAGAATTGGTTCCAAGTGAAACCCACTCGAACCGGACCAATTTTTTTATAAAAAAAAAAAGGAAAGTAATTGAAAATGCTAAAAGAAGAAGTTAGAACTGGAGAACCCTATCTCTCTCAATTAAAAATCACAGAATAGCAACAGAACTTGAGAACCCTCTCTCTCTCTCTCTCTCTCTCTCACCAATTGATCGACTCGCTCCACAGTCTTAGCCACTGCCTGATCGATGGTTGCCACTCGCTTCTGCTCCCACGATGATGACCCAACACATAGCCGAGCTCCCATGAAGCCATTGCCTCTGTACCTCTTACCAGTGAAGCTGCCACATTTGTTTTGCAATGGGAAATTGCTGCACTTTGAAGCCATCACCTCTTTGTTTTGTTGACAAGCGAGTTGTGCCCGTCTCCGCTGCCATTCGCTGCCCTCACAAACTCAAGTGGCGTCATTTTGCTGTGCTGTTCTTGGTGCCGTAACGAGAGTGTTGCTGTTGTCCCGAAGCCGCTAGGCCTCCTCCATGCACTGCATCGACACTCACATCCCCATTAAAGTCACTATACATATCCTCATTAAGCCTTTCCCTTTCTTGAGAGTTTATCCAAGCCATATAATCCAATGGCTAGACTAGATTGGTGTTGATGATGCATTGTGTTAGACTTTGTGGTAGAAATTGACTATCGCCTTGCCTTTTGACTTGTAAGATGTCATTAGTTAAGAGTCAAGTTCAGCAGATAGTTGAGGTAGAGATGCAGCACCACATTGTTAGAAAGGTCAAATTTGCTATTAGGGGACAAAGAGAAGGAAATTGTTGCAGTCACTTGCTATCTCTTTGATGAAATCTGAGAGCCTGTGTTTCGGTTTTGGTTTGCTTCAAATTTATGCTAGGGGTGTTGTTGTGGCCGTAGAATAGGATTGGGGTTTTGTTTTGGCATGGTACAGGGATGCAACGACAAGGGTCCTCGTATTGGGGTTCTAGGTTTTTGAGGTTATACGTGAGTTGAGTGTGGGCTAGTGCTCGTGTAGCTTTTGTTTGGTTGAGAATGGGAACGATCAATTTTAGAAGAATGCTCAATTCGAAGGTTTCCAGAATGGTAAATTCATCATTTGACTGATTTTTTTGTCTAGTTAGTGGTTGGCCGATAATGAATTTGTCGTAGTTAGTGTCGATGATAATTAGTGTAATTTTCCAAAGTAAAGTGTATTGCAAGTCTTATGTTGCTGTAGGGGCTAATATGTTCACCAAAAGCCCTTTTATCCCTTTCATTTCTCAAATATAATTTGCGGTGAATTTGTGGTTTTGAGCTCTTTATCTTTCCCTACCCGTCTCCAGCTGTGCCATGTCTATTGGCTCACTTGATTCCACTTTTGGTAGAGTCATGTTGATTTCACTTTTGGAGAAGGAGTTATGCTTGTAGCAAAGATTTAGCCGTTTTAGATAAATGAATAGTTTCATGTAGTAGTTGTGGGAATGAGACCAATACTGGACCCATGTTTGTTGCTAATGTTTATGCAATGTTATGATTTTTGCTTTGTCTTATGATTTTTTTTTTATGACAATTAGCCTTATGGATCCTTAATTTTTCATTTAGTTAAAACCTTCATGTATAGGGTAGGGTTGCAAAATAGGTTCTAATGGAAACATGGTAGACCTTGTTCTCGAACCAAAAAAATAGGGTCCAATACAAATAGGGTCGGGTATAGGGTCCAAAAAGGGAGAACCAATTATAACAAGATCGGATACAAGTCAAGATCTAGACCCTATCCACCCTCAACCCGATCACCCCTATGCCGAATTACCCACAATCGGATCTCATAACTCTGTCGAATCAATTTATTTCCATTCGCTAGTTGATTTCTAACAACATGATGTTGACCCTCTTTGATCCTTATGGTATTCTAGATTGAATTCTCTAATCGTACACATGTCGATCATTAATTGCCTTTTTAAGTAAGTTAGTTAACTCGTGAGTGATCAATTTAGAATAAATGTATTTAACAATGTACTGATAGAATAACCATTTCATATAAGGCAAAATGGGTTGAAAATTTAGAACATCACAACTTTTCCCTTCTTAAAGAAATTTCATCCTCAAAATTTGAACTATTACACTAGTCCTCAAAAGGATAAGGGTGTTGATGCCTCATTATTTCTTCACTTTTCCACGTGGCTCCTTCCATTCCGTGATGTTGTCAAATCATGTTGACCAAGGAAATAGTTTTATTTCGCAGCACTTGCTCCTTTTGATCCACAATCCGAGCCGATTTTTCTACGTCCGACACCCAATCATCCATGTCTATTTTCTCAAAATTTAGCACATGGGTTGGATCTAGTTCGTACTTTCTTAACATTGACACGTGAAAATGCTGTGTACTTGAGCAAATCTTGATGGCAACAAGAGACAATAGACCAAAATCCCGATTCTTTCCAAAATCTCAAAAGGTTCAATGTATCTCGGACTCAGCTTTCCCTTTTTGCCGAACCATGAAGTGTCTTGTGTTGAGAAAACTCCTAGTTTTGATGTTAATAAATCATTTTATGTAAGAAACCATACATTTCTTAAGGAGGAAAAGCCACAGGGTGGCGTATGCTTTTGAGTATGCTTGTAGCAAAAGGAAAAGCAGAAGGTGTCTCTAAGTCTGTTTGTACCAGACAGAAGACCTAAAGAAACGCAGTTTCTGAGTCTGTCCGTACCAGACGAAAGGCACGAAGAGACATAGTTTCTGAGTCTATGAGTACTAGACGGAGAACTCAAGCAAACTCATAACATTAGTCTAATAGACTCAGAACAAAACTACAAGACCAGATCACCAACGGTCATGAATTTCACTTACATTATTTATATTGATTCTGTTGTATCGGATTGATTGGCAGGATCAATTAACAGACAACTTCTAAAGAAGAATGGAACACTTATGGAAGCTCGGATTCTGATTGTATGGGCGAACAGAATCCAAGGGGATCAGATCTACCTTTCAAACGGTTAAAAAGACTTACCTTATGAAGTTTGTCCAAGAAAGGGAAGACTAATCTCTCAAGGAAAGAGCCAATGGTCGAGTGTGGCTTGGAGAGTATATAAAGAGAGGATGAGACCTAGAAGACTAGATAGGATTAACATATTCCAAAGCTCGATTATGTTCTTCATTAGTTGTCTAAAAACGTGTGAAATTGAGTGATTCTAGTGCATTACCAAGAAGAGTGACTTTTTGAGACATATCATCACCAAGTGCTAACACTCAAGAGTGTATAATCACATTTGATCACATAATGAAATCCAGCCTATTGGCTGATCGCTTGGAGAGTGGACGTAGGCTTGTCTAAAGCCGAACCACTAAACTGTGTTTGCAATCTTCTCTACTCTCTCTATTTAATTTCTGTTTGTAGATTGCCAAAAATTGATATTGCTTGCGCATAAAGTTCTTCTACACCTATTCACCCCCTCTAGGTGTTAATACTAGTTATATCAATTGGTATAAGAGCCCTGTGCTCAGAGTTTTGAAGTGTTTATTACTTCAGAGTTAAAGATCCTCTATGGCTAGTATTCTTGCACCAGGTCTAATTGAGGGACAGAGCAACACTCGACCACCATACTTTGATGGTAAAGAGTACAATAAATGGAAGAACAAAATGAAGGCCTTCCTCAGATCAAAGGATCCGCTGGAATGGGATATAGTTGAAAGAGGAGTTGATCCCAACGTTGAAGCTGGAAAAACTACAAAGAAAGATGACAGGAAAGCAACAGAAACATCAGCTACCATCTCACCAGAAGAATTGACAATGAGACAAACTTTAGACGCTAAGGCTATCTACTCCCTTTACTGTGCCTTATCTCCTAATGAATATAATCGAATATCTTCTTGTGATACAGCGAATGAAGTATGGGATAGGCTGCACGTCACCTACGAAGGGACTGATCGTGTTAAAGAGACCAAAATAAATATTCTACTTAGTCACTATGAATCCTTCAAAATGAAACAGGGGGAGTCCATAGGAGATATGTTCAGCCGATTTACAGAAATTGTAAATGGACTTGCATATCAAGGATAGCCTGTTCCAGGATCAATGAAAGTCAACAAGCTTTTAGAGGATTATCAAAAGAGTGGAATAATGTGAAGACCTCCATATGAGAAACTCTGCGAATTTCACCTCTGACAGTCGATGAGCTTGTTGGTACCCTGCAATCCTATGAAGCAGAACAAATGAACAAGGAAGTGGAGTCTAGAGGTAAGAAATCTATTGCTCTCAAGTCTACTATTGATTCTAATGATACAGATTCTGAGGACGAGCTGGATGACGAAGAACTTGCACTGCTAATCAGAAAGGTAAAGAAGTTAAATAAGAAAGGCAGAAAATTCAACAACAAGAAGCAAAATAGACAGTCTGGACAACGAAGGATAGAGGATGAGGAAGAATATGTCAAAGATGTTGTCTGTTTCGAATGAAAAAAGAAAGGTCACATAAAACAAAATTGTCCCAAGCTCAAGAAGAATAAAGGAAAATATGAAAAATACAAAAAGGCCCTGGAAGCTTAAACATGGAGTGACATTGAGATTGAAGATAGTGAAGACGAATATGGCAACATCTGTCTAACGGCACATTCAGAATCAGACTTTGGAACAGACTTAGAATCAGACTCAAACTCAGACTCAAACAAAGAGATTGAAGTTAGCCATTCTGATATTCCTACAGAAGTTTTAGATTATATAAATGAGCCGTGTTCCAATTTAAAATCCACTCTGAAAAGGTCTTCGGTTTAAAAAAGGAAAATCACAAGTTGAGTCAACAGAATTATTTTTTGAAAGGAAATTTTGATGATCTCAAAAAGGAATTTTCAGAAAAGAAAAGGAAAATCGAGATTTTTCAATAACTGAGAATGATTCTCTCAAAAAGGAACTTTTTGAAACAAAGGAAAATCGAGAGTCCTTGCAAAATGAGAATGAAGCCCTCAAAAAGGAAATTTTAAATATTACTACAAAATTTTCTAAAGGATCGAAAACCCTACAACATATACTTTCCATCCAGATTCCTTACTACGATAAGTCAGGACTTGGGTATTATAAGGAAAGTGATTCCTTAATTGACTTTCCTAAGGTTAAGGAGAGAATTAGACAAAGACCTCCTCGATAGGCCTACAAAAATCATTTCAAAAAGAATTTTGTAAAACCCGTTGGTCGAGACAATCTCAAATGTACTAATTGTGGAGAAAGAGAACATTTTGAAAACAAATGTCCTAAAGTCTGGAGACTTGTTCAAAAGAAATGGATAAACAAAGCATATACTACTAACCCCAATGGACCCAAGAAAATCTAGATACCAAAGAAAAAATGAGTATGTGTGTTGATTGTAGGTAAGTTTCAGAAGCAAGAAGAAATGGTACTTGGACGGTGGATGCTCGAGACACATGACTGGAGATTCAAGAATGTTCATTGGCTTAGAAAAAGTTCAAAGAGGAACAGTTTCTTTTGGAGGAAACAGTAAGGGAAACATTATTGGATTAGGAGTGATCAAGATTGGAAGTCTAATCATCAATAATGTTTCTCTAGTTAAGGGATTGAATTACAATCTTCTAAGCATTAGCCAGTTATTTGATGCTGGTTTCAGAATTGATTTCAAAGAGAACTTATGTTCTGGAATCAGTAACGACTCTTCTCAATCATTCATTGGACGAAGGCATGGGAACATCTATATCTTGGATATAAATGAAGACACTGCCAAATGTCTCATTTCAGTTCAAGATGAAGCAAATCTCTAGCATCGCAAACTTGGACATGTCAATATGAAACAAATCTCAAAACTGCTTAGCAAAAAGCTTGTTCGTGGACTACCTTCGTTAAGCTATAAGAAGACGGAACTTTGCTCTACATACACTATAGGAAAACAAGTAAGAAGCTCTTTCAAATATGTGAAACAGGTTTCTACTAATCGTGTATTGCAGCTTCTTCATACTAGAACTCAAAGCATTGGAGGTAAGAAATACTGTCTCGTAATTGTAGATGATTATTCTCGATTTACATGGATATTCTTTCTTGCTAATAAAAAAGAAACTTTATCTTATTTCTCAATATTTGCAAAAATAGTTTAAAATGAGAAAGGTTACTCTATTTCTAGTATTAAAACATATCGTGGTGGGAATTTGAAAATCAAGACTTTGTAGATTTTTGTAACAAAAATGGTATTTAGCATACGTTCTCCTCTCCCTACACTCCAGAACAAAATGGAGTTGTAGAAAGGAAGAACAGGTCCTTGCAAGAAATGGCAAGAACTTTGCTTATTGAAAGTAAGGTAGCAACTCGTTTCTGGGCAGAAGTAGTTTCTACTTCATGCCATATCATTAACAAAGTCTTTCTAAGACCAATTCTTGAGAAAACTCCCTATGAAATTTTCAAAGGACGAAAACCAATTGTTTCCTATTTTCGTGTTTTTGGTAGTCAATGCTTTATTCTTAAAAATGCTAACATTCATCCAAGCAAATTTGAAAAAAGGTCAGATGATGGTATATTTCTGGGATATTCTGATGTAGCTAGTATTAACACCTAGAGGGGGGTGAATAGGTGTAGAGGCAGTTTATGCGCAAATAATAACAATCTATTGCAATCTACAAACAAAAATTAAATAGAGAGAATAAAGAAGATTGCAAACACAGTTTATAGTGGTTCGTCTTTAGACAAGCCTACGTCCACTCTCTAGGCGATTGGCCAATAGGCTGGATTTCACTATGTGATCAAAGGTGATTACACACTCTCGAGTGTTAGCACTTTGTGATGATATGTCTCACGAAGTCACTCTCTTTGGTAATACACTAGGATCACTCAATTTCGCACTATGAACAACAAATGAAGAACAGAATCAATCTTTGGAATATGTTTATCTTATCTTATCCTTATATACTCTCCAAGCCACACTCGACCGTTGGCTCTTTCCTTGAGAGTTTAGTCTTCCCTTTCTTAGACAGATTTTATAAGGCAAGTTTTTTTGACCGTTGAAGGTAAATCAGATCCCCTTAGATTCTATTCACCCATACAATCAGAATCCGAGCTTCCATAAGTGCTCCATTCTTCTTTGGAAGTTGTCCATTAATTAATCCTGCTAATCCGTTTGATACAATAGAATCAATATAAATAAGGTAAGTGAAATACTTTACCGTTGGTGATCTTATCCTATAATTTCATTCTGAGTCTGACAAACTTAAGTTCTGAGTTTGCTTAAGTTTTCCGTCTGGTATGGTCAGACTCAGAATTTGCGTCTGCTCGGGTCTTCCGTCTGGTACGGACAAACTCAGAATCTGCGTCTCTTCATATCTTCCGTCTGACACGGACAGACTCAAAGACACCTTATGCTTTTTTCTTCTGCCACCAGTAGACTTTAAAGCATATGTCATCCTGTGACTTTTCCTTCAAAAGAGATATATAAATATCATACATAAAATGATTTGTTAGCATCAAAACTAGGAGTTTTCTCAACAATCTCCCTCCTTTTTATGGTGACAAAACTTTTTATGCATACGACTTGTTGTTCCTGCAAAATATGATTAGATAGAGCATACTTCCTACCGTAGTAAACCATAATGCTCAAATCACAAAAATAGCCCATATTAATCATGCTCAAGTGATATCAGATGATAATCCATTCATGCATCTATGTTCAGAATAACAGCCCAATCAGTCAGACAATAGCAAAACAGATCAACAAAATATCAAATTTATCAAAAGATAAAGATCTGTATGCATGCATAAGCATAATTACTCTCCCCCTTTTTGTCACTGTCAAAAAGTTAATATTCGGAAAAGAGTAAGTAAAGTTTAACAAAAATTCGACAAAAAGTGTTAAACAAAATAAGCCAGAAGATGATGTTTTTAGGAGGTTTTCTTTTTAGGGGTCCGAACAAGGGTGAAATCCTCCATATCTGTGGCAGACTGCTCAATCCTATTGAGACATTGATGAACTGTCTTTTCTAGAGTCTCTAGCCTGTTGTTGAAGGAGATTTCCATTGCAGTCTGTTGATCTCTAATATGTATAAGAAGTGCTAATATCTTTTGAGATTCAGCATTGTCAAATGAAGCTGCAGGAGTATGAGTTTCAACATTCTGAGATTGATGCTCCCCCTGAATTGATGCTTCAGTCTGTCCTTGTTGCCCCTATTGAGTCATGTCCTCTTCTCTGTTATTAGCCTCAGGAATAAAACCTTTATTCATATCATCTTCGCTTCTTTCATTTTCTTCTTCTTCTGGATCTTCTTTTGGGTCAGACTCAACACTCTTAGCAGGTTCTGTGCTAAGAATGTTCTCTGCAGGTATTTCTGGTGGAGGTATTTTCGCTTCTGGTTCAGTCAGTCTGCGTGTAGTCTGACTCATAGTTCCTAAAATTTCAGAAATACTTTCCTCCTCATCTTCTTCATCCTGTAGTAGAAGTTGTCTTCTCTTCTTAGAACTTAGTTCAGCAGCAGCTACTTCATTTCCTTTTCTCTTAGCTGTTGCTGCTTTAGCCAGTTCTTTCTCCTTTCTTCTCCATGTTTCAACAATGTCCTTCAGCCTCATTTTATTGATCATCTTCATGTCTATGGCCATTGTTGGGAGAGTTTTAGTGCAGAATCTCCTAGGTATATCTATCTTGAGATGTTCAAAGATTCTGGTCACCAAAGCTCCATAGGGTAACTGTCATTTATCCTTTGATACTGTCCGATACATGTACATAAGAACAGTATGAGGGAGTGAGAACAGTACTTCCTTTTCAATCGTCTACATCAATTTAGCCTCAAATCTGGCCACATCATTATTAGATGATGCCTTAGGACGAATGCAGCTGATTATGATTTTATGCAGAATTGTCCTTGCTGAGGTTAAGAGAGAATAAGTGATGCTAGCCCTAACAGACTTTGTAAGATGTTTACAAACAGTCTCATAGGTCACTTCTATTGGCTTGAAAGGACCCCTCTCAACTTTCATAATGTCAGCCAGAGTATCTGCACTAACATCATAGAACCTATCATTTACACTGAACTACATTCTATCTAGAGACAAAGATGTCAAATTCGAGTAGAAATATGCTGTTAACTCTGGATAAACAGCAACAAAGTCAGTGCAGAATTGATCCATCTACAACATTTCAAAATATCTTCGTAGAGTCACATCGGCAGCATCCAAAAAAATCAAAGTCCACAATCCTGTGGTGCATAACTCCTCGTTCTAGCAATCTGTTATAAAATGTTTTATGTTCTTTAGATCGGAACAATTTCCCAGTTGTGTTCCGAGCCATAGCAGTAATCCCCATTCTAACTTCAAAATTTCTATAGATTCTTTCATCATCCTCCTTCTCACCCTAGACATTCTCTCTACTTCTACCTGCTTCACTAATTCGTTCTCTCCGTGCAAGCAGTGGTTCTGTAGTCTGAACCGCTTGGACAAGACGGAACTCATTTGCATATCATTTTTCTCGCAAGAAATAGAGTTTAACGTCTTCCCTAACATTTCGTTGCACTAACCACTCATACATCCTCATGACTATATAGGGATTATCAGTAGGTTTTGGTAGAGTTAATCCAGACATACCTCTTCTGGAGACATTTCTTTGCTCAGATTCTGTTGGGGAAGTTCTTGGAGATTCCACATTTTCACTTCCATCTCTTTGAACGGATGCATTCGGAGATTGTCCTTGGGAATCTTCAGAAGTCTACGTCAGATCGAAGTGCGTCTGTCCTCCTTCAATATTCCTTGTTCCTCTACCAGCAATCCTGTTAGATCTTCTTCGAGGAGACGGAGACACTGACCTTGATCTGGACATGGAGGATCTTGATGCCATGTTCGGAGAAGATTTGACTTGATTTTGGAAAAATGTTTGTTCTATTAGGGTTTCTAAAAGGGGTTTCTGAGGAGTTGTGAAAAAGAACTCGACTTTTGGGGGTTATAAAGCCTAGAGGGGGTTATAAAACCCTCTGATGTGAGGCAAATGAAAAATCGCATCTTTTAAAAAAATAACTGAAAATGGCAGTTATTCAAAATCTATTAAACTTGACAAAAATAGATTCAAACAACATAGGCATGTACCAGAAATTATGCAAATCAATTATGCAGATCAATTATTTGTTAAAAAAACTTACCAAGTTCAAACATATAAGGAAATAACTTACACTCCAAAAATACCATCAATTCTTTTTGAGTGCTTCCCAGAAGATTGATCTATTCAGACGATTGCTTCTTCTAGACTTTGTCATGTTCTCATAGACTTTATGAAAAAGGGTTAATAATATTTAATCTTCCACATATTGAATCGAATGTACCTTTGTCCAGCGGCTTTGTGAAAATGTCTGCTAACTGATTTTTTGAATCAATGAATTCCACAATTATGTCTCCATTATGCACATGGTCTCTAATAAAGTGATGTTTAATTTCAATGTGCTTTGCTCTGGAATGTAGAATCGGGTTCTTGGTGAGATTTATAGCACTTGTATTGTCACATCTTATTTCAGTACAGGTTTCTTCCTTTCCATAGTCCTCGATTCTTTGTCTCATCCATAGAATCGTGAACAATGAGCTTCCAAGAGCAACATATTCTCGCTTCGCGTTGATAGAGCCACAGTGTTCTACTTTTTGGAAAACCATGAAACCAGCATCTTCCCTAGAAGTTGGCATGTTCCAGACGTACTCTTTCTGTCCACTTTGCATCATGTTAGATCAGCATCTGAGTAACCAAGGAGAGTAAAGTCTATTCCCTTTGGATACCACAAACCCAAGTGTGGATAAGTGGCTATGTACTTGATTATGCGCTTGATAGCCGAAAGATGTGATTCTCTAGGATCCACTTGAAATCGAGCACATAAACACACATTGTATAGAATATCTGGTCTAGATGCAGTAAAATAGAGAAGAGAACCAATCATGCTTCTATAAGTCTTATGGTCAACTTTCTTTCCCATTTCATTCTGATCTAGTTTGATGGAGGTTGACATTGAAGTTTTAGTTTTCTTGTAGTTCTCCATTACAAACTTCTTGATCAAGTCTTTGGCATACTTTTCTTGATAGATGAAAGTTCCATGTTTTGACTGATTGACCTGAAGTCCTAGAAAGAATGTGAGTTCTCCCATCATGCTCATTTCAAATTCCTCCTGCATAGACTTTGAGAAATTTTTGCACAAGTGCTCATTAGATGATCCAAAAATAATATCATTTACATATATTTGTACAAGCATAATATCTTTACCTTCCTTTTTGATAAACAAAGTTGTGTCTACCATACCTTTCTTGAAGTTATTGTCTAGTAGAAACTTACTTAATCGTTCATACCAGGCTTGAGGTGCTTGTTTCAGACCATACAGCGCATTTTTCAATCTGTATACATAGTCTGGCTTTCTTGGTTCCTCGAAACCAGGAGGCTGTTATACAAAGACTTCTTCTTTGATAAACCCATTCAGGAAAGCACTCTTCACATCCATTTGGAATAGCTTGAAGTTTTGATAACAAGCATAAGCAAGCAACAGTCTAATTGCTTCTAATCTTGCTATTGATGCATAGGTTTCATCATAGTCTATTCCTTCAGACTGAGAGTAGCCTTTTGCTGCGAGTCTTGCCTTGTTTCTGGTGACTTTGCCAAGTTCATTTACTTTGTTTCTGAAGACCCATTTAGTGCCAATAATAGTTTTTCCTTTGGGTTTGGGAACCAATTCCCATACATCATTCCTTTTGAACTGCTGGAGTTCTTCTTGCATTGCTTCTATCCAGCTTTCATTCTCCAAGGCTTCATCTATTCCTTTGGGTTCAATCTCAGAGATCAGTGCGACAATGCCGTATCCTTTTTGTTCTTCGATCTAGTTCGGATTCCTTCGTTGATATTTCCAATGACCAGCTCCTTAGGATGATTGGACTTATGCTTCCAGTTTCTGTTCAGCACTTCACTGTTATCAGAATCTTCTAGTGATTTAGAAATGTCCAACTGAGTGATTCTTTCTTCTAGAGTTACTTCTGTGACTATTTTTTAAGAAGATTCAGCTTCTTTGTTGAGACTTGATTTCTCAGGAGCAGCATTGGGTTTTGAGTCTTCATTTTCAGTTCTGCTCTGGTTTGAAACATCTTGCTCCAGAAACTTCACATTCATGGATTCCTCCATTGTCTGAGTATTCTTGTTGAACACTCTATATGACTTTACTAGAGTTTGAATAGCCTAGAAAAATACCTTCATCTGACCTTTCTTCAAACTTGCTAAGATGATTGTTAGCATTTTTGAGAATAAAGCATTGACAACCAAAAATGCGAAAGTAGGAAACAATTAGTTTTCTTTCTTTGAAAATTTCATAGGGAGTTTTCTCAAGAATTGGTCTAAGAAAGACTCTGTAAATGAGATGGCAAGAAGTGGAAACTACTTCTGCCTAGAAACGAGTTGCCACATTGCTTTCAATAAGCAGAGTTCTGGCCATTTTTTGCAAAGACCTATTCTTCCTTTCCACAACTCCATTTTGTTCTGGAGTGTAAGGAGAGGAGAACATATGCTGAATACCATTTTTGTCACAAAAATCTGCAAAGTCTTGATTTTCAAATTCTCCACCATGATCTATTTTAATGCTTGAAATAGAGTAACCTTTCTCATTCTGAATTCTTTTTGCAAATATTGAAAAATACGAGAAGGTTTCTCTTTTATTAGCTTGAAAGAATACCTATGTAAATCGAGAATAATCATCTACAATCACAAGACGGTATTTCTTACCTCCAATGCTCTGAGTTCTAGTTGGCCTAAATAAGTCCATATGAAGAAGCTGCAATACACGATTAGTAGAAATCTGTTTTATAGATTTGAAAGAACTTCTTACTTGTTTTCCCAGAGTGCATGTGGAGCAAAGCTCTGTCTTCTTATAACTTAGTGAGGGCAAACCACGAACAAGCTTATTGCTAAGAAGCTTAGAGATTTGTTTCATACTGACATGTCCAAGTTTTCGATGCCAAAGACTTGCTTCATCTTGGACTGAAATAAGACATTTTGCAGTGTCTTCGTTTATGTCCAAGAGATAGATGTTCCCATGCCTTTGTCCAGTGAATGATTGAGAAGAGTCATTGCTTGTTCCAGAACATAGGTTCTCCTTGAAATTGATTCTAAAACCAACATCACACAACTGGCTGATGCTTAGAAGATTGTAGTTCAATCCCTTAACTAGAGAAACGTTGTTGATGATTAGACTACCAATCTTGACAGTTCCTAATCCAATGATGTTTCCTTTGGTGTTTCCTCCAAAAGAAACTGTTCCTCCCTTAACTCTTTCTAAGTCAATGAACATCTTTGAGTCTCCAGTCATATGTCTTGAGCATCCACTGTCCAAGTACCATTTCTTCTTGCTTTTGAAACTTACTTGCAATCAACACACATACTCATTTTTTCTTTGGTACCCAGATTTTCTTGGGTCCATTGAGGTTAGTAATATATGCTTTTTCTATTCATTTCTTTTGAACAGGTCTCCAGACTTTAGGACATTTATTTTCAAAATGTTCTTTTTCTCCACAGTTAGAACACTTTAGATTCTCTCGGCCAATAGATCTTACAAAATTCTTTCTAAAATGATTTTTGTAGGCCTATCGAGGAGGTCTCTGTTTAATTCTTTCCTTGACCTTAGGAAAATCAAGTAACGAATCACTTTCCTTATAAAACCCAAGTCTTGACTTATCATAGTAAGGGATTTGAATAGAAAGTATATGCTATAGGGTTTTCGACCCTTCAGAAAACTTTGTATTGATATTCAAAATTTCCTTTCTGAGAGATAAATTCTCATTTTGCAAAGAACTTTGATTTTCCTTTGTTTCTAAAAGTACCCTTTTAAGATACTCATTTTCATTTAAAACAGAATCTCGACTTTCCTTCAGTTCTGAAAATTCCTTTTTAAGATCATCAAATTTTCCTTTTAATGAGTAACTCTAATGACTCAACTTATGATTTTCCTATTTTAAACTGGAGATCCTTTTCAGAGTAGTTTTTAAATTAAAACACAGCTCATTTATGTAATCTGAAACTTCTATTGGAATATCATAATGATTTACCTCAATCTCTTTGTCTGAGTCTGAGTCTGATCCTAAATCAGTTTCAGAGTCTGAGTCTGAATGAGCCATAAGACAAATGTTGCCATATTTGTCTTCACTGTCTTCAACCTCAGTATCACTCCATGTTTAAGCTTTCAGGGCCTTCTTGTATTTTTCGAATTTCCCTTTGTTCTTCTTGAGCTTGGGACAATTATGCTTTATATGACCCTTCTTCTTGCATTCAAAACAAACAACATCTTTGGTATAATCTTCCTCATCCTCAGTTCTACGTTGTTCAGATTGTCTGTTTTGTTTCTTGCTGTTGAACTTCCTACCTTTTTTGTTTAACTTTTTTACTTTTTTGATTAGCAGTGCAAGTTCTTCGTTGTCCAGCTCGTCCTCAGAATCTGTATCATCAGAATCAACGTTAGACTTAAGAGCAATGGATTTCTTACCTCTGGATTCCACTTCCTCATTCATTTGTTCTACTTCATAGGACTGCAAGGTACCAACAAGCTCATCAACTGTCAGCGGTGAAATTCGCAAGGTTTCTCTAATGGAGGTCTTCACATTATTCCACTCTTTTGACAACCCTCTCAAGAGCTTGTTGACTTTCATTGGTCCAGGAACAGGTTGTCCTTGATATGCTAGTCCATTTACAATATCTGTAAATCGACTGAACATGTCTCCTATGGACTCCCCCTGTTTCATCTTGAAGGATTCATATTGACCAAGTAAAATAATTACTTTGGTCTCCTTAACATGATCAGTTCCTTCGTATGTTACGTGCAGTCTATCCCATACTTCCTTTGCTGTGTCACAAGAAGATATTCAATTATATTCATTAGGTGATAAAGCACAATAAAGGGAGTAGATAGGCTTAGCGTCGAGAGTTTGTCTTTTTGTCAATTCTTCTGGTGAGATGGCAGTTGATATTTCTGTTTCTTTCCTATCATCTTTCTTTGAGGTTTTTCCAGCTTTAACAGTGGGATCAACTCCTCTTTCAACTACATCCCATTCCAGTGGATCTTTTGACCTGAGAAAGGCCTTCATCTTGTTCTTCCATATATTGTAATCTTTACTGTCAAAGTATGGTGGACGAGTGTTGCTCTGCCCCTCAATCAAACCTGGTGCAAGAATACTAGCCATAGAGGATCTTTAACTCAGAAGTAATAAACACTTCAAAATACCGAGCACGGGGCTCTGATACCAATTGATGTAGCTAGTATTAACACCTAGAGGGGGGGTGAATAGGTGTAGAGGCAGTTTACGCGCAAATAATAACAATCTATTGCAATCTACAAACATAAATTAAATAGAGAGAGTAAAGGAGATTGCAAACACAGTTTATAGTGGTTCGGCTTTAGACAAGCCTACGTCCACTCTCCAGGCGATCAGCCAATAGGCTGGATTTCATTATGTGATCAAAGGTGATTACACACTCTCGAGTGTTAGCACTTGGTGATGATATGTCTCACGAAGTCACTCTCTTTGGTAATACACTAGGATCACTTAATTTCGCACTATGAACAACAGATGAAGAACATAATCAAGCTTTGGAATTTGTTCATCTACTCTGCCTCCTAGGTCTCATCATATCCTTATATACTCTCCAAGCCACACTCGACCGTTGGCTCTTTCTTTGAGAGTTTAGTCTTCCATTTCTTGGACAGACTTTATAAGGCAAGTCTTTTTGACCGTTTAAGGTAGATCAGATCCCCTTGGATTCTGTTCGCCCATACAATCAGAATCCGGGCTTCCATAAGTGCTCTATTCTTCTTTGGAAGTTGTCCATTAATTGATCTTGCCAATCAATTTGACACAACAGAATCAATATAAATAAGGTAAGTAAAATACTTTACCGTTGGTGATCTTATCCTGTAGTTTCATTCTGAGTCTGACAAACTTAAGTTCTGAGTATGCTTAAGTTTTCCGTCTGGTACGGTCAAACTCAGAATTTGCGTCTACTCGGGTCTTCCGTCTGGTACGGATAGACTCAGAATCTGTGTCTCTTCATATCTTCCGTCTAGCACAGACAGACTCAGAGACACCTTATGCTTTTTCTTCTGCCACCAGCAGACTTTAAAGCATATGTCATCCTGTGACTTTTCCTTCAAAAGAAATATATAACTATCATACATAAAACGATTTGTTAGTATCAAAACTAAGAGTATTCTCAACATATTCAACCACTAGTAAAGCATACATAGTGTTTAACAAAAACACTCAAACTGTGGAGGAATCCATGAATGTAAAGTTTCTGGAGCAAGATGTTTCCAACCAGAGTAGAACTGAAATCAAAGATTCAGAACCAACTGTTGCTCCTGAGAAATCAACTCTCAACAAAGAAGTTGACTCTTCTCATAAAACAGTCACAGAGGAAACTCAAGAACAAAGAATCATTCAACTGGACACTACTCAATCACCAGAAGATTCTGATGACAGTGAAGTGCACAACAGAAACTAGAAGCATAAATCCAGTCATCCTCAAGAGCTAGTTATTAGAAATATCAATGAAGGAATTCGAACCAAATTTGTTGAGAAAACTCCTAGTTTTGATGCTAACAAAACATTTTATGAATGATATTTATATCAATCTTTTGAAGGAAAAGGGCACAGAATGACATAGGCTTTAAAGTCTGCTGGTAGCAGAAGATAAAGCATGAGATGTCTTAGAGTCTGTCCGCACCAGACGGAAGACTCGACCAGATTGAGATTTTAAGTCTGACCGTACAATCGAGATTTTAAGTCGACCGTACATGCATCGAAAATCTAGGACTAACTTAAATCTATCAGACTTAAGATGAATCTACAAGATAAGATCACCAACGGTAAAGTATTTCACTTACCTTATTTATGTTGATTTTGTTTTATTAATTTGATTGGTAGGATCAATTAGTGGACAACTTCCAAAGAAGAATAGAGCACTTATGGAAGCCCAGATTCTGATTGTATGGGCGAACAGAATCTAAGGGGATCTGATCTACCTTCAACGGTCAAAAAGACTTGCCTTATAAAGTCTGTCCAAGAAAGGGAAGACTAAACTCTCAAGGAAAGAGCCAATGGTCGAGTGCGGCTTGGAGAGTATTTAAGGATAGCCTGAGACTTAGGGGTAGAGTAGATGAACATAATTCCAAAGCTGATTCCGTTCTTCAATTGTTGTTCATAGTGCGTATTTGAGTGATCTCAGTGTATTACAAAAGAGAGTGACTTAGTGAGACATATCATCACCAAGCACAAACACTCGAGAGTGTGTAATCACCGTTGATCATATAGTGAAATACAGCCGATTGGTTGGTCACCCGGAGAGTGGACGTAGGCTTGTCTAAAGCCGAACCACTATAAACAGTGTTTGCAATCTTCTCTAACTCTCTCTACTTGATTTCAGTTTGTAGATTGCAAAAAGTTATATATATTTGCGCGATTAATCTCTCTACACCTATTCACCCCCCCTCTAGGTGCTTATACTAGTTACATCAAGATCAAGGAACAAAAAGGATACAAGCATTGTGGCACTTATTTCTGAGATTGAACCCAAAGGAGTAGACGAAGCCCTTGAAAATGAAAGCTGGATAGAAGCAATGTAAGAAGAACTCCAGCAGTTCAAAAAGAATGATGTGTGGGAATTAGTTCCCAAACCCAAGGGAAGAACCATCATAGGCACTAAATGGGTCTTCATAAACAAGGTGGATGAACAAGGAAAGGTGACTAGAAACAAGGCAAGACTTGTAGCCAAAGGTTACTCACAATCAGAAGGAATAGACTATGATGAAACCTATGCACCTGTAGCAAGATTGGAAGCAATCGGACTATTGCTTGCTTATGCTTGCTATCAAAACTTCAAGCTATTCTAGATGGATGTGAATAGTGCCTTCTTAAATAGATTTATAAAAGAAGACGTCTATATAGAACAGCCTCCTGATTTCGAGGAACCAATAAAGCCAAACCACGTATACAGACTGAAAAAGGCACTGTATGGTTTGAAGCAAGCACCTCGAGCCTGGTATGAACGACTGAGTAAGTTCCTATTAGATAATGGCTTCAAGAAAGGTATGGTAGACACAACTCTTTTCATCAAGAAGGAAGGTAAGGATATTTTGCTTGTTCAAATATATGTAGATGATATTATTTTTGGCTCCTTTAATGAACGTTTGTGCAAGAATTTTTCAAAGTCTATGCAGGAGGAATTTGAAATGAGCATGATGGGAGAACTTACATTCTTCCTAGGACTTCAGGTCAAACAATCCAAACATGGCACTTTCATCTATTAAGAAAAATATGCCAAAGACTTGATTAAGAAGTTTGGAATGGAAAATTGCAAAAAGACTGAAACTCCAATGTCAACCTCCTTCAAACTAGACTAGGATGAAATGGGGAAGAAAGTTGACCAGAAGACCTACAGAAGCATGATTGGTTCTTTTCTTTATCTTATTGCATCTAGAATGGATATTCTATATAGTGTGTGCTTATGTGCTTGATTCCAAGTGAACCCTAGAGAATCACATCTCTCTGCAATAAAATGCATAATAAAGTACATTGCTACTTATCCACAGTTGGGTTTGTGGTATCCCAAAGGAACATACTTTACCCTTCTTGGATACTCAGATGCTGACCTAGCAGGATGTAAAGTAGACAGGAAGAGCACATCTAGAACATGTCAACTATTAGGACAGATGCTAGTCTCATGGTTTTCTAAAAAGCATAATACTATGGCTCTATCTATAGCGGAAGCATAATATGTTGCTCTTGGAAGCTGTTGCTCACAAAATTCAATGGATGAGACAGCAACTAAGGGATTACGGAAAGGAAGAGACTTGCACTGAGATAAGATGTGACAATACAAGTGCTATAAATCTCACCAAAAATCTGATCTTACATTTGAGGGCAAAGCATATTGAAATCAAGCATCATTTTATTAGAGATCACGTGCAAAATGGTGATATATTTGTGCAATTTATTGATTCAAAGAATCAAGTGGCACATATCTTCATAAAGCTGCTAGACAAAGGTACATTTGATTCAATTTGTAGTAGATTAAATATTATTAACCATTTTGCATAAAGTCTATGAAGACAGGGTATCGTTTGGGAGAAACATTCGTCTGATAGAAACAATCTTCTAGGACGCACTCAGAAGGACTTTATGGTATTTTTGGAAATTTAATTTTTTGCGCGTAAGTTATTTCCTTATATGATTGAACATGGTAAGTTAATATTAGCAAATACTTTATTTGCATAATTTCTAATGCATGCCCATATTGTTTACATCTATTTTTATCAAGTTTAATATTTTTGAATAAGTACCATTTTCAGTTATTTTTCAAAAAGTTGTGTCCTTTCATTTGCCTCTCTTCAGAAGGGTTTATAAACCCCAAAAAGAATCGAGTCTTTCTTCTGTCTCAAACCTCTTCAGAAACTCCTTCAGAAACCCTAAAGAACCCATCTGTTTCACTAAACCGACCCAAATTCTCTCCAAACATGGCCTCGAGATCCTCCATGTCCATATCAAGGTTTATGTCTCCATCTCCTTGAAGACGATCAAACCGGATTGCTAGTAGAGGACCAAGGAATATGGAAGGAGCAGAGACGCATTTCGATCTAACATAGACTTCTGAAGAATCCCAAAGACATTCTCCAACTGCATCGGTTTAAAGGAACATGAATGAAATTGTGGAATCTCCAAGGAATTCCCGAACTGAATCTGTGTAGAGGAATGTCTCCAGAAGAGGTACGTCTGTGTTAACTCTACCTAAACCTGATGAACCCCACAAGGTCATGAGAATGTATCAAATTCTAGTAAGAAGACAAGCTACTGAAAGTGTAAAACTGGAATACCTGAGATCGAAAGGGTATGCAAATGAGATGCGACTGGTTCAGGCTATGACACTTACAGAACGTTCGTCTAGACGAAGAGAACAAGCAAATGAAACTAGCAGGAGTGCAGATAGTTTCTGGGGAGGAAAGGACGATGATGAACGAGTGTTTAGGAACTTTGAAGTCAAAATGGGGGTTGCTGCAATAGTTCGGAACACAACAGGAAAATTGTTCCATTCTAGAGAATATAAGGCGTGTTATAACACATTACTTGATCGCGGAGTAATGAACCACAGGATTGTGGATTTTGACTTTCTAAATGCCACTGATGTAAATCTCAAAGGCTGTTTTGAAAGGTTGTAGATGGATCGCTTATGCACTGATTCTGCTGCTGTTTATCCAGAACTGACAGCCTACTTCTACTCCAACTTGTCATTCTTATCTCCAAACAAATTGCAGTTTAGTATGAATGACAAGTTTTATGAAGTTAATGCAGACATCTTGGCTGATATCATGAAAGTTGAGAGGAGTGATTTTAAGTCCATTGAAGTTTCCTATGAGACTATTTGCAAACATCTTACAAACTCTCTTAGGGCAAATATCACTTATCCCTCTATGACTTCAGCAAAAACAATTCTGCACAAGATCATTATTAACTGCATTCGTCCTAAGGCATCATCAAAGACTGATGTGGCCAGGTTTGAAGCAAAACTGATGTGGGCAATTGAACAAGGAGTTCTGTTCTCACTCCCTCATATTGTTCTTCTCCACATGTATAGAACAGTTTCGAAGGATAAAAGACAACTGCCCTATGGAGCTTTGGTGACCAAAATCTTCAAACATCTCTAGATTGATCTGCCTAGGAGACTGCACTAAAGTGCTTCCAACAATGACCATTAGACTCAAGATGATCACCAAAATGAGGTTGAAGGATGTATTGGAGACACGGAGAAGAAAGGAGAAGGAACTAGCTAAGGCAGCAACCACTGCAAAGAGAAAAGGAAAGGAAGTGGCTTATGCAGGACCAAGTTCTAAAAGAAGGAGACAACTGCTGCTACATGATGAAGATGATGAGGAGGAGAGTATTTATGAAATTCTAGCAAATTTGAGTCATACTGCACGCAGAATGATAGAACCAGAAGCAAAAATGCCTCCACCAATAGCAATAGAAGAGAACCTTCTTAGTGCAAAACCTCAACCTGCTGAGAATGTGGTAATATCTGAACCAGAAGAAGAGCATGAGGATGAAGAAGAACAAGAAGTTGAGTCTGACGAAGAAGATCTAGAAGAAGAAGAAGAAAGAGAGGAAGAAGGACACGGAATGGATGAGGGTCATATTCCTGAAGATGAAGATGAAGATGACACCGGGCAAACATCAATAGGGGCAACTTGATCAAGCTGAAGCATCGATTCAGGGGGAGCATCCGTCTCACAGTGTTGAAACACAAACTCTTGCAGCTCCATCTGATCGTTCTGATTCTCAGAAGATACTAGATATGCTTATGCAAATCAGAGATCAGCAAGTTGCTATGGAAACCTCCTTCAACAAAAGACTTGAGACTCTTGAGAAAAACACTTAGCAACAATTGGCACGAATGGAGGACTCTATTCATTAGTGTCTTACCAGGATTGAAGAGTCTGCAATGGATATGGAGGATTTCACCCTAATCCGAACCCCTAAAAAACCATCTTCCTAATCTTCCTAATCCCACAATCTTCTGGTCTCTTATGTTTAACTTCTTTGTCTATCAAATTTTTGTTAGACCTTGCTTAATCTTTTAGGATATTGAATTTTTGACTATGACAAAAAGGGGGAGAGTTATTGCAGATACATGCCGGTTGATTTGTTTTGTTATTGATAGTTATTGTAGATACATGCTAGTTGATTTGTTTTGTTATTGATTTGTTACTGGTTGGTTGGTTTTGTTGTTAATTTTTGTGAACATGGGTGTAGGTATTGTGTGCATGAATAGATCATCATTTGATGTTATTTGACTGGTTAAGATATTTTGTGATCTAAGCATCATAATATTGGTCATGTATTACTATGTTATACAAAGTATGCTCTGCCTAATCATGTTTTGCAGGAACAACAAGTCATCTGCATAAAAAGTTTTGTCACCATCAAAAAGGGGGAGATTGTTGAGAAAACTCCTAGTTTTGATATTAACAAATCATTTTATGCAAGAAATCATACATTTCTTAAGGAGGAAAAGCCACAAGGTGGCGTATGCTTTTGAGTCTACTTGTGGTAGAAGGAAAAGCAGAAGGTGTCTCTGAGTCTGTCCGTACTAGACGGAAGACCCGGAGAGACGCAGTTTCTGAATCTGTCTGTACCAAATGGAAGGCATGAAGAGACGCAAGTTTCGAGTCTATGAGTACCAGACGGAGAACTCAAGCAGACTCAGAACATTAGTCTAATAGACTCATAACAAAACTACAGGACCAGATCACCAACGGTCATGAATTTCACTTACATTATTTATATTGATTCTGTTGTATCAGACTGGTTGGCAGGATCAATCAACGAACAACTTCCAAAGAAGAATGGAACATGGGACGTTATGCACAAAATGTCCCTTTGCTGATTCGCACCTTTCAAGAGAACTTAACTGGGATGGCATTACAATGGTATATTTTGCTCGAACCCGAGAAAATGGAGAAGTGGGAAGATGTAGTGGAAGCATTTGTGATACAGTACAAGTATAAAACTGAGATTGCCCCGACACGCAGCATACTAGCTCGCACTGAAAAAAAAAGAAACGAATCTTTTAGATCATTTGCTCAAAGATGGCGTACATTGGCCGCGCAAGTTCGACCCCCACTCGATGATAAAGAGATGGTAGAACTGTTCATCAATACCCTTCCTACTGACTTCTATAATAAGATGATCGGATTAGATTGTGAAAACTTTTCTCGCTTGGTTGCCGTGGGTGAAAGAATTGAGGGAGCCATACGTGATGGCTGTATAATTGAGGGGCCAAGCCGAAAGTTCACCAATAGGAAGGAGAAAGAAGCTGAGGTAGCTTATGTACAAGCTCTAGTTGGGCCCAAGCCGTTTGCAAGTGCACAAAGTTCCTCTACGTCACAAGGGAAATATCAAAATTATGAGCCAAGAAAGTGGACTCCAAGGTAGTATACCCCTTTGCCTAGGTCCCTATCCAAATTGTTACCCATGCTGCTGGGAAGAAGGTTGGTGGCTAAAGAAATCCCTCGTGACAACCCTCATAAGTTTCTCATATTCGATTTAGCGAAATCATGCGAGTATCATATGGGAGAAAAGGGCCATGATGTAGACAATTGCATTACATTGAAAAACAAAGTGCAGAACTTACTTGACAAAGGGATTTTATCATTTAGAGAGCAACCCAATGTTCAACAAAACCCTTTACCTGCTCATGTTGAAGATGTGAACATGATATTTGGTGAGGAAGATTGGTAAGGTCAAACATGTGAAGCTAATGTACATGGGTCGCATGACGGTATGGAGAGTCCTTTTGGAGAAGATGTCGTGGCTATGATCACACCTGTTGTTATTAACTTATCCACTGAAGAGGACCAATGGGATTATGACGAGAATCAAACTGAGCACGTGGTCATTGATTTAGTGATGGAAGAGTTTGCAAGTTTAGAGATAGAAAGGGATGAGTTAGAGCCTATCGTGATTGAGCTACCACCTTTTGACCAAGATGAGAGTCCGAAGAAACCCTTGGCCAATTTCAGTACTAAAGTAGTCCCATGGGACTATGGGATTGAGGAAGTGGATGTTGTCACCCGATCGGGTCGTTGTTATGCACCTGTAGAAGGTATTGAGAAGAAGGCCGTTATTGATGAAGAGGCCTAGCAATTTTTGGCCATGATCAAAACTAGTGAATTCGATGTGATAAAACAGTTGGGAAAAATGACAACCTAAATATCACTTTTAGAATTGTTTAAAACTTCCAAAAAACATAAGGATGCACTGTTGAGAGTTCTAAATGAAATTCATGTGCCTGAAAATATTGGCAACAATCAGCTAGAGGAATTTGTTGGATCCATTCTATTGATGGACCAAATCTCATTTTCAGATGAGGATCTTCCTAAGGAAGGTGTTGACCACAATAAAGCTTTACTCATCTCAGCCAAGTGTCGTGATATGATAGTACCTTGCATATTGCTCGATAATGGATTTGCTCTGAATATCTGTCCACTGGCAACTCTCCATTGCCTCGGGGTGAGCGAGGAAGAAATCATGGCGTCTCAATCTACTGTTCGAGCCTTTGATGGTGTGAGGAAGGAATCAATAGGGGAGATCGAACTTAACTTGCTGATTGGTTCGACTTCATTCATGATAAAGTTTCAAGTGCTTGATATCCCTAGTGCTTTCAATTTCCTTTTGGGTCGACCTTGGATTCATGTTGCTATAGCTGTGCCTTCCAGTTTGCATCAAATGGTTCGGTTCATTTCGAAGGGTAAGCTGATGACTGTTCGTTGCGAAGCTGATTTCAAGATATTCCAAGACACAACCATCCCATATGTAGAGCTTGAAGTGAATGAAGAACCTAACTACCAAAATCTCGAGCTAGTATCGATGGTGCATGTGCCCACTGGGACTATCATCAGACACCCTAAGCTATCCGCCTCGTCCATCATGTCAAGTAAAGTTTTGTTGGAATATGGTCATGTTCCAGGGGCAGGATTAGGTGTGTATGCACAATGTATTGCAAAGCCTATCGAGATATTGGGAAATCAAAAGAGAGCTGGCTTAGGCTACCAAGAAGTTTTCGAGTATAAAAAAGGAAGTGGAGAGCTGGTAGGTTCAAGTGCGAGAGGAAGAGACAGGGGCCGAGCTAATTGCGAAAATCGAGGTTATCCTGGAGGATGCGGAGGCCGAGGTGCTCTTAATAGCTACATGAGTCAAGCTAGCTATCGAAACCGAACTATTTTGACTTGGAATCAACAAGGATTACTCCCTCCTTCACTAGATGAGCTCTGCCTTCGTTTTGAAAGGACATTTGTCAAGTCGCCCAAGTTGCTGCAAGAAGAGGAAGGAGCCATCTCTGATATAACTAGTATAAACACCTAGAGGGGGGGTGAATAGGTGTAGAGAGATTATTCGCGCAAATATATATAGCTTTTGCAATCAACAAACTGGAATCAAGTAGAGAGAGTTAGAGAATATTGCAAACACTGTTTACAGTGGTTCGGCTTTAGACAAGCCTACGTCCACTCTCCGGGCGACCAGCCAATCGGCTGTATTTCATTATATGATCAACGGTGATTACACACTCTCGAGTGTTTGTACTTGGTGATAATCTGTCTCACTAAGTCACTCTCTTTTGTAATATACTGGGATCACTCAAATACGCACTATGAAAAACAATTGAAGAACGGAATCAGCTTTGGAATAATGTTCATCTCATCTACCCCTAAGTTTCAACCTATCCTTAAATACTCTCCAAGCCACACTTGACCGTTGGCTCTTTCCTTGAGAGTTTAGTCTTCCCTTCCTTGGACAGATTTTATAAGGCAAGTCTTTTTGACCGTTGAGGGTAGATCAGATCCCCTTAGATTCTGTTCGCCCATACAATCAGAATATGGGCTTCCATAAGTGCTCTATTCTTCTTTGGAAGTTGCCCACTAATTGATCCTATCAATCAGATTAGTATAACAGAATCAACATAAATAAGGTAAGTGAAATACTCTACCGTTGGTGATCTTATCTTGTAGGTTCATCTTAAGTCTGACGATCTTAAGTTCTGAGTCTGCCTAGATTTTTAGTCTGGTTCGTTCAGACTTAAAATCTCAGTCTGGTACGGTCAGACTTAAATCTCAGTCTGGTTGAGTCTTTCCGTCTGGTAAGGATAGACTCTAAGACATTTCATGCTTTATCTTTTGCTACCAACAGACTTTAAAGCCTATGTCATTCTGTGTCCTTTTCCTTCAAGAGATTGATATAAATATCATTCATAAAATGTTTTGTTAGCATCAAAACTAGGAGTTTTCTCAACAATCTCAAGCATAGCTGACCTGTTCAAACCCGACTTTGTGTGCGTCATTACCGAAGATGAGGAGATAGGGCCTTCCACGACTTCCTTCCAACTATCGGAGTAGGGATGCTACTCGACCACTTTGCTTAGTTTTCATGTCGTTTTCTTTATGTTCTCCCTTGCATGGGACAAGTTGTTTCGCTACTTTTGTTATTTCCTTTTTGTAATCAAGATCTTGCATTGTGAGTCGTGATCCGAGATTATAAATATTGTAAAATGGCCTTATCATGTTAATACAAATGCATGCATGTTTCATTAAGGACGTGAGGAGGTACCAAACTAGTCCTATGATGACGCTTTGAGGCCTGGACTTTCTCACGACTCCTAGTTTTCAAAATTTGTGAGATAAAAGAGTTTGAGGATATGAGGACGATCTTCTAGTTTAAACATTTTTTCTTAAGTGATCATTCGACAAGATTTTGTTTAAGAAAAAAATGCATCATACATAATCCTCATTGAATAATCCTACGAACCCCCTCATCTGCATCTTAGACATGTCATTCAGCATGATCATGATAGGAACATATGTGACTCGGATTTGTACAACGAGGGTTCTTGTGAGTTTGAGCATGATGACGATGATGTTTAAAGGGACATAGAGAGAGATTGGATTCGTCATGAAGAATTTAAACCTTTGACGGTTGAACAAACGATCACTATAAATTTGGGAGATGCGGAAAATGTTAAAGAAACCCAGATTGGAGCCAATTTGTCTAAGAACTAGGCAAGGAGGATGGTTGAGCTTCTAAGAGAGTATCAAGACGTGTTTGCATGGTCCTATGCGGATATGCCAGGGTTAGATCCACAAATTGTGGAGCATGCTTTACCGACAAATCCGAATGTGGCACCTAAAAAGCAAAAGCTACTGTTAGGTGAATTGCAAGTGCACAATATCAACAAGTAATAAAGTGATGAGTGAGTATCGTTCCCACAAGGACTATTTTTATTTTATTTTATCCAATTACTTACTGAAAGTGATCAATTCAAAAATTTAGCTAACCAAATCGAAAAGACGAGTAAAAAAAATAAACTAGACCAATTAAAATACTAAAATATAGAAAAAGTCAAAACTTAAAGAATTAAAAGCTAATTAAAATTAATCTAAAGCAAATTCAAGATCTCAAAACGTTAGAGCATCCAACTTCACCTAACCATTCATAATTAATTTTCTTAACTTTTCATGCAACAAATTAATTTCCAATTGTGTTGGCGAAATTTCCCTAAGATGAATTAAAAGCCGACCTCAGTGTAATAATCCCTAATTAGGTATGTTGACCCACACTAACCTTAGGTGAATTTAAACTACCTAAAAGCATTAAGTTCTTGTGGAAATTCCCGGATTTAATCTAAGTAGTCACAACCTAGATTTACTACCGCAGCCACATAAATAACCTAATGTACCTTGACCTAGATTTAATTTATGGTTCAATATCACTATTGCACATGCACACAATCTCCACCCGGTATCATGTATACATCAAAAATCATTCAAAAGTTGGCCAGACTTCTAAAAGCATTAAGATCATGATAAAGAACGACACAATCAAAAATTTTATTGCACAAAAGTCTTAGAAATTTAATCAATCATGATTAAGATCCATTATAGCTCTAACAAAAGAAATTTAGAACATAGTAAAAACTAAACTAACAAATATTAAAGAAAACATAATACTAAATAAAAACAAATTCACCGAATTGAGATACAAGGAGTTTCAGGTTTGTCTCCTCCTTCTTTCCTTGACACGCACCAACTCCACTAAAATTAAAGATCAAAATCTAAAACCTAAAATCTTCTGCAGATATGGTCTCTCCAAGGATTCTTTCTTCTTTTGCGGCACAAGAGCAGTTTATATAGCCTCCAAAAATCTGCCCTAGGTTGACTCCTACTAGGATTTGGAAAAGATTCCTCCTTGATTTTCTTTGAACTTTATCTTCAATCATGGTCAAATTCTCCAAATATCTGATTTGGGCTGCCTTTTTCTTCAAGATGAAATATTCGAAAGATATTGCAATATTTTGGAAGATCTGAAAATATTTCATACAAAATAAAATTACGTGAGTAGCAATTAAATTCACCCAAAAATTCCTCAAAATTTAGCAAATATCAAGTCTAAATAAGCAAGAATACTCTATTAAAAATAGAGTTATCAATTACCCCCAACTTAGAAATTTGCTAGTCCTCGAGCAAACAATAAACAAACCTCATCTCCAATTATCAATATCCATTTATAATTACGTGAAATCACAACTCAAAGGAAAAAAATAAATCCCATCAATCCAAAATCAATACATAAGCTATGTCTAACCTTAACTATGCAATCCGTGTGTATGTGTGCCCCTTGACTTTCCAAATCATGTATACTCAAATAAATCAAGTTGATATGCAACACTCGAACTCAAGATCCACTAACCAAGTCTCATAGATTTGTTTTTCAATTCTCTCTCCACTATTGAAAACTAATACTCATTCAAAAATCAATAGGTCTTTAAGGCTTATAATATGGCTTGGCTAAGGGGGGAGGGTATAAAGGATTTAAGCTCAACAAACCCCATAAACATATCAATTCTCAAAGCATTTGAATTAAATAGGATTCAAGACATATCATCCATATGCTTACACTATTATAGCCATGTAATTCACAAACACTCAACACTTTAAAGCTTCCATTATTTCTCTTTCCACGCTATACGGCGAAGTTCCTTCCTAAGTCCCTTCCATAGTGCAATGCTAACCCATTGAGTATCCAAAAGGCTCACTCAAGTTGAAAGTTAGCGGTAGGGATCCGTATGAGCCGTACTAGAGTAAACAACTTTCACTTTATAACTTACACTTTTTTTTTTTTTTTTCTTTTCTTTTCTTTTCTTTTTTTTTTTTTTTTTTTTTTTTTTTTTTTTCATCTTTTTTTTTTTCTTTTTGCAATTTTTTTTTTTCATGACTATTTCAAGCTTCAAAGCAACTTCGGACACATCAAGAATCCATAACTATTAAAGTAGTTTCAAGGATAAACATGCTTATGGGGTATAAGGTAAAGTAATATATTTGGATCAGCATTATAAGGTCATCAAAGAAATATAGGCCAATTAAGCTCAAAAGGGTACTAGGGATCAAGTAATAAGATAGGCTTGAAATGCTCAAACAATCCAAAGAATGCCTATATCACCTTCTTGATTGAGTATAACATATTAATTTCAAGAGAATATCAAACAAATTCTAAGACTTAGGTGAGTTCTAGAGAATCACATACTTCCCATTGATCTTTCTAAGCACACATAACTCAAAAGGCAAGGATAAGTGCTTAAAATATGGATTGCATAATCAAGATTAAGACTAACTCATATATCAATAACCAATTGAACAAGATTTATATTCCCTAAAAATCGCAACAACTCATAACCATGAAAAGGATATCAATCTTGTAGATTACAGTTCAAAATCATCATCTCCTATAAAGTTTGCTTTAAAAATATTTCAAAAATTTTAAATAAGCGCAAATATTTTCAAGATTAGCAAAAGTTTTAGCACAAAAAATTTCAAAATTTTCGATCCTCTACCCCCAACTTAAAATGAAGCATTGTCCTTAATGCATAAAAATAAAGAATTAAATACAGGTAATGAGGCAAACAAATTAGAGTAAAGTTCGAAATACTCTCCTGGAGATGTGAAGATGGCAATTGTTCATGTTGAATCACGCCCAGTAAGGTGAGAAATGGTTCAGATGTGTCGTTAGAGGTTGCTCGTAGAAAATTTCTTAGCTTCATGATCGCATGGCCGTACGCCTCTAACCCCTCTTCTACCTATCGTGTGCACTACTATCTCTGCAAAATAGAAAATTCATCACCACAAAAATTCTTCTTCTTTTTTTTTTTTTTTTTTCAATTTTTTTAAGACAAAATGCAAACCAAAAAATAAAAAATAGAAGCTTAAAAACTTGGGTTGCCTCCCAAGAAGCGCTTGCTTTATAGTTCACAGCCGAACTCTTCCCATGCTTTTAAGTAGGTGGAACTAAGGTGATGACAGATGTTTAAGCATCGAAACCTCCTCCATAGTAGTGCTTGAGCCTATGACCATTTACTTTGAAAGTCCCCTCATTCTCATTGATAATCTCAACGACTCCAAAAGGGAATACTTTGGTGATGGTATAAGGACCGGTCCATCTAGACTTCAACTTTCCTGGAAACAAACGAAGACGAGAGTCATATAACAAAACTTTTTCACCCACATGAAACTCCTTTCTTAAGATGTGTTGATCGTGCCATCTATTCGTTTTCTCTTTGTAAATTCTTGCACTTTCGTATGCATCATTGCGCATCTCTTCCAATTCATCTAACTGAAGCAATCTTTTCTCACCTATTGTCTGCATATCAAAGTTCAGTTTTTGCAAAGCCCAATATGCTTTATGCTCCAACTCAACAGGTAAATGGTATGCTTTACCATACAAAAGTCGAAAAGGTGACATACCAATAGGAGTTTTGAAAGCAGTTCTATAAGCCCATAAAGCATCATCAAGTTTTCTTGCCCAATCCTTCCTATTAGTATTCACAGTCTTTTCCAAAATTCTCTTTATCTCCCTATTAGATATCTTAGTTTGACCACTAGTTTGGGGATGATAAGTAGTAGCTACCTTATGAGTGACTCCATATTTATGCAAAAGTGACTCAAATTGTTTATTCATGAAGTGTGTGCCTTGGTCACTTATAATAGCCTTAGGTGTGCCAAATCGAGTAAAGATATACTTTTTCAAGAAATTACAAACAACCCTAGCATCGTTAGAGTGCAAAGCCACGGCCTCTACCCATTTAGACACATACTCACAAGCAACTAATATGTAAATATTACCAAAAGAAGGTGGAAACGGACCCATGAAGTCAATACCCCAAACATCAAATAATTCACACACCATGATATTGTTTAAAGGCATCTCATGCCTTCTAGATATATTTCCAGTCCTTTGACACCTATCACAATGGGAAACATAAGCATGTGCATCCTTAAAAAGAGTAGGCCAATAAAATCCACATTGTAAAATCTTAGCAGCAGTTTTGGTGGCACCATAGTGACCACCTGCCTCTCCATCATGGCAATGAAAAAGAATGTTAGGAATTTTTTCCTTAGCAACACAACGTCTAATTATTCGGTCAGCACATACCTTAAACAAGTAAGGATCCTCCCAAAAGTAGTGTCTAACATCGGAGAGAAACTTTTTCCTTTGTTGATAATTCAAGTCAAGGGGAAAGATATCACTTACCAAATAGTTCACAATATCTGCATACCATGGAGTTTTGATTTTCAAGGAAAATAGTGCTTCATCAGGAAAGTCATCCAAAATTGGTACCTCGTCGCTAGGGGCATTCGGCAACCTAGATAGGTGATCGGCCACAAGATTTTCGGTCCCTTTCTTGTCCTTAATCTCTAAATCAAACTCTTGAAGCAACAAGATCCAACGAATTAACCTTGGTTTCACATCCTTCTTTGCCAACAAATACTATAAAGCTGCATGATCAGTATAGACAATCACTTTAAAGCCAATCAAATAAGAACGGAATTTATCAAAAGCAAAAACAATTGCTAAAAGCTCCTTCTCAGTGGTGGCATAATTCAATTGGGCTCCATTAAGGGTTCGTCTAGCATAATATATGACTCGAAAAATTCGGTCCTTCCTTTGACCAAGCACAGCTCCAATGGCATAATCACTAGCATCGCACATCAACTCAAAAGGCAAACTCCAATCTGGTGGTGTCATTATAGGAGCCGAAATCAGCTTCTCCTTTAATGTCTCAAATGCCTGCAAACACTTAGAGTTAAAATCAAACTTAACATCTTTTTCAAGAAATTTTGTGAGTGGTCTTGCAATCTTGGAAAAGTCCTTTATGAATCGCCTATAAAACCTTGCATGTCCTAAAAATCCTCGAAGTAATTTAACAAAAGTAGGAGGTGGTAATTTGGAGATAACTTCAATTTTGGCTTGATCCACCTCAATACCTCTAGCAGATATTTTATGGCCCAACACTATTCCTTCCTGCACCATAAAATGACACTTCTCCCAATTTAGCACAAGGTTAGTCTCTTTGCATCTTTGTAACACCAAAGCTAAATTATGCAAGCATGAATCAAAAGATGTACCAAAAACAGAGAAATCATCCATGAAAATCTCAATGTATTTCTCTATCATGTCAAAAAAAATAGCCATCATGCATCATTGAAAAGTAGCAGGTGCATTACAAAGACCAAAAGGCATCCTTCTATATGCAAATGTACCATAGGGACAAGTAAATGTAGTCTTTTCTTGATCATTAGGTGCAATAGGGATTTGGTTATACCCGAATATCCATCCAGAAAACAATAATACTCATGTCCTGCAAGTTTTTCTAACATTTGATCAATGAAAGGTAAAGGAAAGTGATCTTTGCGAGTAGCATCATTCAATTTTCTATAATCCATGCAAACTCGCCACCCTGTAACTGTTCTAGTTGGAATTAATTCATTCTTTTCATTAGTTAGAACAGTCATACCTCCCTTTTTTGGCACTACTTGCACAGGACTTACCCAATCACTATCAGAAATTGGATAGATAATACATGCATCAAGTAACTTAATTACTTCGGTTTTCACAACTTCTTGCATTTTTGGATTGAGTCTCCTTTGTGGCTGGATGACTGGTTTGTATTGCTCCTTCATCAGAATTTTGTGCATGCAAATTGAAGGGCTTATTCCTTTTATATCCGCAATGGTCCATCCAATTGCACTCTTATGCTCTCTAAGCACTCTAAGTAACTTCTCCTCCATCACCCCTGTCAAAGAAGAAGAAATAATCACTGGATAAGAAACACCATCAAGAAAAGCATATTTTAAATAAGAAGGTAAAGGTTTAAGCTCAAGAGTTGGTGGTTCTTCAATGGAAGGCTTGGGCTTCTTTGCACTTGACTCCAATTCTTTAAATTTTTGTGATTTCCATCTCGGACATAGTGGACTTGCTTCTAAAAACTCAACGGCCTCTCTATTTCTTCATGCTCAGTTTCTTCCTCTTTTGGCTGAACCAAACATGCCTCTATAGGATCTTGAGTTGTGGTCAATTCAAGCACGGTCTTTACTTCATTGTCTATGGTATCTATCTTCAAGCAATCACTTGGTCCCTCGGGGTTTTTCATGGCTTTGAGGACATTGAAAGTGACTTGATCTTCTCCCACTCTAAGGATTAATTTTCCTTGTTGTACATCAATGAAAGCTCTTCCCGTAGCTAGGAATGGTCGGCCCAAAATAATAGGAACTTCATAATCCTCCTCCATCTCTAGCACGACAAAATCCGCCGGGAAGATAAATTTATCCACCTTTATTAAAACATCCTCCACCACACCTCTTGGATATTTGATAGATCTATCCACCAATTGTAAAGACACGGTGGTCGCTTTTACTTCTCCTACACCTAGTTTCACAAATACCGAATAAGGCATTAGATTTATACTAGCACCAAGATCACATAAAGCTTTATTAAAGTTAGCATCACCAATATTGCATGGAATAGTAAAACTCCCCTGGATCTTTTAATTTTGGTGGTAGCTTATTTTGAAGGATGGCTGAACATTCCTCATTCAACTTCACAGTCTCATACTCCTCTAACTTCCTTTTGTTAGCTAGGATCTCCTTCAAAAACTTGGCATAGCTTGGCATTTGAGCTAGAGCATCTACAAAAGGAATATTAATGTGCAACTGTTTAAGATAATCAAAAAATTTTGAAAATTGCTTATCTTGCTTGTGTTTGGCTAGCCTCTCCGGAAAAGGAATAGGTGGAATATATGGCATTGGAGATGGCTTGTTCTTTTGTGGCTCGTCCTTTTGTTTGATTTCGGTGGAAGATTTGGCTCTGTTCTCTTCTTCTACATCCTCATCTTGATCTTGCTTTCCAACTTTGTTTCCACTTCTTAACGTAATTACCTTTGCATTCTCCATGGGGTTCCTCTCGGTATCACTTGGCAATGCACCACTTTGTCTCTCATTAATTCTCTAAGCTAATTGCCCCACTTGCTTCTCTATGTTTCGAATTGATGCTTCTTGATTGTGGAGTCTTACATCGGTACTTCTCATGAAATCTTGAGTGGTTTGAGCTTGTTTTTCTGCAACTTGAGCTTGCCTTTCCACAGTTTGGGCTAGCTTGGCAACCAAATCCTCCAAGTTGGAATTATGCTTCTCCATGGATGGTGGTGGTGCTCTCGGTCCTTGTTGATTTTGACCTCCCCAAGATAGATTAGGGTGATTCCTTCATCCTGGGTTGTAAGTGTTGGAGTAAGGATTGTTTTAAGGGCCCCTGTTAAAATTTGAAACAAAATTAGCATGTTCAGAAGAATTAGCATAAGGGTTACCTACTTGACAATCAGTGCTAATATGATTTCCACCACAAAATTCACAAGATACTCCTTGAGTTTTTAAAGAAGCAATCATATTGCTTAATGCATCAAGTTTTGCATTCAAAGTCCTATTAGTGTCAACTTCATGAACTCCACTTGGCTTTCGGGCTTGGTATCTCTCAGTTGGCCATTGATAGCTATTGCTCGCCATCTCCTCAAGTAGATGGAAAGCTTCTTCGGGTGACTTGTTTTGCAAAGTGCCTCCAGCTGCTGCATCTAGACTAGCACGAACGGTAGGATGTGCTCCGTTATAGAATGTATGTACTTGCATCCAAATTGGCAATCCATGGTGCGGGCATCTCCTTAGCAGCTCTTTAAACCTCTCCCATGCTTCATAAAAGGGCTCACCATCCATCTGCATAAATGTAGTAATATCATTACGCATTTTGGCAGATTTTGCAGGAGGAAAATATTTACTTAGGAATTTTTTAGCCAAATCTTCCCAAGTTGTGATAGAGCCTGCAGGAAGAGAAGTCAACCAAGTCTTAGCTTTATCACGAAGAGAAAAAGGGAACAATCTTAATTTAAGAGCATCATCAGTAACGCCATTAAATTTAACAGTGTCACAAATTTCAAGGAATGCTTCTAAGTGTAGATTTGGATCATCATTAGGAGATCCACTAAATTGCCCTGCATTTTGAAGCATTTGAATTAAGGAGGGCTTGATCTAAAAATTGTTGGCTTGCACTGTCGGCCTCTTTATACTTGATTGTGCTCCTTGAATTGTTGGTGTGGCATAATCTTTCAAAGTCCTCCTTGGAGGTGCGACTTCTTGATCTTCAGCCATTGCTTGTGATTGTTCTCTTCTTCTCCTAAGAAAGGTTCTTTCAATCTCAGGATCAAACTGTTCAAGGTCTCCTTGTTGGCTTCGGGTTATGCGATGCTCCTCCACCTTTTATAGAGAAGTGAGTTTGGCTTGCAAAAGAAACAAATTAAAAATAAAATAAAGGCTAGTCTAAACTAAGAATTGCTCGATATCAATAGTAATTGGAAAATTGTCAAAACAATCCCCAAGCAACGGCGCCAAAAACTTGTTAGGTGAATTGCAAGTGCACAATATCAACAAGTAATAAAGTGATGAGTGAGTATCGTTCCCACAAGGACTATTTTTATTTTATTTTATCCAATTACTTACCGAAAGTGATCAATTCAAAAATTTAGTTAACCAAATCGAAAAGACGAGTAAAAAAAATAAACTAGACCAATTAAAATACTAAAATATAGAAAAAGTCAAAACTTAAAGAATTAAAAGCTAATTAAAATTAATCTAAAGCAAATTCAAGATCTCAAAACGTTAGAGCATCCAACTTCACCTAACCATTCATAATTAATTTTCTTAACTTTTCATGCAACAAATTAATTTCCAATTGTGTTGGCGAAATTTCCCTAACATGAATTAAAAGCCGACCTCGGTGTAATAATCCCTAATTAGGTACGTTAACCCACACTAACCTTAGGTGAATTTAAACTACCTAAAAGCATTAAGTTCTTGTGGAAATTCCCAGATTTAATCTAAGTAGTCACAACCTAAATTTACTACCGCAGCCACATAAATAACCTAGTGTACCTTGACCTAGATTTAATTTATGGTTCAATATCACTATTGCACATGCACACAATCTCCACCCGGTATCATGTATACATCAAAAATCATTCAAAAGTTGGCCGACTTCTAAAAGCATTAAGATCATGATAAAGAACGACACAATCAAAAATTTTATTGCACAAAAGTCTTAGAAAATTAATCAATCATGATTAAGATCCATTGTAGCTCTAATAAAAGAAATTTAGAACATAGTAAAAACTAAACTAACAAATATTAAAGAAAACATAATACTAAATAAAAATAAATTCATCGAATTGAGATACAAGAAGCTTCAGGTTTGTCTCATCCTTCTTTCATTGACACGCACCAACTCCACTAAAATTAAAGATCAAAATCTAAAACCTAAAATCTTCTGCAGATATGGTCTCTCCAAGGATTCTTTCTTCTTTTGCGGCACAAGAGTAGTTTATATAGCCTCCAAAAATCTGCCATAAGTTGACTCCTACTAGGATTTGGAAAAGATTCCTCCTTGATTTTCTTTGAACTTTATCTTCAATCATGGTCAAATTCTCCAAATATCTGATTTGGGCTGCCTTTTTCTTCAAGATGAAATATTCTGAAAGATATTGCAATATTTTGGAAGATCTGAAAATATTTCATACAAACGTGAGTAGCAATTAAATTCACCCAAAAATTCCTCAAAATTTAGCAAATATTAAGTCTAAATAAGCAAGAATACTCTATTAAAAATAGAGTTATCAGCTACGAAGAACAAAACCTGAGCTTTCTAAAAAGATTGAGGAGGAGGTCATGAAGCTATTGAAAGTGGATTTCATCGAAGTATCTCACTATCCTGATTGGATTGCTAATATAGTACCAGTCATGAAAAAAGATGGACGGGTTAGGATTTGCATAGATTAACGTGACCTAAATCGAGCAAGCCTGAAGGATGATTTTCCCTTGCCTCACATTGATGTTCTAGTCGATAGCACTGCAGGTTTTGAATTATTCTCTTTCATGGATGGGTTTTCTAGATACATTCAGATTAAGATGAAAGAAGAAGATAAAAGTAAAACATCGTTCATCACACCCTGGGGGAATTTTTGTTACAAGGTGATGCCATTTAGCTTAAAGAATGTGGGAGCCACATATCAAAGAGTGATGGTTGCTCTATTCCATGACATGATGCATAAAGAAATAGAGGTATATGTCGATGACATGATTACCAAATCGAAACATCGATAGGACCACTTTGAAGTCCTGAAGAAGTTGTTTGATCGACTTAGGAAATTTAAGCCGAGACTTAACCCCTCAAAATGCATATTCGGGGCAAAGTCTGGGAAGCTATTGGGTTTCATGGTCAATAGCCGAGGCATTGAAATTGACCCGTCGAAAGTTAAGGCTATTTGTGACCTTAAAGCTCCTTCTACTAGCAAGGAAGTTTGAAGCCTCTTAGCAAGATTGAATTATGTTGCCAGGTTCATTTCTCAGTTGTCTGAGATAGGCAAACCTTTTTTCAAGCTCCTGAAGAAGAATGCTAAAGTGGAATGGGATGTTGAATGTTAGAAAGCCTTTGAAGAGATAAAGTAGTATTTGTCACATCCTCCAGTACTAGTGCCACCGGTCCCAAGAATACCACTAACTCTCTACCTGACCATCCATGAAGAATCACTTGGGGTTGTGCTTGTGCAGAAAAGGCCAAGCGATCAAAGGGAGTGTGCCATATATTATCTTAGCAAAAAATTCACTATCTCTGAGATGAACTACTCAAAAGTGGAGAAAACATGTGTGGCGTTGGTTTGGGTGTTGCACCGACTACGCTAGTATACCATCTATTATCAGGTTCACCTGGTGACTGAAAATGACCCAATCAAATATTTGCTAGAGAAGCCAGCCTTGGTTGGAAAGATGGCTAAATGACAAGTCCTCATCTCCAAATTTGATATACATAGTGTGGCACAAAAGTCAGTAAAGGGAAGAGCTATAGCTGACATGTTGGCTGGAAATTCAAAAGACATAGAATCCCTATGATACAACGCATTGTTTTGATGAACGCATCTTAGCAATCTCGAATGACAAGTGGGTCATGTATTTTGACGGCGCTGTCAATTTGTCTAGGTCAGGAACTGGGGCAATCTTGATCTCCCCCACTGGTCAACATTATCCTATGGCGACCAATTTGGTATTTCCTTGTACAAATAATGTCTCGGAATACGAAGCATGTATCCTAGGTTTGTAATTGGCCATTGACATGAAAGTCAAAAAATTACAAGTGTATGGAGATTCTGCGCTCATTATTCTACAAACTGATGGCTTATGGCGAACTCATGATCCAAAGCTAGTCCCGTACCATGAGTTTCTTGAAGAATTAACAAAAGAATTTGATGAAATAGCCTTTGAATATTTGCCTAGATCCCATAATCAATTCGCCGATGCATTGGCTACATTGTCATCAATGTTGAGTGTAATGGAAGGATTAGACATCGAGCCATTGAAAATTGAGGTTTTTGAATGCTCGGCTTATTGCATGACAGTTGAAGATGAGCCGGATTGAAACCCATGGTACTGTGATATCTTAAACTACCTTCAGCATGGGAAATTCTCCCAAGGGTGTGAAGAGGCTAATAAGAAATATCTCAGAAAATTGGCATCGAAATTCTTTGTCTCCGGGAGTGTGCTCTACAAGAGGTCGTACGATTCAATCTTGTTGAAATGTGTCAACACCAAGGAAGCCAATCAGCTGATGCAAGAAATACACGAAGGAGAATACGGGCCTCATATGAATGGCCATCTTTTAGCAAAAAAGATCATGAGGCTCGAGTATTATTGGTTAACTATGGAAACTGATTGCATTAAGCATATTCGCTATTGTCATCAGTGTCAAATATATGGAGACAAAATTAATGCTCCGCCAAATGAATGGCATCTAATGACTCAACCATGGCCGTTCTCTATGTGGGGCATCGATGTAATTGGGCCCCTTAACCCTAAAGCTTCTAATGGACATCGTTTCATTCTGGTGGCTATCGATTACTTCACTAAGTGGATCAAAGCTAGCTCATATGCTAATGTCATCGCGAAGAATGTCGCTAAATTTATTCGATGTGACATCATTGCATGTTATGGCGTGCCCGAAGCCATCATTACGGATAATGGTTCCAACCTGAATAACAAGATTGTTGATGAGTTGCTGCGTGAATTCCAGATTCGTCATTTGAATTCATCACCCTATCGTCCATAAATGAATGGTGCTGTAGAGGCGGCTAACAAGAACATAGAGAAGATTATGTCTAAGACAGCAAATAACTATTGCGACTGGCATGAACAGTTGCTATATGCATTAATGGCATATTGAACTTCAATACGTACTTCAACCGGGGCAACGCCATTCTCACTAGTTTATGGTATGAAGGCCGTCTTACTAGTAGAGGTAGAAATCCCTTCATTAAGAGTTGTCTCACAAAGTAAACTCTCTGAAGCTGAGTGGATGCAGCAAAGATATGAACAACTAAACATGATTGATGAGAAAAGACTTACTGCATTATGTCATGGTCAATGCTATCAGAAGCAAGTTGCGAAATCTTTTAATCACAAGGTTTGACCCAGACACTTCCAAGAAGGTGACCTTGTGCTGAGGAAATTTTCATCTATCATACCGGACTTGTGTGGAAAATTCACTCCGAACTATGAAGGACCATATGTCATCAAGAAGATATTACCCGGCGGTGCATTAGTTCTGGTAGAGATGGATGGCCAAGAATTGCCAAAGACTGTAAATGCTGATTTAGTGAAGAAATACTTTCCATGAATGAAATCTTGAGGCCTCAGAGCCCTTTTTGATACAATCCGAGTCACTTAGATCATGCATTGTCCATAACATGCATATCATGCACTTCATGCAAATTTGTGTATATGTTTTCGATTTGCAGGACCTCGATGACTTTCAAGAGGAGTCGTTGGTCACTTGACTTTTTCGAGGTAATCGTTAAATGTCTAATCGGCGACAAAAAAAAAAAAAAAACCTCAAATTGGTAGGTTATTCACTTCGAATCAAAATTCCCCATGGAGATTAATATACCGAGATGATTTTGACCAAATGAAATTGAGACGTTAATCATGCCAAGCAAGAAATGCTTAGGATGATGAAAAGCAATCCATTCCCAAACACATCCTTTAAATACTGTGAGAATTGAGTGAAACATAAGGCCTATGTCGTTTAAGGACAAATGAGTCATTCGTAGTGGGTACAGAGATCAAAATGAAATGAGGCATTTCTTTTCTCTATCTTACACACCACAAGTGACCATAGTCAGCCCCTTTGAGCCTTTAAATGCGAAGAAATCAAAATACCCTTGTCAAGAACCACCCCATGGTGGGGCAAATTTGGAGGTTTTGGTTGATATCAAATGGTGAAAAGGTGAGAAAGACTTCTTTTCTTTCACTTGCATTAATCTTTTTGTGGTAACTTCAAGTGAACTCTTATGAAAGCTTGAAGCATCCCAAGGTGAAGAAGAGCATTCATTTCTCTACCCAAACACTAATACCCGTTGCTTAAACCAAGTTGAGCCTAATTGTTTATTTCTGAAACTCAAGTGGTGATTGTCTCCCCATATTAGGGTAAGGCACACGGTTGATCAATACGATTGGCATTTATGTGAAAATGTGGAAAGCATCTCGAAAGTTCTGAAAGCTCAAAAAATTCAAAAGAGCAAAAGTCCAATAGAAATTAAGGGGCATGAAAAAGCAGTGTGCCTGGTAAAAGCAAGGCCAATGCTCGTGAAAAAAGAAGAAGAAGATTTGCATCAGGGGGCGAAAAACCCCTATGTAAAAAAAAGAGTTGTCAAACTCAAAATGCTTGTATCGAAAAGAAAATCATTGCAAATGCAAAGAAAAAATTGAGAAGGGCTAAGCTCTTATTTGATTAGTCGAAGGACTTTCGAGATAAATCAGCTTTCAAAAGTCAAGTGCTTTTAAAAAGATTGAGTGATATCATAATGATGCCATGATAATCACCAACTTTCAAATCCCTTTTTCTGAAAAGTTCTGAGCCTTTTGAGCCTTAACCAAACCAACATTACAACCCTTCCCGAAGTCTCTTCAGATTGGGATGATTCAAGTGAGAATAAGGATTTTCCAAGGAAGATACCGCTCAAAGAAGTGAGGGCAATGTTGTTTTGTCTCATCTTAAGGTTGCTTGACTTGTAAACCTAGCGAAGATGTTGGCAAATAATTATTTCATTTCATGACCAATGATGCTTATCCATTTTTAAAACCATGACCAAACCTGCATTACGGTCCCTTTAAAAGACCTTTTGGATTGGTCAAGATGTACTTATTACGAATGATTCTTAGATCCTTCAACATTGGAGGTGTGAGGTGGATTGAGTGATCAAATTACCCACATGAATGAATGGGACCAAATAGCCCTTCTTGAGAGCATGTGATAAGCCCTTTCTAACTAAAGAGCTCTTGCTTGGCATGCTTAATAAACATTTTTCATGAGAAGGATCACTTTGACATAATTTTTTCTCTTAAAGGGGCTTGATGATTAATGACAATTTTGCGGTACATGATATCAAAAGACATCAAATGTTTTCAATGTGATCGGACTTGGCTTGATTTGCTTATGTAATTAATGCTACAATACTGCCAATACATTTTCTCGATATTGTCCCTAATGACATTTGCTCAAGTTAAATTTGATAGGTTTCATCAGTAAAACCTTGCAATTTCCAAGGGTACATGGTCAACCTGAAACCATGCAATTTCAAGGGTTCGTGGTCAACTTGAAACCATGCAATTTCCAAAGGGTTAGTGGTCATATCCTTAAAACCACACGGTTCGTAGGCATATCCTTAAACCACATGGTTTGTGGATCTATCCTTAAACCACATAGTTAGTGGGTGTATCCTTAAACCACACGATTTGTGGGTCTATCCTTAAACCACACTTTCACAAGGTGCATGGATCTTCCTTAAACCATGCATTCTCGGTCGAAACCCGTTGCAACACAGTAAGACTTTACTAACCCAATCGAAACCCGTTGTTACACAGTAAGACTCCACTAACTTAATCGAAACCCATTGTTACACAGTAAGACTTTTCTAACTTGGTCGAAACTCGTTCGTACGAGGTGAGACCTAAAAAAAACAAAAAAATGATGAATGAAATAAATTCACGCCTTCATTGCTCGTCAGCAAAATTTGGGTGTCACCTGGTCTTTGAAAGGAACCTCTTCGAGCTCCCTTTCAAAGAGGGGCAATTGTTGACACCCAAAATTTTGTTGACACATTTTAAATACCCATTAATTTTGCAAATATATATGTATGAATTTATAGAAAAGATAAAAAAAAATAAAAAAAAAAGGAAAAAATGTGTGTGGGCTGGCATCGCCCAGCCCACTCCTTTAATCTCATAAACCCAACCTTTTAATTTCTCAGCCCACTCTTTTAATTTCTTAGCCCAGCCCACTCCCTTCACTCTCCATGCACTCACACACGTACACGGACGCTCGACCGAAAATGCACAGGGGCATGCAGCGGCAACGGACGACACCGTTCAAACGCCATCCCCCCAAAGCCACTATGTCAGCCGCGTGACTCCAACAAGGAAATCTTCCCTTGCTGCGCTATCACGTGGAGAGAGGTGGGGGAACGATTTTCGATTAGGGAGAAAATGATCAAGGATCACCGAAGGAGAGAAACCGAGGGAAGGGAGCTTATGCTAGGGATTTTGCGGGATTTTCTGGGGACGATTGGGTGAAAGAAAAATGCTCGAGAGCCTGGACTGAGGCAGAAGAAAAAAGGAGAGCAGAAAGAGGAGCAAAGGCTTGCTTTCGATTTTTGGGGGCGAAAGAAAATGGAAGAAAACAGGAAGTTGGTTTCGGGTTTTGAGGAAGGAAAATCGAAGAGAGAGGAGAGCTGTTTTTTTTTGGATTTTCGCAGGAGGAGAGTGAGTTGCTCAAGCGAGGTTCTTCAAAGGAGAATCCGGAGATCCGAGCGAGAGGGTCCAAGAGGGAGCAACAGAAAGAAAGCGGGGGGGAGACTGAGACAAAGAACTAGGAGCCAAGAGAGACTCACGTGAGGAGAAATTTGGGAGAGATTGACGGAGTGAGAGAGAGGGAACGAGAGAGAGATAGAGAGAGAAAGCTCGAGAGGGTCATTGATCGTCGCCGAAGATTAGTCCGCCCGCCGCCGTTCGCTGCAGCCCTCCTCAGAACTAGGTAAGCCTTCCTCACGACAAAGGGCGCCGGATCGGAGCTCGTGGCTGACCCGTTCACGCGAGTTTCGGCCCTGTCAACCCTCCATTGATGTTCCTGTGCGTGTAGGTTGCCGGGTGTTAAATTTGGTTCGAATCTGAGCCCTAAACGGGCCGATATTCGCTCCTCTTGCAGATGCATATTATGTGTTTGACAAAAAGCCCTAGAGAAAATCAAGGCATGCTTTTGTTCTAGCTTAGGATCTATTCGTGTTTGAGCTTATATCCTCCGAATCACGTTTGTTTTCTATGTGCTCATTTTGTTTTGACGTGATTTTCATGAGGTTATCATGTGCCATCGAGGGGGAGGAGGTCTTTTTCTTTGTTCGGGTAAAGGGATTCATGGTCACCAAGGTCATGGCCGGCGGCGGCCAAGGCCGACGAGGGGTAAGTGATCGATGAATGGCGATCATCGGCTAGAGGAGTGGCAGCAATGATTTTTTTTTTTTTTGGGGTTTTTGTTGGCTGCAAATTTTTGGGTTTGATGAAGAAGAAACCGTAGGCATGAGGTGGCGTCCGCCGGTTAGGCTCCCGTGACCCTTGCGCTTCAAGGGGAGGGGTTGAAGACGGTTCAGTGAGGAAGAGAGTGTGGTTTGGGTTTACCACCCGGCTGCCGGCCGTGCGGGGTTCCCGGGTCACCAAAAAAAAAAAAAAAAAAAAACCGTAGGCATGGGAAAAAGACGGTTCGGGAAAATAAGGAAAAAGACAAAAAGTGATAAAAAAAAAGGACAATTAAAAAATAGGAAAAGCAAAGAAAATCGAAATAAAAAAACAAAAAAAAAGACCGAAAGTTCAAAGTTGGGTTGATTTTGGTGTGGGCTAAAGATAGAAATCAAAAATGGGCATTTTCTATAAAAAATGAATTTTCGTCGGCTTTTCTTAGAAAAAAAAAAAGGAAATTCGTGTGGGCCTTTTTGTTTTCTTTAGTGGGCTTGAGGCCGGCCTGGTTCCTTCAGCCAAACCCGGGCCGACGGGATCTGAATCGATTCAGCCAGGCCGGGTTTTCTAACCCAGTCCGAATTTTTTTTTAATAAGAATATTCAAAAAAAAATTCAATTTTTTTTTGGATATTTGGATATTATTTTTCTTACTTTAGAATGATTAGGATAAGCCTTAGATTTCTTGAATAGGTTGCCATGGCCTTTACAAATATTTTGAGGGATTTTCTGGGGACGATTAGGTGAAAGAAAAAGGCTCGAGAGCCTGGACTAAGGCAAAAGAAAAACGGAGAGTAGAAGGAGAAGCAAAGGTTGGCTTTTGGTTTTTGGGGGCGAAGGAAAATGGAAGAAAACAGGAAGTTGGTTTGGGCTGAAGATAGAAATCAGAAAATGGGCATTTTCTATAAAAAAAAATGTATTTTTGTGGGCTTTTCTTAGAAACAAAAAAGAAATTCGTGTGGGCCTTTTTGTTTTCTTTAGTGGGCTTGAGGCCGGCCCGGTTCCTTCAGCCCAACCCGGGCCGACGGTATCTGAATCGGTTCAGCCGAGCTGGGTTTTCTAACCCCGTCCTTATTTTTTTTTTGTGGATATTTTGGATATTATTTTTCTTGCTTTAGAATGATTAGGATAAGTTTTAGATTTTTTGAATAGGTTGCCATGGCCTTAATTGATACGCAATTGAATTAGGTACTGAAAGGGCGTTAGCTATGTGATTAATGTAACCAAGTCCCCAAATTTAGAATCTCTAGTTGCGCAAGTAGTAAGGTATTCTCCCGTATCATACTGGGTTTTTAGCCGATCCTAAATAGGTTAGTAGCGACTCCTTTGTGTGAATTTGTATAGACTAGATCGATTAAAATTTCGAATATCTAATGTCGTGCGGGATATGGGCTTGGGAGAGCTTGAGTTAATGAAGGGCCGTTGGTCTGAAATTAATAATACCCCTAAACCTAATCCAAGGTTTCCCAACTAAACTTAAAAAAAAAAAAAATTAGGTCACGACAATTGGCACGGGATATCTACGTTGCGGTCTCTAGACTAGGGATGCTCCACCTCTGTGGCATGTTTAAAATTCACAGTAACACCTTGTCTATTGGACAAGACAAACAAAAAAAGTTGGGAGGAGCAAAATCATGAAGACAATGAGGATGATAGCCGTTGTCTCTGAACCTAGTGATGTTCCATTTGCCTGCTCGTAGTCGTGCGTGAAGAGGTCTTTTGCGTCTCTCACAAGAGTATCCAAGCTTGGCCACCTTTCATGTTGAACTTCTTTAATCTTCCAAAGATCATGACGACGATGATGATGATTTTTCCCTGATCGCTCCATTTCCCAGAGAATCCATACCACTTGTCCTCGCAGCCTTCGACGGGCTTTAATTGTCGTTCGCAACTATAACCCGTTGTGAACCCCACATTCCCGTATGCACTACAATTTTAAAAACCATGATTTCATTACATAGGTTTCTTCATGTTATGTGTATGTGTCCATCAGTTTTATGACTCAAATGTATTTACCTATGAATTTACATGTATTTTCTACATGCAATTGACACTACACAAATATGTTGGTATGATTTTAAGAGCTCACATCTTTGAAGGGCCCCCTGCCTATTGACCGAACAAAAAATAGAAGTTTTATTTTTGGTTTCATTCACCGCCTTAGGCTACCCAGGTGATGTTATTCCCGCAACATAGTTTATTCAATAATGGAGATCTTGAAACTGTTGACAATATCTGGTCATCACCAATGAAAATCACGCAAATACTTTTTTTACTAGGCCTGAGCGATCAAATATTTGATTGTCACCGGTGAAAATCACGCGGAGCTGGGGGAGATCTTGATTTTCCAAACGTTTGACTCAAGCAGACGGTCAAGCACGCGTGAGGAAACGTGCATTCTCGTGCCAGGGGTGGCTTCCAATGGAAGAGTACGATGGACCACTTTTACTAAATAGTAAAAAGCAACGACTCACCTTTCTATCCTATTCAAAAGAAAACTAATTAATTAATTTCGGTGTCTAGTTCCCTTTTATTTTATTCATTTAATTATCTATTTTCATTTTATAAGATACCCAAAAAGTCATGAAACTTATGGAATATTACATTGATGGAATTTAAAAATCATTTCATAGGTCATTTTTTTTTTGAATTAAAAGAAAGGACGAAAACATAGATGCTTACCTGATCACTTCGACCACGATGTTCAATGCGTTGAAATTGAGGGGATCTTCTTTCATCTTTTTCCTCTCCGCGATGCATACCATGACGATAAAAATGGCTAGGTAGGAGAGCTGTGAGAATTTGAGATTCGCCAATAATTGCTCGTAACTCTTTTTTGGCTCTCTTCTTTTGCTGTTTTCCCGGAGCGTCTCACCACTTTTCACCGGTAGAAACGACGTATACGGTGGAAGGTACCTGAAAATCATACACAAAAGTATACTTAGTGGATGGACATCACTTAATCATCTATTCCTGAAAATCATGGGTTGGGAAAATCCATCAATTTATTTAAAACGCATTAGATGGTTGACCATGGTGATTTTACATATTAGGGCATCTCAATCTAGGAAAGTTCATAATTTAACATTTTCGTAAGTTGTCTAGAAAGGATCTTTACAATGAAAATAGAGAGCACGGTTTTGAGAAAAGCTCTGACTTGGAGCTTTTTGTTGTCTAAAATATTCAACCTTAAGAGAGTTTTCAACGTGTACTATATGAGTATTCTGCACTTTCTTATCACATCCCATTTAGCCAACCTTCAACATCGCTGATTGAATTCAAATATGAATAGTGACTAGGTGACAGAGATGACTGGACCTATTAGGGAATGAGCATTGAATCCTCATGCAACACTCCAAATACACAAAAAGATACCTCAATAATGCCTCAAAATAATGATCTAAATAATTCATCCTTCAATAATGCACTTAGTTTAGCAAAGTTCCTTAAGAGAATATGTCGTTAATGTTAGAACAAATCAAATCTATGTTGAGATCGTGATGCAGTTATTTTCAAAAACATCCAAACCATTTACCTATATTTCACAACAATGTGCCTAGAGCTAAATTGGACAATGTTTCACATCTCTAGATACCCATCTTTTATATTATAATAAGATTAATTTACAAAAATAATATATACACCCTTTTTAAGAAAAGGTGGTAAGTTTGTTTTAGTGTTGTGGGGGTCGCTACTATAGACAGGAATTTATGTACACTCCTTTATTATTCTATTCCAAAACGCCAGCCAAATTTCCTATTCGTGAATGGGGGGTGTTGGAGAGAGGGAGAGAGACTAACGTCATGATGACGAATACCACCAAGATGGCGGTAGCGACTTTGGACATATCCACGATCGTCTCACCCGTATGTCTGGTGTTCACGCACTGAAAGAGCACGCCTACGATTTTCTCGTATGAGATTAGTCCATTCAACAAATCCGAATCCCACTGCATCGAGCAAAACATTATAAACTGAACACCAATAAACCCCAACACCGTGACCACCAATAGCGACGCGTAGAGGCTCGGAAGCAAGTGCTTGTAACCAATTTCACCTGCCCTGCTCAACAAGTACTTGATTTCTGCTTTCTTGCTGGATCTCCCCATTAGCCAAAGCGTGAACCGTAAGGCCGACGGGAACAGCGTGTTTCCGAGAAGGACTTGAGGGATGAGAATTAGGAGGAGGCCCGAGTTTTTGCTGAAGATAATCATGTTTTCGTTCGTCGGGACAAACCCACAACTAGCAAAGGTCGACACAACGGTGAAGATGGAAAAGGTCACCATTTTGAGGCCCTTCTTCTTTAGCACTTCTCTCACGCTAGAAACATGTGTCATATAGAGTGCAACCATGGCAACACCGAGAACGTGGACTCCTATAAGGTAACCTAACACTACAAAACTCAAAAACCTAACCGAACGACATTCCAAATCACCAGGATCTATGAAATCATCTTGCCGTTGGCACAATTGAGGCTCTACTTGTGAGTTCAGGGAATCAAAATTCGCTACTAGGCCTAACTCTATGTGGTCAACAATGTCGTTTGTTGGGCTCGAAAGGGGATTGGTATTGACAGAGGCGACTTTTTTTTCGGTTCCGATGAGCCACCGGAGCTTCAATTTCCTAAAGTAAAGCCCGACTAGGGAAGTGAAGACCTCCCCTCCGACGAACATCAGGACGGTCATCACGACAAGCTGGGAGTTGGAGAAGACCTCCATCTCCACCGTGGACATGCTCGAGACGGTTGCCGCGGAGACAGAGGTGAATAACAGATCCAAATCTCTAGGCCTAAAGGAATTGGTCCGTGGCCTTAAGTCCTTAAGGACCCAGAAGCCAAGGAACGAGAGGAAGACGAAGTAGCCAACTTGGATGCGAAAGGAGTTGACTCGGAGGAGCAGGAAGTGGTAAATCCGAGAAAAGAGGAAGCAAAAGGACCTGCAGAGGCAGGCTAGTTTGAGCCATGAAACACGACAAAGATACCCAACTTCTTCGCCTAAACAAGGGCAGCTCATCGCTTATAGTTATTGTGGAACGGGAACGAAACGTTCTTCTTGTTGCGAGAATTTGAGGGGGTGTTGGAGGTGTATATAAAGGAGACAGTCAACCTGCTGTATAGACAAAAACTATGGATAGTCAATAAACCAAAATTTTATAAAAACCTCGAGTTTACATATGCGGCATTACCCAAAACTATTTAAACTTGTTTCAAGAAAAATATGATTTGTTGGAAAATATTTATATAAAAAATCTAATTTAAAGGAATTTTTCTATGTATGGTTGTATTTTGTGAATAATATGAAAGTAATTTTTTTTATTATCTATTACAGAAAAATTATCCAACGCACAATGAAGAAAACATCACTCGTACAACCCTATGCCTAGAGTTCGAGTGTCGGCCATTGGGCCTTGGTGCATGAGGTCGAGCCCTGCCATCAGAAACGTTAGCTTGGTCCTCGGGATCTCAGGAGACCCAAGCCTCGTGTTGGGTGGTCGAGCTCAACCATGGATGGACCAATGCCAATGATTTCGACCGTCGACGAGCCAGATATCGAGATCTAGAGAAGGACAAGATGGAGAAAGCAAAGGAAGCTGGCCATGCTCGGCTTGAACGCGGTGGTGGTTGGCCTAGTCATGGCACTAACGACTCCACTAGTGGCGTTGGCGGAGGAGTGGAGGTCAACAACCATGGATGGAGGAGGAAGACAGAGCAGAGGTGAAGAGAGAGAAGATTTTTACTTAAATTCTACATCAATTGCGGACATAGAGATGCGAACATATGTCAAGATGTCATTGGATATGAGTGAAAAAAATATATGCCACGTAGAACATTGACGTGACGGTATCATACCACTGAATATTTTCGCTTAGCCACCCTTTGCTAGCTTTCGGTTATTTTTTGGGTTTGTGGTCGGCCCACTCTATAATAACGTCCCATGCAAATTTCCTGCCTCAACCCTCGCTTGTTTTTATTATAAAGCAAAATAATTTATTCAATAATTAAGACCACAAAAACCTAAATTAGTACATCCGTGACAAATTTATTTGAAACTAGTTTTTAATCATCAAAAACCCTAAACCAATATACTTTTGATAAATTTATTCTAAACTAGTACATTTGTGACAATTTTATCCTCTGTTAGTTTTTATTAGATTTTACTGTTAAATTGGTAAGTCAAATGATACGAGACAGTTGACTGATGTATTAATTTAGAATTTTACTCTCTGTTTATCATGATTATACTAGTTTTGTGATTTTTTATGATATTAATCCAATTTAACAAATGGTACATTTGTTATAAATGTACCACTAGTTTGGGGTTTTTGGCTATCAAAAAATGAATTTGGAATAAATTTGTCACAAGTATAGTTTAGGGTTTTTTGTGGTCATTTGGAGTAAATTTATCATACCTATATCAATTTGGATTTTTTCGTGATCATAAAATTAGTTAGGTGTAAATTTATTACAAATGTATCAATTTGAGGTTTTTCATAGTATTAACCATTTTATTGAATAATGATTATTTACATACCCTTTTGATCTAATGATAAATATTTTTCAAATAGAAAGGATGGATCGTCAAATATCCTAAATTTTTTAAAATCCTTGAATATTCATTTGTGGCTTTACCCAAACCTTTTTAGGTTTTATTTGTTTTATAGAAAGGGATTTCATCAATAGGTTGGCATTGACTATGAGACATTTAGCTTAGTGGCTAACCAATCATCATCCGTATCATTCTTGTACTTGCTTACTCCCGAAGATGGTCTATCAGTTAGCTTGATGTCTCTAATGCCTTTCTCTATGGATACTTATCCAAAGAGGTGTTTAAGGTTCTACCTCAAGGCTTTGTTGACCCCCAACAACCTCATTATGTCTCCGCCACTCTCCTTATGGTCTAAAGCAAGTTTCGTGCACTTGGTATGAGCAGCATATGTGACATCCGGAATTTTCTATACTCTGTAATAAGATTTAGGATATCATGTTAAGTATTACTTAGTTTAACGTTTTGAGGTGACATATAGTGAATCTTAGTTTGGTCGATTACTTTATAATGTGGAAGGATGATCTTCCATGACCGTTATCGCCCAGAGTCCAATACATTAGGTTTAAATAAATAAATATTGATGTGTATGTTGATTGTGGAGAGCGAAAGTCATTAACCTCCTACCTTAGCACTTGTTGATGAGGACCAGGATGCTCCAAAATACATATTGGATGGTTTAAAAGTTTTAAATTTACTAAATTGAGATTTTCCTAACATCTATTATTTTTCACCAATATTTTTAGTGAGTTTAATATATTTTTCTAATTTATCAATTTTTGGAATGAACACTGATTTCCTTGTTCACATACTAATTTACTACATATTTTGACAATTTAACCAAATATCTACTTTGGAAGCCATGCAAGTGAGCCATAAGTCTCTTTTTAATTTGTACCATCTCTCTTGATTTCTCTACCGAGTATTTTAAGTCATATGTCTTTAGTTTGTGACATTGAACTTAGTTTAGTAATGACTTCATGAATTACATAATCTATTTCAACCTTAGCCAATTAATGTCTTTATGATTCACTCATTTACTTGGCCAAGAAGTCTTCTCTCAATATATCTCTCATTTGGCTACTCATAATAGGCCACTTGTATTCTTTGGATTGGAGCACCATTCCCATCATTGCACTTAACACTTTTAACCCAAAGTCATAATTATTTCAATTTTGGTTATTTGATCAAGCTAACCAAAGGTGGCCATGTGTAATATTTTAATCACATCTTCTCTTATTCGTACCCTATGTCTTTGAACTCAAGTTTGATATCTAAATTCATCCCCATTGCCCATATCATTGAATGGAACTTGTAACTTTTTACTTGAACACTTCTTTAGTCCATTAATGCTCTTGATAAAAATTGAATCATCATTAATGCATCAATTTGGGCTCTCTCTCTCTCTCTAATTCTCCGCCAAGTGTTTTTCAACCCCAATGTCATTTTAGGTCATGTGATACACAAGTCAAGGTCTTCTCTATCTCTCATTATTGATTGAAATGATTACAACTCAAAATACATCCTCATTCATGCATTGTGCTTGGCCAATGACATTCTCTCTCTCTCCCTCTCTCTTTCCTATCAAATATCTTCATCTTTCCGTCCAAAATCTTGCCATTTATCACTTAAGTAATAGCTCACATGCTCTAAAATGGGGACATTGAACTTAGCCCATCAAATTGCATCATGCATGACATCATGAATGACATAATGTTCTAACCCTAGTTTCTTTACATCACACTTATTACCTTAGTTAATTAACATGAGTTGGAGCTATTCTTTAAAATAAGTAAAGGGGGAAGAAAGATTCACTTTTCCCACTGTTGACACCTAAATTTTGACCCAACGTGTGACTATATTTGCAGGCTAACTCGACCCTTAAGCAAAATTGGCATTGCATAATTTTATATCACAAGAAGGATACCTTTGGTTGATATTTTTATGGAAAATATGTTCAGCCTAATAAGGGACCATGAACCTCACCTATAATATGAGGAAGGGGATAGATAAATTGCACACGTGAAGATAGAAAATTCGAAAAGAAATCAATTGGATACTAGGGGGTCACAATTTCCACAAAGAATCTTCTCTCCAATAAATTTCAGAGGAATTCATGGGATAAGACGGAAAAAATGAAGGGAAGAAAACGAAAACATTTGTGGAAAGTGTGGGCTATGGGAGCTTACAAAAGGAAGCTAATGAGCTGGAAAATAAGGGAAAGAATCAAGCCACTCATAGAATCATGAATGGAGACAAGCGAATTCGGACATGTTCGCGGAAATATGAAATGGAAATCAAAAAAATGTGAAGCGCTTCCATGATCGCCCTTGCATAATGACTTTCTCTCTAGCCGACTCCTCCTGTCAATCAGCCAAATATTTGGTACAATATTCCCACCAAAAATAAGGAAGAAACATCGTCAAAGTTGGGAAGACATCTCAATGAGGAGAAATGAAAGTGCAAAAATCCTTCATATTGCTACGTGGAACTTCTTTGGCTATGGAAAGAAGCGCCAATCAACCTCCTAAAAAAAATGCAGAAAGCAAATCATGGCCAGTAAGAAGTCAATCGTAGGAAATCATAAAGAATAAAGGAAAGAAAGTAAAACAAAAAGAAAAATAAAAGGGGATCAATCTGATTGGCTATGCAAGGAAGGTGGGAATCCTGGTCAACTATTCTTGTTCTGACGGATATTCGGATTTTGGTAAATGAGGATCCAAAATTCTGATTAAGAATCAAGAGGCAAAAAACTAGGTGAACAGGAAGGCAGGAAATTTGATGAAGGAAGGAATCAAGACGTTCGGGTCTGAATAGCTTACATGAAATAGGAAAGATTGAGTTGGCCACAAAATCACGTGCCAATTTGTAGACCATGAATTAAGGCAATGAGAAAAGGAAACTCAGAAAATTGCTCGTATAAAAAGACGCTTGGGGCCATTATTAAAGGAAGGGAGAAAAGCACAAAGGGATCACCAGTTTTCTCATCACCATACTAAGCTCTCTCATGATTTCACAATGTTGTGGTGCCTTGCATACATCACAACGTAGTCCATTTCTTGAGTCCTCAGTCTTCAGACGAGTCTCCAATAGTGGCTGCAAAAGCTCTACCATCACTGAAAATCTCCATTACTGCTACTTCCCGTTATTGTTGTTCGTCGCCAAATTTCGCTGATCGTTGCTGCTGTTCACTACTGCTTTGTTGCTGGTCGCTATTGTTTCGCTGATGTTCGTTGCTACTCTTGTGCGTCATTGTTGCTGGTCATTGCCGCCGCATCCCTTTAGTTGCTTCCCATAATATCGTGCTTCCGGTTCGTGCCAATCTCTCTTAGTTTACTTAAACTAAGAAACCTTGTGATAATGATAATAGCATTTTTTTAAAGTATGTTCAGGTTCATAATTTTTTCATGATCATGATCATTGGACGTTATTTTATTGTTTGCTCAATTGCTTGGTCATATTTTACACGTTAATGGTGCAGTATTACAAAAACCAGCAAAGGTTGTATGCAAAACATTTTTTAAAATAAGGAGAAAAGGTACAGGTCCCCCGAACTCATGATTTTTGGTTTGCGGAAGTAAAATGTACTCCCGCATTTTACTTGGGTGTCTAATCGATCCAAAACCGATTAGTGGCGACTCCAATAGGTAAGATAAATATCATGGTTGAATCGAGTACCAAGTTGCGATTGGTAGGACTTGGGAGAGTCTGTGCTAAGTATTGCGTTTAGTAATCCATTAACCTCCTTCGGGAAGGTCGCGACACCCATCTCCTTCATGGAAATGCAACTTCACCTTCTTATCTTCAAGTGCAATTTCTCTTTTACTTTTGAAAGCAAAGCTCCCCATTAAATTTCAATCAAGCTCCAAAGTTTATTAAGCCATTAAAAATCTCAAATTGATACACTATTAGTACACCATAATAGATTTATACCAAATTAATTTTTGTCTCACTACAAATTATTAATTGGTTCCTCTATCTCAAATCTATCTTCTATTAGCATACCATTTAATACTCTATTATACTGTATATTTGTCAATATATGTGGATTTTTCATGTTAGATCTGTCATTCTCCATGTCACACATATGCATTTTAATGAGATATGGGACGGAATGCTCATGGAGTGTCTATTTGGGTCGAAGGTACTAGTTTGGGATTTTTACTCGTATTAATAAGGTTTGTTGGAAAATATTTTTCAAAAAAAAAAAGGTTCAAGGAATTTTCCGATGTTTGGATGCATTTTGCAGACAAAACAAAGAGAGCCCACATCGTGAGAGGGAACAGATTATGTGATACACAATCACACCACCTCACCTCCATAACTTGAAGGAATCACGATTTAAAATTGTAGAGACTTATTTGTTTATTCGTGGTGCACGATTTGTGACTCAATTAATATTATGGGGTTATAGTTCACAATGGATTTCTGCAATTTATGGCGAAAATTTTGAGACTGGAATCAACTTTAAGTTTTTTCTATTGTGTTACCACATTAAGATTCGTGCTCTTTTTGTGGTTCCTTAATCCTCCATCCCCAGTTTTGCATCAATACTTTTAAAGAGTTGTCCTTACATGGAACAAAAAGAGACGAGTTTTTACATGTGGCATGTCCGTCGTACGGATAGTTTATAGATCAATCATATTTTCAAGAGATGCTTCCCTCTCGAGCGCCAACATTATACATGCTTGGGTCCTCTTAATCCGTGGTCCCTCTTCGCACATGATGGTGAAGAATTTTGCTCTTTAGGATCGGTTCGTCTAATGAAAAAACATTTTGGAGAAATTGTTTTTGCAGTTTTTTAGTGTTTAGATGATGAAAAATTACTTGACCAACAAAAATTGTTTTCTATGGACTGAAAATAAGGAGTTTAAATTGGGGAAAATGATTTCCTAAGAAAGACATTTTTCTGTAATTTTTAAGGATAGAAGCTGCCTCTAATGGATTCTTTTCTTATCCAATACTATAAAACTATTTTTTTTTCCAACTTGCTTTCGGCACATAAACACCAGAAAAATGATTTACTTTCCCTCAAATTGAATTTTATGAAAACACTTTCCAGTGACCAGAAGTTTTTAGTAAAATGAACACACTCTAATTTAATACATAAATATGTGTAGCTATGATATTACATGAATAGTGCATATCTCTTTAGGAAAATAAAATAAAATTTCCCTTTCCAAATAATGGAAATTATTTTCAGTTCATTTTCAAATTTCAGTCAAATACCAATAAGTATTATTGTTTTCTGAGAAAATGAGCTTTTGAAAAACATTTTTAAAAAATATCAAAATTTTATGTGAAACAAACGGAAGAAAATTTCTTGATAAAATAATGCTTTCCATGAAAAATGATTTCCCCTTGTTAGATTAGAAAATCCATATTCCTAATTTTAAGCATAAATATTTTCTTTAACTGTTAGGTATTTTATGTTAGATAATCATTTTTAGCAAAACAAACGCATAACTATTAGGAAATTTAATTCGTGGAAAATTCTTTTATATAAAAAAATACAACCTTAAAAAAAAAATCACTTAACTCCTCCATGCTGTATAATTATACACATCGCTGAAATATCTACAAACAGAAAATAATTACACACATTGATGAAACTCCCACTGTTTGGACTACAAGAACATGGCACGAACCTGGCACTGGCACCTGCGGCAGAGCTAACACTTGGTATGAGCCAGTAGAAGGGGATATAGTTTTAATGCAACGAAAATCACACGAAATTCTTATGATTCGAGGGATTTTGTAATTCAGTCCTCGGTCCGATCACTAAGCATTTAAAGTTGACCTTCTTAGTGCCAAGATAATTTCCTAGTTGGTCAGAGAATCCGCATTGTTGGACGTCAAATATGTCTCTGATCCTGGTCTTTATGTCTGGGCCATTGGCTTAGCCTCAAACTAGCAACATGAATTTTTAGGTCTTATAAGTGAGGATGAGCTGCGACCATAGGGGATGATACTATGTTGGTGGCAAACCCACGCAGGGCTACCTTTTGTGGTGTCAAAGCCTAGGCTGGATGTTGGATGTTAGATATGTATCGAATCTCTTCTATTATCGTTGACACTTATAGTTAGGTCTCGTGCAATCTTGCATTATTAAAATGCATTTTAAAGTCACATAGACCTGAGTAACTCTGAATCAAAGTGGATAATACCGTGCTATATCTAAAGGCCGATATTGTTGTTTAAGGTGGTATTAGAGCTAGCTAGGACAGGATGTTGGACACTGCATATGCCTCCTCTTATCCCATGTCACCTAAGCATAAGCAGTTGGTCGGTAATATGTCTCGTCCTCCCTGAAATTAGCATGATGCAATTTTAACTTGTGTAATAGGACGTGGACGTAATCAAGCAAGAAAACAAATAAGATATCAGAAAGAATGAGAAAGATAAAATTGAGAGAGATCACTGGGATTTGTGTCCTTCACTGTGCATTGATACTATGCTAGACAAACCATGTTTTTTTTCCGAAAAGTTAAGACTATTAGAAAAGAGTCAACAATGAATCACACAATGTATTACTTTACATTGGCGACGGGGCCCAGTGAGATTGCCTACATGGACAGCCATTCGTCCTCTATACATACATACACAATTGGACATTTCAAATCACAAAGTATGAGAGTTTTCCATTTGCTCAATTGAGAAGCTTGTGCAGGAAATATTGAAATTCCGAATGACTTGGCCATCAGGCTTACATATAATTAGCCAAAAAGAGTGTGGGCTAATTTAAATCCTTTGCACCACTCATGACCCAATGATTTGAGGTTGGCGATTTAGGTTGCACACGGGCTCCATGCAGAGTATGGTTTCTGCTGGAGGTTATACCAAAGAAACAGAAAAGTGCGCTCATGAGACAAAAAATTGCCAAATATATATGTAAAGTGACATGCATGAGAAATATCCCTTATCCTTATGGAGGTAGTCCCTCCAGTCAGGGCATCCTACTTAGTTACATTCCTTATGTTATCGTATTGGTGCCCCACGTCTCATACCTCTTATTTCAAATTGTATATTTTTCTTCCCCAACAAGATGAGAATATCCTTGTATTTTCTATCCTAAAGTTTAGACAAAACAGTTTAAAGACTTATTCAGATCTGATTTAGTGTAGTATATAACTGGGAGATTAAAAAATGACATTATCGTCTTGGTTTCAACTCTCCAATTATGTATGCTTCCAAATAATTCAATAGATAACAATTTATTACCTAACTTCAATTTTTAACAGAAAAGTAGATAGTTATTGTCATCAGATTATTCGCAAGTGATTTCTTTTCCGTTGAACTTTCAAGTGTCCACCTTCCTTCAGAGGTTTGCTAGACATATGGATTGCAATTATTGCTTGAGTCAAGGTAATCGAGACCTCAATCATACGAAAAAATTAAAGGGGCAATTCGTGATTCGCGTCATGGGTACGTTGAATGCGCCAAGTCAACAAAACGGTGCCAGGTTCCATATTGAATTGGTCCCGACAGCAACTGGCGAGCACGATTTTGCTATCTCAGACCGGTTCATGACATTATTTTATTCATAGACAATAATGACTTTATTTAACTTTAGCTCTCCGGGACATGTTTGTTGGTTAAAATAAGAAATAACGTTTTTTCCAGAGAAGGAACTGCCTATAACAAACAATATTCCCACAACCAAAGGGAAGCATTTGACTTCACTTAATTAAATAAATTTTAACGTTTTAAATCAGAAAATCATTTTAGAGTTCAATTTGAAAATGATTGAATAACATTTGACTTTTGAGAAAGTTTTCCCCTTTTCATTTTCTTAAATTAATTTGGAAAGTATTTTCCATTAACCAAATCGTTTTTGGAAAAACAAATACTTTCTAAAACTACTTTTCAAAACAAACGCACCCTTAGAGTTCAATTGTACTTTTGAGAGTTTTACAATTTAGCTATACTTTCTCGATAAGAATTTTCATCTTGTGATGCATTGTCCCAATATAAATTTAGATCATGTGTTGATAATTATCACGAGATTTAACAATTTAACCTATATGTGTATTATCATGTTACTTATTTATAAATTATCAATGGTAATGAATAAAAATTATATAGTTTTCCAAATTTAATAAAGTTCCATGACGAGAGCCTCTCCAATAGAAAAAAGAAAGAAAAACTAAAATAGTTACTTTAAAATAAGAATTTCCTTCTTCCATTTATGCCATCTAAAAGAACTTTAAAAATTATTTACTTTTTAGTAGTTTTCATATAAAAAGTCAAAAGGCAGGACAAACATCTTCGTGAGTGTGTACCCCAATTATTGGCTCTTTCTTTATGTCTGAACGGTCTAATCAACGCAGGACAATTATCAACTTTTATTCGAAGTGAAATTTTCATATTCATAGCGATGTTCCTCAACCGATCAGCGGCGCATGCTCCACCAAAGAAAAAAAAGGAAGATGATTTTCCTTTTTATTTTTATTTTATATAAATTAGAGTATCATAAGAAGTAGCCTCACCAAGTAGAGAGGGAAATGTCCGGAAAAACCTTGCCGCGTTCCCGTGGTCTATGGACGGTCGGATAGACCGTAATGAATAATCTTATCAACGGTAATGAATAAAAATTATATAGTTTTTCAAATTTTTATTTTATATAAATTAAATTCCGGTTTTGCATTCTTTTTTGTCATGTAGGGGGTCGACATGATTCAAGGGAAAGGAATGCACGGTCAATGCTGCCACACGTGAAGTAGACGGGTCCGCTAACTTATAAAAGACAGTTTCGGGAAGGAATTTTACGTTTACATCAATCAAATTTTAAGAACGATATATTTTACAAAAAATTAATTCTGGGAATGATGTACTTAAATTTCTCGAGGTCGGATGAATGTAAATAATTTTCATAATGAGCAAGATGCACTCAAAAATTCCAAAAGAACGATTTTATGTTTCTGCAGGCCAAACACAGACTTTGGTAGCAAGCTTAAGACCTTGGCACCCGCCAAATGTGGGACCATACCCAAGGGTTGGAACCATAGCACCCGCTGCCCCTGATTAGGACCATGGGGATGAAACTTCGAGCTGTAGTACCCTAAACAAGAATAACAAGACTAAACTAAAAATTGGACCTGGACCCAAGACCTTTGTGGGTTTTGACAATATAAGGGCAATAGGCTGGAGGGCTTCGGATTCAACCTTGAGTGTCTCAGACCTAAATGCTAGTTGTTAACACCTAAATTTTGACTATCGCACTTGTTCAGCGTGCGCGTGCGTGCTCTCACACACACACACACATATATATATATATATATATATATATAGATATAGATATATATATATATATATATATATATATTAAGCATTGCATAATATTTCATTTAGATTGGTTTTTAAAAAATTCTAGAAAAAGAAAATAAAAAAGAATAAGAAAGAATAAAAATATCATAATTAGAGAATAATCTGATTGTGGAGGGAGATTTAAAAGATCTTAAATTTTAAATGATGGAGCCATTTATTTTGATTGAGTATTTCTTAAATTTTGAATGATGAAGCCATTTTTCGACTAAGCATATTTTCTTGTCAAATTTCACATTCTCGACACCCCCACCAACTTCATCAGTAAGACCCACCAACCATGGATCTTTGCCTCACTAGATGAGCCTGTCATCGTCCCCGACGTTCCTTTTCTGCCACGATCTTTGGTGATCCCCACAGCATTACTGACATCACGGACGGCCAGCAGTCCTCTCTCGATGCTTCTTGCGAAGTTGTTGCCATCACGCGATATTTTTCTGGCATCTCTACACTCGCAGTGGTATCTCAACCTTGCTAGTTAATGTCGTTCAACCATTGCTCGTTCTCAATCAAGGATTGCCATCCTTCATTCGGATCACCCCAACAAGTCCATCACTGGAAGCATAGCTCCATTAGCAATTGCGTATCCATCGAGTCACCAGCAATTCAATGGGCTTCTCCAATCGCCAACAAACAACTTAACATGTTTTGGACAAACATTTTTTTTAGCCTTTTTGCAGGTTTTGAAGTGGTTAACAACATCTCAGTGAATAACAATCCCCAGGTGTCCATGCTTGTTGTTGCCAACTAAGTTGGTGCCACAGATGGAAGCATCACATGCCCAATAATCTCCTAGTAATCATCAGTTTGTGAGCTCATCATCATCCTCACATTGAACTTCACCGGTCTTATTGTTCAGAAGTATATTTTCTGAACTTGGTAGTTTCTTTAACCGAATTTAATTTGCTTATTTTGTTACTTGGTTTGCAATTCTTTGATGTTAATCACGGTTGTTGATTTTGTTAGGAATTATCTGATTAAGAAAATTGTTCTGTCAAGGGTCGTAATAATCAGAAATACTGAGCTGAGAGATATTGGATTAGATTTTTTATTATTGTGATTTCCCATTTTATTTTGGAGCAAATTATATGTTTTATATGGTCGTGTTCATTTGCTTAGTAAATTTTATAATTAATAAAAATAAAGAAAAGTTCACATTGCATGATAGTTTGACAGTTAAGTGCATCCTAGGTTTACATAATATTTTTCGATGAATTTTTCTAATAAGACTTAGCTTAGCTTCATATTTTGATTTTAATAAAATTTAAAAATGGAAAAAAAAAATATAAAAATAACATGCATATGCATATAGCATTACTACATCATTCATCCCACGTCATGTAGCACCTGCAGATCTAGGGTCATGAAAATTAGATTGCATACAAGTTATGATAGTTTTCAATTAACATATGTCATTAGAGTTAGGCCATTTGAATTGCGCATCATATGTCATTGGAGTAAAAATCATGCATATTAAATCTAGATAAAAGCTATACAAAACTAATTTTATAAAAGAAATTCAAAAAAATTAGATGTCATCCCATTTAGAAATCATGTTTGGCGCATGCATTTTTTAGTTATAGTTTGTTTTGCTCTAAGGTTGATCATGACTCTTACAGTTTACCACTTGGGTTTATTGAATGTTATTGATTGTGCATTCAAATGACCACCCCTTCCATGTTAGTGGCTTAGCTTAAAATCAACCAAGACTGCTTGCAAAAAAAAATTTGAAACTTAAAGAGAAATAATACCGAAAGCACGCTAGTTAACTTAGCATAACCATATCCTTGAACCTATTAAATCTCCTGTTCGCAAAAGTAAAGTATTCTCAGATACTTTACTTGGGTTTCTAATCAATTCTAATTGATTAATGGCTACTCCTAATTGAATAAAATTGTATGTTTAAATGACTTAATTTTCGAATACCAAGTTGTGGTTGGTGGGACTTGGAAGAGTCCACACTAAGTCTTCAAACTTAGTAATTCATTAGCCTTCCCTTGGTGTTTCACCTTTGGGAAGGTTGCAACAGCTTAACAACTCCATTGGGGATATGAGTTAAAACTCATAGTGGACATAGGCCTGATTTTTCTCTTTTCAAGAAAATATTTTGTCTGGCAGCATGGATACAACATACGATCTTGACATGAAGTGTAAAATGTTTTGTAGAAAGTAATTATAAGGGGAGTAGTGTTTGCTAACCCTTTATTTTGTAGGAAGGTGTTGAGGTCAATTTTTTTTCTTTATATTGAAGTGGTGTTTGTATTATTAATTCTTGTGCATGATTTTTAAATGGTTTTAACACTATACTTTGCACACACAACCTACCACCGGACCTAGGCCACAATTAAGGATTTTAGGATGGTGATGAGAAATGATTCAACCTTGAACGCGAGATTGCAATGTAGAGGTTGCCTTTTTCAACCCCGAAAATTTTTCTTGGTTTCAAAATGTTTGTCCTTGTCCACGAAAACGAGTGACTATAGGATTTTCTTTTGACCAAACTAGATCTAAGAGGATCCGACCTTCATACACGAGACTGCAACAAGTCGGATCATTCCTCTTAGCTCAACTTGCTAAGCCTTGTAGTTTAGGTATCAAGCCTCGCATCTCATGTGCGTGTTTATGTGATTGCCATTTTTCCTTCATGAAGTAAGTATTTTTACCTTACACTATGCAATCTATTCACGTTATCGTATTTATTTATTTTTTTGGTCCATGACAAAAGGTCGATTGCGGGTCTTAATCATATACAATAGGGAGATCCGATGTTCAATTCATTCCAACTCCCAAGATCGACCTCAAGGGGCGGTGCAATAATATGAATAAAGAGGGTCGAGATTATGTGAAGTCAGTATTTAGTCAGCCCATATCCTTTATGGATATTGGAGTTCATAATGGTGTCTTGCAAGCAATATCCCACTTATGGTGCCCTGAGACTGCTACCTTCATCTTTGGGAAGAATGAGCTAACTTCAACACTTAAAGAATATAGTGTTATCATAGGAATGCCCCTTGGAATTGAACTTATTAGGCCACCTCTCAGTTTGGAGCCCACATCAATTTTGTCTCAATTTTTGAGAATTAAACATAATGAGGTTAAGAAAATTTTGAAAGTCAATTGCTATGCATTACCACTCTCCTTTTTGGCTGATCATTTTTCAAATCAATCTTCAATGAGCCAAAAAGGTAGATATTCATTTTAGCATTAATGCGCTAGCATGAATTTTATAAATATGATTTTAGCTGAGATATTTCTATTTCTCAATCATTTTAAACAAAATAGAGGAAAAATCATGAGTGCATCTCCTGAACTTTTACAAATTTAGTTTCTTTCACATGCGATGAGTTTGGTCATTTCATGCGTTGAGGTGAAAAAGTATACCAGAAAGTCATATTCCGATTGGGTAACTTTTCTAAAGGATCTAGATCCCGAGGGCTTCCTATGGTATGCTAAATGGTTCCATGTTGGAGTGGCTTGTTTTCATCATAAGAAAGATGATCCAATTACATTGTTGGGAATCACTAGCACAACATTTTACTACACTTATAGAGTAGCCCACCAATACCTTGTGCTCCAAGATATTCCACCTCCTCTTCAAATGGACCTATTCTGAACTCTCTTCACACGTAAGGATCATGAATACCTAGAAGAGATTGATCGTTTTGAAAACATGTGGAAGGAATGTCATCAAGAAAAGATAGTGGTGCGTAGAAGGTTGAAGAGCGAAGAGAAAATTTACCATGCCTTGGATTTTATATCTACCACCACAAAATCCCTACAGCTCTAATCCCTGTAATACCTAAGGATATAGTACAGCTCACTTGTAAAGTGCAAATTTAGCATCTTAAGGAAACATTGGAAGTGAACGAGGCTCGTATCTTTGAGTTGGTTCGACATAATAAAAAGCTTCGGAAGACAATAATCTCCCAATTGTATATAGAGAAGAGTCACTATATTTTTTTCTTAATTTCATGTTTATGAGTTTTTTCAGCTTTAGGGTGTTATTTCAATTTCTTAGATTGATGTTTTAAGAATTAAATTTCCTAGGGAGTCATTTTAATTTCTTAGGTTGATGTCTTTGGAATTTGAATTTAACTTAATAAAATGCACAATCGATCATTGTCACAGACCAATTTCATTTGTTGTGATGCTTATTGTGTTTTTTTACATTTTAGGTAACATTGATACAACACGGCTCGCCCGAGATCACCATTCGTACTTGTTCTAGAGCAACAATAGCCAATAATACTAAACAAATGCGTGTCATTGAACAAGCTCATGTCACTGCCCTTGAAACGGAAATGAAGCAAGTCTTGAATGTCGTTGAGCAACTCTCCAAACAAATTGACTCACTCAAATCGAACACTATCCCGCTAGCTCCGTAACTTGAAGTTGTGTGTTACCTCAACACCTTTCCATTGGTTATTAGAGAGATAAGGGCAAGAATGCGTCCGCAAGTGGCTCATCAACCTTTGGTGATGCTCCCATGATCAAAATCACCGACAAGCCTCAAATTGATGTTGATGATGAGGTATAAGTGATGCAATTGACTGTACTAAAAACCAAGCAGGAAAAACGCTTGGCGAAAATAGAGGAAAAACTTAAGCAGCTATAGTGTTCCAAGAGCCAAAGCCCGACAAACTTGTCTCTTTACGCAAAAGTCAAAGTGCCAAAAAAGTTCAACATGCTACACTTTGAAAATTATGATGGTACCTCTTGCCCAAAGATTCATCTACAGACTTATCTAGTCAGGATGACCCAATATATTGACATGTATCCCTAAAGATTCAGTCATTCCAAGTAAGTTTGATATGGCCGGCATTGTAATGGTACATCATAAAGAAAAGTAATCTTCTAGAGACTTGGGATGTTTTAACTAATGCTTTCTTCAAGCAATATAAGTATAATATCGATGTTACTCCATCCCATGAAGATTTAATTCGTACAGAAAAGAAGAAGACTCAAGGCATATGCCATGAGGTGGAGGACTATGGCCGCTCAAATTAGTCCCAAACCAACAGAGAAAGAGCTAATGGATTTGTTCATGAAGACACTCTTGCCTGAATATCGAAGATGGATGTTCGGCTCGACTGCTGAGTCATTCAATTAGTTAATCCCTTGGCGAGTGAATAGAAATGGCCCTGCATGATGGATGGGCATCTGATCAAACCAACTCATATAGGAGATTCTTAGCCAAGAAAGATAAGGAACCTATAGTAGAGATTGATGCAACTTATGTCCAACCACCTTGCTCCACCCCCGAACACCTAGCAAGGAGGAGCACGACAATTCTTTGGCCAAAAGAAGAACTCTTCTAGGTGTTAGTTTATGCATAGGGATACCCTGGCCTCTTGCATCATGTAAAAAAGAAGTTAGTTTATACATGAAACTACTAATGAAATATAGTAGCATGTTCTATAGTTATATCCCATACTCTTCTAGTGATATTTGTTGAGATTGTTGTTGTGTTTGCACTTTTGCATGTGCATATAAATAAGATAAAATGAATCGAGTTAGGGACAAGCTTGGAATGTCGCAAAAATAACACCCACCTTGGACTCTAGAATGTGGGTCGCCACAGTTTTTGCTATTAGAGCAAGGGTTATTATCGAGAGTCATAAGGTGCGCTAGAGTCCTAGGATAGTGAGTTAGGAAGAATATTTATGTATGTGATTGCTTGTTTGGTAGTTCTTCCTTTGATGGTAGCTGTCAGCACTAACTTTTGGCTATGTGTTGAAAAAGAACCTTTCCTTAGGATTTCGTAGTTGTGCCCTCTAGCAGCCAATATGAGTACCCAAGACCAGATGACCACGAGAGGGAAAGTGACTTAGGACCAATCGAGTTCAAAAAGAAAGTCGAAAAAAGACCCCTGACTGGATAGGATTCTACAAGCTTTAATAACCATTGGAAACCTAATGGAGCGGTAGGCTCATCAACAATTAGGTTCTACTTCTACCAATGCTTTAGTAGCTGGTAACGGGAATAGAAATGGTGACTGTCCAAAGAATGCATTGGTTGAGTAGTCATTGAAATTGAAACCTCCAAGGTTTGCTGGAACTGGAAACCTCGAGGAGGTTGAATCTTGGATTGAGGGGATCGAAAATATTTTTGCTCTATTGAGGTGTTTAGATGAAGATAAGGTAACATTAGTAGAGTATCAACTTCAATGTAACACCAATCATTGGTGGAAGGCTACTAAAAGAATTGTATTTCCTGAGAATATTCTCATAACTTGGGACGCTTTCATCCAAGTCTCTAATGGTAAATATTTTTTGGAATGTACCCAAGATAAGAAGATGGAAGAATTTCTGCAATTGCAACAATGAAACATGACGTCGATCAGTGTGAGGCCAAATTTGTTGGGTTATCAAAGTATACTCCTCAATTGATCAAAGATCCAGTCGATCGAGCCAAAAGGTTCTGAAACCATCTCAAGCCTAAGATTCAAAGTCAATTGATACCATTAAATCTTAAGGATTACAACGAGCTGTATGAACAAGCCCAGTTGGTAGAGAAAGATTTTCTAGAGCGAGCTACTATGGCAACTTGTGAAGACAGATTTCCTTATTCAATTGCTCAAGATAGTCAACATCGTAACAAGAGGCTAATACAGGAAAGAAAGCATCCTTACAAGAAGAACAAGAAACAAAGACTGCAATCCACCTCAAATGAGATATATCATTGTTGTGGGAAGTGGCATGGCAATGCCCCATGCTTAGCTCAAATTGGAGCTTGTTATGGTTGTGGTCAGTAAGCCCACATACTAAAAAATTGTCCACAAAGGCAGCAATTGATATCACCCCAACAACCATAAGTGATGCCACAAAATGGATCTCTACCACAAGATTCTCCAGCTCAAGGAAGAGCATATGTATTTATTCAAGAGGAAGCAGGAAATCCCAATATTGTCATCACAAAATGAAGTACAGGTTACCATAGAGTGCAAGGAACATAAGATTGTATAAGTAAACCACAATGATAGACTTAGTCGTATTGGTCGTGTATGATTTTGACATCATAAAAAAAAAGTGATTATTAGAGTGCGCAGCTAAAATGTGATTAAGTCAAAACGGCCATAGAAAATTTAAGCATTATCATAGATAGAAGGTCAAACAAAAAGAAATTATCCAAAGTAGTGGATGACTTACTATGAATTTATGTGACAAATTTCAATGAAAGTTGGAAAGATCACTTTTATCTCGTCAAATCTGCTCATAACAACAATTATTAACAAAGCAAATAGTATGGCTTTATATGAGGCATGGTATGATGAGCTTGCAGAAACTCTAGTCGAATGGAATGGAATCGACAAAAAGGATAGCCACTAATCCCGAGTCAGCCCAATCTACGGCAAACACCGCTCAGGTAAGTAAGAATAGAACTTAAGATGGTCCAAAGTAGGCAAAAAGTTAAGTGACCAAAGGAGAAAGCCTCTAGAATTCCAAGTAAGAGACCATGTGTTCCTTAAGGTGTCTCCCATAAAAGGTATGTCTCACTTCGGAGAGAAAGGTAATCCAAGTCCACAATATGGAGGACCCTTTGAAATCCTAGAAAGGATAAGGAATGTGGCATATTGGTTGACATTGCCACCAAAACTTACTCAAGTACATGATGTATTTCATGTCTCTATATTAAGAAAGTAAGAGTCAGATCCAACACATATGCTCGAGATGGAGGTACACGAGGGTCGTATATTAAGGAACCAGTGTAGATCGTAGACAAATGAGAGTAAGTAATCAAAAGTAAAGCTATTCCCTATTCAAGGTCCTATGGAAATACCATGGAATAGAAGAGGCTACTTGGGAAATAGAAGAAATCATGAGGCGCAAGTACTCACATCTTTTCGAATGTTCAGGTACATTATGAAATTTTGGGGACAAAATTTTTTTAAGGAGGAGAATTGTAACACCCTCGATTCTAACCCTGTGACAAATGACCAAGAGGTCCCTAAGAGATTGACCATAGACCATCATTCATGGGATCGATTAGTTCGACCGGTAAGGAATCAAGGATCAATCATGGTTCAACCGACCAACCAGCCATGAATTGATCGAAGTGTTAGCCGTGAATTGGCCACAAACCAAACAAGTAGGATCAGATGACCAACTCATAAGATAACTTTTGGATCACAAAAATTGGTCACGGGATGATTTTGGATCAATAGATATTCATGGGTCGATCCGACCAATCATGCTCGGCCATGGGTGATTCCACTCGGCCATACATTGATACACGGACGATTCGTTCCAATCAAAAATGCATCATTCCCTATTTAATTTTTAGTAATCAGAAGGGAATCTCAAATCGGCGATGTTTGATTGTGGATTGGTCATGCATCGACCATGAACCCATGCAGATGGATCGGGAGCCGATCGAAATGTGTTCTGGGATAGACTAGACAATTCCGTCACTAATTCTAAGGTCCGTAAGTGTTTGAGCTTAGTGCTAGGCCATGCATAGCCTTAGGATTGGCCTTGAGCAGACCGGAGGACTAAAGATAGAAATAAGGGAAATGGCCACGGCAGGCCTAGCGATAGGCCCAAGGACTCGCCCGAAGGCCTATCCTAAACCCGATTAAGGCCAACCGTGCTGACCCTAGGACCAGCCAAAGTGCTGACCAATGGACTAACCCTCTAGGCCCATCGATAGGCTGCCTAAAGGGACGGTTTGGGTGATCAAGGGGCATGATGGTCGAAACTCGAGCACGCATGATTCGGTTTTCAAGGGTGCACAAAGTAATCCCTCTTTCGGCTCCAGAACCAACTTAGATGACGGATTTCTTTGGACTGCCTTTTGTAGGGAAAAAAATACAAAGTAAGGAAGACTCTAGAACCTCTTATTTGATGAAGGGATAATGTGTGCTTTGAACTTTCAAAGGTCATAATTAGGTCAAAAATATCTTTGTCGGCCAAGAAAAGGATGGCACACACGTGGACCAATCGGAAAATAATGCCTGAACCTTTCATTATGAACCTATAGAACCTACACACCGAGTTGGCAAATTAGATGTCATCATCTTCAAATTTCATTAAATGCTCATAAATGCAAAGGTATAAGTAGTCCAATGAAAGAGTGAAAAGTGGTTCATCGATGACCTCTAGAAACTAGATTGCCAAGCAATATCAACTAAACATGCCAACTCATTCCTTAGGGATGATAATTGGTCAAGTAGGCTTGCCACCCAAGAACTATAGGATGGCCACTTTGAAAGAAAATAATGGACCATTTGGCCCGTAATTATAATGTCGAGGAGTATAAATAGGAGGAACCCCTCCTCAATTCTCACCATTTGACATCCACCTCCTCAATTCCCCCTTGGACGCCTCCTCCTCCTCTCTCTTTTGCCCTCTCTCTCCTTCAACTCAAGTAAAGCCGCCCCTTTTCCTCTCAAGTTAGTTTCTCTAGTTTTGTGAGGTTTGTCCAGGTAAGTAGAATCTATTACTTCTCCCTAATATTGCCATTGTCATCATTAAGTCTAGACAGCACTCTCTTGACAAACCATGATTTATATGAGAGATTATGTATATGTTGGCTTCTACATGAATATTATACATGTGTTTGAGTCTTTCACGACCAAGATGATGCTAAAGTTTGTGGCTTGTGCTTAACGCAAGTCGGGAATGTCCAGAGCCATAAGGCTTGAGTCGGTAATGAGATGTTTGGAACTCAAGTTTTGTATAGTATAGGGATTGCCTAAGGCTGCAAGGTTTTTGACCGGCATTAAGACATGCCAAATCCTAGCCTCGTTTGACATGAGGATCGCTCAAGTCCACAAGGTCTTGATTGACATCGAAGTATACCAAGCTCATGTCTTAGATTGGGGCAGGATCCTTGATACTTGACAATTGAGCTAAACCTCGGACTTAGAGTCATTCACGGCATCATTAGAATCGGGTTGTAGAAAGCACGACACAGTATTATCTATGAGCACATCAATGTTGAACCATGAATGAGTCGGCTAGAGGAAAAGACAAGAACCGCATAAATGATGCATTCGTGTGATCACCCCTTAAAAGATAAGAACGATAATGATACCCCCTGCAACAGGATGCCTAGGTTACACCCGGAAGCCTCAGGAAGCTAACCTTGAGAAACCTCGATTGAGCCGAGATGCTCTAGTTGAGCCAAGAAGCCCAACAAAAAGTTAGAAGCCTCGATTGAGCTGAGAGGGCCTAGTTGGGCCAAAACGATGCTAAATGATCTATACAAATATCGGTTATGCTCAAGTTTGAGTTGTAAGTGTTTATGTGTTAGCCAATGGGTAAGTAAGTGAAACCCTTGCACATAGTCATGGCATTGGATATGAATTTGCAATTGATCTGCCATTGACGCTATTTGCATGAGTTGTTTTGGCTAGTCCTTAATGAGGAAATGTCTTACTACCCGAGAGTTAGGGGTTTTACTTACTAAGTTTCCCAAAACTCACCTCTCTACCTTTATATGTTTGTAAGCATGGCTAATTCACCTTCTATATGTTTTGGTCTCCCTATAAAGATAGAAAGGCCAACTATAGATGTAATACTTGCTAAAGCTAGAATAACATATCGAAGATACACTACCACTGTGTGGGTCAATAGAGAACGAGTCGAGTTGGTCTCTCACCATTACAAGGCTTGATATGTATGGTCAAACGGGGAATTTATCGATCTCCTTTATGGTTTTAGAGGGCCGATAAACCCAAGTGGTGGGACAACATTCGACAAGATGAACTTTAGTCATTAGTACTGGTCAGTAACGAGAAAAGTTCCCAATTTTGGAAGCCACAGTTGTAGCAGTAATAGGGATATCATGGCCTCTTGCATCATGTAAAATGGAAGTTACTTTGTAAATGAAACCACTAATGAAAAATAGTAGTGTGTTGTATACTTACATCCCATGCTTTTCCAGTAATGTTTATCGGGGTTGTTGTGTTTATGCTTTCGCATGTGTATATAATATAAGATAAAATAAATCAGGTTGACGACAAGCCTAGGATGTCGCAAAAATAACTAGTAGCTCGGACCTTAGAATGACAATTGGTATTGTGTATTTTGTTATCTGACTTGTCATCCCTCGTTGCATGTGATTAGTATCATTATTTTTTTTAACAAGGCGATTGATATCATGTTATTTGCATATAATTTACCATGTCATATCGCACATGATTATTATCATATATTATTTAGTCATTTGGTTGTTGTGTCATATTGCATGTGATCGACATTATCCTATTTCGTTATTCTAGTTGCCATGTCATATTGCTTCTATTTATTTTCATGTTTTCATATCCACCATGTCACATTACTTGTGAATATTATTTGGGTGTTTTGTCATCATGTTTGCCATGTTATGTTGTTTTCTCATCGTATTTGAATTTCGAATTGACCATATGTAGTCATGTCATGTCATTTTCTCATTTTGTTTAAATTTCAACTTAAAGATGCTAAATTTATATATATTTTTCGTTTTAGCAGTAAAGTAATGTTCCAGTTTGTTTTCATGCACTTCAACATGAGTACATTGTGGATTTTAATTATAGAGGGCTCTAACAGGGTTTGACCTAAGAGCACAAAAGAGGAGTAAACTACGTTAATAGACTACTTAACACGTTAATCAAGTCTTCTCCTATAGGAGAAACTCCTGCAATATTAAATATAAACAAGTTATATTCCTCGTTAAAAGGGTGGAAAGATGAAGAAGATAAGTGGAAAGGGATTAATATTCACACTACAAAATTATGATTCAAGCAAAAGATATGCTATTGTAAATTAAAATTGTAAAATCGATCAGTCAAACTTTAAGTTTATTATATGTATGTACTGGCAAAAGAACATTATAAGTGTTAAAAGTTATATGTGATGCTCAGTGCCAAAAGTTTTTGTCAGATTACTTAAATGCCAAATCAGAGAAAAAATAGTTATTTAAGTGTCAACAATGAAAAATTTCAGCCAAAAATAATACGTGGCTTTTATAATTAAAATTTTTATAAGAGGTGACATATTATTTAAAAAATCCAAGCCACATGGCATTTCCACCTAGCATGTTTGGCATTGAAGTGGTTGTTTTTTAACAACGATCGGTATTGAAATGATCACTTTAAACAAAATTCGACACGGTTATTTTTTTTGTAAAACAAGATTTGGCACTTAAACAATTACTATTTACAATTTTTAGATGACATTGTTATATGCTAACTAAGTAGGCTGACAAGCTACCTAGGATCGAGAAATTAATAAATTACGTGCCATGTCTAATTTCCAACGATGCATATCAAAGTTGGCACTTAATGATCTTTTTAAAAAAAGAATTTACACTTAAGTGATCGAAAAAAGACTTTTGGTGTTAAAGTAAAAGTAACACGACTTTTGGCACTTCTATTGTCATCCTTCCTATGTGCATAATATTTTAATAAGATGCTTTTTTTTAATTCATGTTAACATAATTTTCTAGATCAAAAGGCATTTTATGAATTACATTTTAGATCCTATCCTGCCAGTCAATTTAGATAATCTAACCAAAGTCATTAGAGAGGAGACTTTTTTTCCCATAGGGAAGAATGTGAGTTTTACCAATACGAGTAAAATACCAAAAACAATAAAAAAACCCTACTAATCAATATCTACATAGATTTTAATGGAATCATTTTAAAATAGGTTACTGAGGTATGCCGAGTATTCTAACTAATGCTATTCCTTTTTCTTTTTCTAAATAATATTCGAGAAGGTGAAAGCAAATGAGGTCATGGGTCCTGCTGTCCTTAATGCAGAAAGTGCAATAACTATTTTGTTCCAGTCTTGACTTATTATAATTTTTATCGACAAGTCTTGCACCTAATTTGATTCCGTAAATTTAATAACTAAGCTACACAAATCTTTAACCCATTAAAAGCATGAGGGGTCAATATCGAAGAAGACTAGCCACCGTGTGAGGCATACTAACGTCATGTTGACTATTCATGTTCGCTCTCTTCAGGGTTTCAACTTGAAACTTTCAAGCAGTACCTTCCTTCAAGTGCACCTCCCGGGGTTCAATGTCATGTTGTCATGGTCTCCACTTCAATTTAGCAAGAGAGCTCTGTTTACATTCGCCAACCTTGCAGTATTGTGGCTGGTTTAGAATCTGGCATCCTGTACGAAGATACAAACTTACAAACAGCAATCCATTCCTTCACAATTGGTAGAACTTGTCAATTTGCATCAGCCACAATATTCTCTCAATGTATCGAAAGATATAATTATTTCTCCTTCCCAGAATAATCAAAGAAACAAACATATGAAACGAATGATGAATTGAAAGAAGCTGATCAGATGACTCGAGCACAGTCACCCGCATCACATATCAATACTGCTGTTTCTGGGTTCAGTTTGCTTGCCCACTTAGGCTGGCACTTGGAGTACTCCTGCCTGACAAATGACGCAGCTTCTGTGGCTTTACAAGCATCAACAAAGGCAAGACAGCATCCTCTAAATCCAGCACCACTGAATCGTGCCCCGAACACACCAGGAGCCCTTAGAAGAATTTCACGCAATTGTATGAGCGGTTCAGCACCTGAGCAATTTCAACACTAGGGTCAGTGCTTTATAAATCAGGGCTCAGAGCGTATTAAAAGATCCAACATGATCCACACACATGCAAAAAGGAGGCAGAACCTATTAAGGGAGCTCCTTCATATTATTTGATCAGCTACATCTATTTCAGTGACGTGAAAAATTGATCAGCCGTTTCGATGAGGCAGGAGAAGACAATGTAATAACAAAAAGCATTGAGGGCCCCAAGGTTTTCATAAAATTAGCCACTGGTGGTGGATGTCAAGAAGTTTCACGTCAACATCCCCCATTTGCTCCCTGATGTCTCTCATCAAGATTGGAAGCTGGAGCCCAGTTGTGGCTGACACATATCAAAGATCCATAAAAATAATTTAAATGTCTTTAGAACTTGTTAGGTGACAAAAGTACTGTTGAAAAATCTCCCATAATCTCTCCTTAATTATTCGGGATATTATGTGATATTATGTGATTTTATTTTGATATAATGTGATTTGATTTTATTAGCTATAAATTAGCTACTAATAGAGATAAGGAGCTAGTCATGATCTATACCTAAAATAGGTTTCTTGCCTAATTTAGGTCCTCTATACCTGTATATATACACCTTGTAATTACTCAATGATGAATAAGAAATACAGATTCTTTTCTACATGGTATCAGAGCCTTGCCCCTATTTCTTTTCCACTACTGCTGTTTCATTGCAGCCTTTTTTCAGCCATATCATTGCTATTCTGTTTCAGCCTTATTGCTGACTTAACCAGCCTTATGATGGCTTCAATTGTATGATAACCACCCTTGCTACTCAATCCATTCTTAGTCTCCTACTATAATCTGTCCTTTCAAGTTGCTAGAATAGAAGATTTAGGGAAGGCTATCTCCAACCAAATCGGGTCGTCTCTTCAGGATCAATCCAACTCATCAATTGGAGATTTTCCCAACATGAAGAGTACCGATTGACTGGAAAAAATTATCTTCAATGGGCACAAATTGTGAGGGCATTTCTTGAAGGAAAAGGGAAGCTCAGTCATCTAGAAGGCACCGGTCTAGCACAAGATGATCCTAAGTTTTAAGCATGGGACAAAGAAGATTCCTCAATTATGTCATGGTTGTGGAGCTCAATGCAACCTAAAATCAGCAAAAACTACATGTTTCTCCTTACCGCCAAGGGCATTTAGGAGGCTGTTCGTCAGTCTTATTCAAAAGTTCAAGATGCCACAGTAATATATGAACTCAAGACAAAGGCTTCAACAACAAAACAAGGTAATCGTTCTGTTACAAAATACTACAATCTCATGAGAAATCTCTAGCTTGAAATAGATCACAATTTAAATATACAGATGAAGTGTGTTGAAGACACTAATACTCTCCGAAACCATATGGAGAGATAGGATTTTTGAGTTTTTGGCAGGTCTGAATGCAAACTTTGTTCAGATTCAAGTTTAGATTCTTGGAAAGAAGTGGCTGTCATCCTTGAATGAAAATTTTTCTACTGTAAGAGGAGAAGAAAGCCAACGGACTGTAATGCTTGAAGACCAACACATGGAAGGATTCACCATGAAAGCAATTAAGAGGAAACAAATTCCAGTAACACAGGAGACCAAATCTGATTAAGACAATAGACAATGACGGTTTTTAGTACAGTTTCTACAAGAAACCACGCCATACAAGAGAAAATTGCTTCAAGCTTCATGGAAGAGCACAGGTGCTTAGCAAAGCTAAAAGACAGCCATAAGTGCACATGACCAGTGAAAGTGAAATTGCCCCTCTGGACCAATACAAACCTGTTAGTGATAAGATATTTAACAAAGAAGAAGTTGGTAAAATTAAGGCTCTCCTTGACTCCCTAAGTCTTCCGATAGGTGTTCATTAGTCCAGTCAGGTGCGTCTCTAATTTCCAAAAAAGCTTCTCAGTACCCTCATTCATGGGTTCTTGATTCAAGAGCAACCAACCATATGACACATGATCCCACTAAATTTGAAACTTATAAACCATCACCAGGAAATAGGAGTATTACCATAGCAGATGGATCTCCTGTTATTGTAGCTGGCCAAGGAATCATAACTCTAAATTCCTCACTTAAACTTGATAATGTCCTAAACTCGATAATGTCCTTCATGTTCCTAAGCTGTCCACCAATCTCCTTTCCATGCAACTTACCAAAAAATCTGAATTGTAAGGTGTTTTTCTCTATTGACCATTGTATTTTGCAACCCCTGAAAATGGGGAGGACAATTGGATTTGCTAAGGAACGGAATGGGCTCTACTACGTTGAGGATTTGGGCAGAACTAGTTGGTCTCTTGTGGGTTACAACACCTCTTACAAGTTTTGTAGTCCTATCCACTCATCTCAAATTTGGCTTCACCATTTTCAGTTAGGACATCCACCATTTAGTTTTCTTAGGACTATGTTTCCTTTCATTTTTAAAGATGTTGCTATTGAAAATCTTCATTGTGAAGTTTATGAACTTGCAAAACATCACTGTGCTTCATTTCCTTTGAATGACAATGCTAGAGCTTCAAAACCATTCTCTCTTATCCATACTAATGTGTAAGGTCCATCTAAAATTGCTAATTTTACAGGAGCTAGATGGTTTGTCTCTTTTATTGATGATTGTACTTGTACTACATGGCTATATCTTATGAAAGACAAATCTAATGTTCAATCTATCTTTCAAAACTTTCATAAAATGATAGTCAATCAATTTGGAGTATCAATCGAGAGACTTAGGTCATATAATGGGAAGGAATATTTCAATCAGTATCTTGATCATTTTTTCCAAACTCAGGGTATTATTCACAAGTCTTCCTGTGTTGACACCACTCAACAAAATGGAGTAGCCAAAAGGAAAAATAGACATCTCCTAAATGTTACTCAGGTTCTCCTCTTTCAAATGTCTATCCCAACGCATTTTTGGGGCGAAGCTGTTTTAACTTTAGCATATCTTATTAATTGGGTTCCTTCCAAAACCTTAGGAAATAAAAGTCCCTTACAGCTCATGTCCACCTTTTATCCTGATGTTTTCCATAAATATCACCTTTCCCCTCAAGTCTTTGGTTGTGTTGCATTTGTGCATATTCATAATCACAACCGAAATAAACTCAACCCTCATGCTCTAAAGTGCATCTTTATTGGGTACTCTAATACTCAAAAAGGTTATAAATGCTATGACCCTTTAACACGTTGAGTTTTATCTCTATGGATGTCACTTTTAACGAAAACCAGTCTTTTTTTCCTTCCCACCACTATCTTCAGGGGGAGACTCCTAATGAAGATAGTGGGTTTGATGAAGATAGTGAGTTTGAACCACAGCCTCCACTACCTAATGTGTTGCCCAATCCTACTTTGTCTAATCCAACTTCGTCTCCTTCCCCATCTCTGTCTAGTCCTAGCCCTCTTGATCCACCTAGTACTTCATCGAGTCCATCAAGTCCTTTGCCTAGTCCATCATCATCTTCATCTACTCCTCCTAAGAATTAACCAAATTGCAAATTTACTAAAGAAGGATGAAGCTCAATCCAGAACTAGATCAAGTCCCGTTATCCAAAACCCGTTGTTAGGTAATGAAATCACTCATACTTCTTCCAATGAATCTAAGTTAAGTGATTTGGATTTACCTATTGCCTTGAGAAAAGCTACTAGGAAGTGTACCCAACACCCTATCTCCCAATTTGTGTCATACCATAAACTATCTACTCAACACAAAGCCTTTATTACTGCTCTTGATTCAATTACTATTCCTAACTCAGTACATGAAGCTTTTGAGGATAGGAATTGGATACAAGCTATGATGGAGGAAATGAATGCATTGAAGAAGAATAATACATGGGAAGTTGTGACTTAAACCAAAGGCAAGCAACCAGTCGGATGTAAATGAGTTTATACCCTTAAATACACAGCTGATGGGACCTTGGAGAGGTATAAAGCAAGGCTGATCGCAAAGGGACACACCCAAATCTATGGGGTGGATTATCAAGAGACCTTCGCACCAATGGCAAAAATGAACACAGTATTGGTGCTACTTTCTCTTGCAGCTAATTTTGATTGGTCTTTGCAGCAATTTGCTGTGAAGAATGCGTTTTTACATGGAGATTTGGAGGAGGAAGTCTTCATGGAGCCTCCGCCAAGTTTTGACAAGGACTTTAGAAAGAATCAGATGTGTTGGCTTAAAAAGGCTCTATATGGTCTCAAACAATCCCCAAGAGCTTGGTTGGGAAGGTTCACGAAGGCAATGCTCGACATGGGTTACAGGCAGAGTAGAGGGGATCACACTCTATTCATCAAACATTCAAATGAAGGTATGGTCACAGCTCTACTTGTGTATGTAAATGATATAATTGTGACTAGTAATGATGAAACTAAACAAAGGTCTCTTAAGAGCAATCTTGCTCAACAGTTCGAGATCAAAGACCTTGGAAAGTTGAGATACTTCCTTGGTATCAAGGTGGCCTACTCTAAGAAAGGCATCTTTATATCCCAAAGGAAGTATGTACTTGAGCTTCTCAAGGAAACAAGATGTCTCAATAGCAAGGCGGTGAGCACTCCTATTGATGCAAACCATAAAATGGATGGACTAGGAGAGAGTGGCATAGTTGATAAGATATCAAAGGTTAGTAGGAATGCTTATTTATCTATCTCATACTAGGCCTGACATAGCCTATGTTGTGAGAGTTGTAAGTCAGTTTATGCATGATCCTAAAGAACACATGCAAGCCGTCTACTGGATTCTTCGCTACCTCAAAGCTACTCCTAAAAAGGTATTTTGTTTAAAAAGGGTGACAAGCTGAAACTTGAAGCCTATTATACAGATTATGCTGGGTCACCAATAGAAAGAAGGTCCGCATCTGGCTATTGCACTTTCTAGGGGGAAATCTTGTTAATTGGAGGAGTAAAAAACAAAATGTAATTGCTAAATCTAGTGCTGAAGCTGAATTCAGGGCAATGGCAAATGGGATATGTGAACTTTGTGGCTCAGGATTGTCATTGAAGGCCTCAAAGTGGAACACGAAGGAACTATGAAACTCTATTGTGATAATAAATCAGCAATCAACATTGCTAACAATCTAGTTCAGTATGATTAAACCAAGCATATTGAGGTAGACAAGCATTTTATAAAGGGAAAGCTTGAATCTGGTCTGATCAGTACTCCCTACACTCCTAGCAAAGATCAGCTAGCAGATGTATTGACCAAAGGCCTACCGGTGTTGGAAATTCCCAAAATTATCAGCAAGTTGGGCATGGAAGATATTCACTCACCAACTTGATGGGGAGTGTTGGAAAATATCTAATAATCTCTCACTGATTATTTAGGATATTATGTGATTTTATTTTGATATTATGCGATTTGATTTTGTTACTTGTAAATTAGCTACTGATAGAGATTAGGAGCTAGTTAGGATCTATACCTAAAATAGGTTTCTTACCTAATTTAGGTCCTCTATACTTGTATTTATACACCTTGTAATTACTCAATGATGAATAAGAAATACACATGCTTTTCTACAAGAACTAGTGAGGAGGATGGCAAGAAAATGTAAGTTAATAGTCGAGCTTATCTAACGTCTCCCAGCTGCATATTACTCCATCCTACTAGACTAGTTTAGATGACAACGACCCCCAATATCCAGCAATGTTGCTAAATGAGCCATGAACTCCAAACTGGAAAAGATGACTAACGTTGTTCCCAATAAGAAATATGCCAACAGCAACAACAGCAACAGCACCAGCAGCAGCAACTACAATACCAACTTAAGCCTCTTCCCAGATACCAACGTAATTTCACCAAAAGTAAAAGAGTACTCTTTGCTGTCAATGTAAATCCTATCGGCCCATACATCATGAGTTCAGAACTGTATCAGGTAACTTAATGCCGCTGGTGAATAGTAGTTACATACCGCATTCATAGTTCTGAATTGAACTTAAACCGGATGCTGAGATGAGCTCTCCAAATTTTTTCAAGTCTCCTGAAGCCCAAGTTTCAATTCCTGCAATAAACGTAGGATGTCTGACTATAAGGTTATACAGCATATCAACAGGTATCAAGACGACACTGGAAATACATCCGAAAGAAATAGAAAATTGTTTAGAACAATGATACCTTTCAGAACGCGCATATTCTCTGAAAAATAATGCTCAGCTCTTTTAGCTGGGTTTGTTTCTAACTTATGCTGCAGGAAGAAAATGACATTTGTAAAGTTGATTGGTAAATGCTAAATGAGCAGTCCAACATAAAATGAGCACAAAAAGAATATAAGTTTTTTTTTATGAAGAATCTATGCCTGGGATATGCATGCAGTTAAAGCAACTGTTCAATCAAACTATAATGGACTAAAGTATCTAAGATATTCATCTTGGTTCCGAAAGATCAGCATATCCATGTGCCAACATGAGCTTTGTGTAGAAAGAAGAAGGTGAACAAAAGCATGAGACAGGTTACATTACTGAACAAACAGTAGACATTGATGCAGCCAAAGTACCTTATAAGCTTCATAAACTTCAGGATGAACTGCTTGGTGAGGAAAAACTCATTAGTCCAGTTTTCTACTCATTAAAGAACTATCAATTTTGACGAGTAGTTAAATACTTGCCATTAGAGAGGACAGGCTCCATTTTGCCATTTCCAGAAGCCCTGTTAATTAAGAAAAAGTAGTATTACATATTGGAAAGAGTATCTTGCAAACAAAAAGAGTGATGAATTATGAATTCGATGTTAACTGTGTGATTGGCTCATATGGAGCTGTCACTCTAACAAGGACCTATATATTTGCCATGCAATAAAATTCAATACACATCCACAACACAAGTGAATGGCCAATTTATTGATCTCATAATGTGCACCGCCTCAGTACATGGTAGTATTATGACCAATACCAATAATAAAAGCCAAATGACATCAGTATAATTTTGGGGGACTATTGCCAATTGATGTACAAATTTAAATAATTAGAAAAATAAATTTTTTAACATTTAGATATTGTAAAATTTTCCTTCATGCATAAACAGGCATTTGATTTAAAACTAAAATATGGAAACTAATTATTTTGAGGAAGCAAGAGACCTAGATTCATTTGAACATATGGCCTCATGCTCTCACATCATACTATTAACTATTTTCCCCAAAACTTCAAGTTGTGAAACAGATATGCAAAGTACGTACTTTTTTAACCTGCATTATGTAAGCCAGACCTCACACGGTAAAAGCCTGTCATAAGAATAAGTATAAAAAATTTCGTTGCTTTCCTGCCAAAATCTAAAATATTTTTCAAAATTCAAAACTTACAAAAAGAATTATATGTGGGTCTGCATATCAACACGCAAGTATCGTCAAAGTTTCAGTAGTTTTGGACTTAAAAAGGTCAAAGTGCATGAGTTGCAAGATATAAATTAGGCAGTTCTACAAAGTCAAAGTTTTCAACTAGGCCCGAAAATAAGAAGTGTAAGCAACCATTTTGACCATACAATTGGAGACAAGAATTCCATGACAGGAAAACTAATAGAGTAATGGTGGAATGCAGGATTTTATTTCTTGATTAGTGCTATAATACCATGTGAAATTATCATTTTCCCAAAAGCTTAAATCATTAAGCAAAGTGCCTACACTTCATGTCTAGCATGTTTCCTAACACTTTTCACGTGCAAGGTCTGATTATAATTCTGGACCATGCTGGTATTATGCGAAATAATCATTTTCCTCAAAAGCTCAAACTACTAAGAGATGTGCCTATAATGCATATCTGGCATGTTTCTTAACACTTTTCCACACGTAAATTGGACCTTAGACATGAAACACCTTACGTGGACTTAACCAAATAAACAAATTAACCTGAGTCTAGAGTCATAATAGTAAGAGGAGGTATCGAGATTTGAAATCTAGACAAGTATCATGCTAACATGAGAATTAATCTTCCTCTCAAAACCTTAAACTGTTTTGAAATAGGACCGTAATATATAGGAGAACAGTATTTGGGTGAGCGCATAACTATTCTACTAGGTAACCAATTTTTATATATTGCAACAACGTTAACACAATCTTCAAAGTGCATTTACATATAATTAAACTATAAAGTTTGAGTTTTCACATCTTCCCTCAAAACAACAAACAGTTTCATTTTAATGATGAACTTTGAAAGATGGAAGGTCTTTCAAAGAAAAATAATTATACAGTTAGAGAAAGTTAGCCAAGTCCTCATCCATAAAATGAATTCAAGTCATATGGATGGCCTAAAAGGTTCTAAAACTTTCAGAGGTAATGGAAAGATTTGTCTCTTACATAAACATCACAGGGCTTACTTTGTTCTTAGGATGAAAACTGAATTCACGCTTGCAGAAGCAAAGGGGCATATTGTTAATGAGAAAGCAGCAGATCATTGTTTGAGAAGGTTTGTCAATACGTGGAAAAGGGATCCTCAGTGCTTCATCAATTGAAATGCCAGTTAAACATAGATAAAGGCCTAAAAAAATGAAGACTATTAGGAATGAACTGGATAATTGTTTACGGAGGTTTGTCAGTACGCGGAAGAGGGATCCTCAGTGCTTAATTCAATAGGAATGCGGGTTAAAGATAGAGGAAGGCCTAAAAGAATGAAGACTATAAAGAATGATTCGGATCCTTAGGTGCTTCATCAATGAGAATGCAGGTGAGGAGAGAAGAAGACAAAAAATGACTATTAAATTTGATCAAAATCAGTGAAAGCCTGATACACAATAAAATGCGTTAAAAAGAGTTGATCCATTTAACAAATCTGACTTTGTAAGCTAAAAGCTTGGTTATGGTTGGACCAAAAAGGTTCTTGACATATCATAGACTCTACATACGACACTCGTGCAAGAGATATAAGGTCAATATCTCCAAGATCCCACATGCTTCAAGGCTGTACCCACCAATGTTTCACCCTAGCCTTGAGCAAGTGATCATGGAAAAAATACTAAAAAGTGCTAATCTGAGTGTTGATTTTTCAAGCCCATCACCATACCCTCTAGGATCCAACACGCTTCAATAGCTGTACCCATCCATCTTTTATACCTAGCAAGTGATGTCGAAAACTACACAAAGTTCTAATCAGTGTGCTGATCTATCAAGCCCATCACCATACCCTCCAAGATCCAACACACTTCAGATTTGTGCCCATCCATCTTTTATCCCCATCTTTGAGCAAAGGATGTGGAAAACTATTCGAAGTTCTAATCTGTGCCCTAATCTCTCAGGGCCATGACCATAACCTTGCAATGTGGCACTACAGCTGTTGAACAACATCACACGCAGCATAAGCTCACCATAGGCTTAAGTCTGAAGCATGTAAAAGACAGTTCAAACTGACCTTGACATGTTTGGCCTAATTTGTCTTATTAATGGCACATGAGAGGTAAAAAACTAATTATTCTGTGCAATCTTATTCTAACTTGATAGGAGGGGGTTACATATACAACAACAGGATAAACCCCACAAACCAGAGATGTTTACATCGTCACAAATGCGAACCAGAGAACCATAGGAAGAATACACGTGAAAGAATAAACTAAAATAGGGCATGACTGAATGGAACATGGATCTAAACCCAACCTATAAGCAAGCTATTGGTGGAAAAAGATTACATTTGTGTTAAGCCAAAAGACCCCTTTACGCAAGGATCATGAAATAACATTAACAGCCTAGCCATAATTAAAGTCCTTAACAATTATCACGCCACGATTTATGTTGCTTTGGACTTTCTCGAACATGTATACAGGTTTCATATATATTGACTGTCATTCGGGTGTAAGATCTCACATTCACAGATATTGTTCACTTGTGTTACAAGAAGGGATAATTACAAAAGTCATCCTTTGACTTCACCCTTAATTACACTTTGCACCTACTAATTTAAAAACCTATAATTTACAACTTCACTTCTAGATTCAAGACTTCTCATTTTGCAGTATAAAGTACCAGTATAATCAACACTTAGCAACTCTAGTTTTTAAAAGTTGCACAGTGCTTTTCCTGACACTAGTGTTAAGACTCCAAGATGCAAGACACAGATTGCTTGAAAGATCACGCGCAAAGTGTACAGTTATGAAACCAGGGGGTGAAAACGTCAAAATGGGGAAATTTGACAATATTTTTGTAATTTCCTATATAATTTACTATCTTTACATAAAAAATCAATTACATGTAGGCATATACAACATGATATGATATAAATAGAAATATGACATAATATGCAACACAGGTACAAGACATTGATTGAAGATCAGAAAATCATATGATACAAGAATACTCATCCAAAGTATAACTGAATTACCTGTTTCCAGAATAGCTAGTAATGAAAAACAGTATCGCTCATCACAAAATTGACCCAAACATTGGTAAGACAAGTTTTTATCCATACATCCTATTTTCGCTTGTGAATAATAATTATATTCTCTAGTATGCGGCTTCATTCACTTGATTATTCATTCAAGTTTAGAGGGATTAATCTCATCCCATGTTTGAAAGCTGGATGCAGTCTCCTCTTTCTTCAAAAATTATATGCTGCTAATATCCTGAGCTCTAATGCTGACACATTTCAATAGAAGATCTCAAAAAGTAGAAAATTTAAGGTTAAATTTATTTATGAGTTATGAAGTTTGAAGACCTAGTCATATCATGTAAAAAAAAAAAAAGGATTGAAAGGTTAAAGCTCCAACTTCGAGTTGCTTTCTTCACCTGGTTAGCATCTTCACCAAAAGTTCTTGCACAAGAAAACATAAAAAGTCATGGCTTCATTATTGTAGATTCGTGGTGTTGCATGAACAAGAAGAGCTCAGGATCTATGACTCTATCTATTAACCCACCATGAACTCACTTCTTCAAACTAATCTTTTTTTTGATAAAAAAAAAAATGATCTTTCTTTATCATATCACACTCTAAGTTTGCCGGTAAAAGCACACAATGGGCTCAAAATATAGAAGAAAATCCAGAGTTTTGTACCATCAGGACTTGAGAGAAACAGTTTAAAGGTTTGATCTACAGAGTCTTGTCTTTTGTATAGTTTTGCTTCATTTTTTTTCTGGTTTCCCAGAGTGTTTTTGCATTATCTATCGTGTACCTCCGTGCACTTGGACAATCCTCTTCCTTTCTACATATAATTTTTTACTTATCAGAGAAGCAGAAAAAACATGCACGTCTCAGCAAAATTTCATCAATATATTGATCATTCAGATTTCAATTTGGGGAGGAAGAAGCGAAATCTTACTCCAAGAGAAACTTTGCAGCCTTCTGACACTCTTCAACACGGCAGTTATACCCAGGATTACTGGTTAAAGCTTGCTTCAAGCCTGAAAAGGCCAACAAGATTTTGAAAGCTTTTGGCACCAAAGGAATGTCCTTTTGCAACTTTGAAAAACGAATAAGCTCATGTTTCTTAGTCTGCATAAGCAATACTTCACTCATCAGAAAACCTATCTTCCAAACAGATAATTGAAAACCTTTACATTCCAATGTAAAAGTTATGATAACTCATTTGCCATTGAAAACAATTAGAAAGTTCACATCACCATGTTTGTATGATTAAAGTCACATACACCCAGTTTTACAGAATTAATGCTGAACATGCAAATGGAGAAACATAATAATGAGAATTGCCACTAAGTAAAATCTAAGTCGGTGGTAGTAAGAGAGGGGCAATACGCTTCAGAAGGTGGCTATAGCTTCTCAATTAGCAGCTAAAGGGGTGCTGTAGCTATGCATTCATTAACACCTCACAGCTGCAACACCTCCACAGTGGCACCATCTTCAAACAACTATTAAAAAGCTACAGCACCAAGCTTTAAGGCACTGCATCTTTCAAACATACATTACCAAAAAAAAAAAAACTCCACTTCTAACACTTCACAGTGAGCAGCAAAACAACCACAACCATGCCAAACAGACACCAATCCATGGTAATCTAAGTCGATGAATGAGTAACAAGTTCCAAACTGTGGTAAAAAAAGTAAAAGACATTAGACTGATACAGAACGGTTGGGTTTTATTGTATGGTCTACCTGTTCATAATAACAAAAAATGACAATTTACAAGTACATTATGGAGCCGACCAAAAAAAAAAAGTGTTACAGCACACTCAATGTATGCTTACACTGACTATATTCCTCAATTCACACAAGAAATTCTTTTTCGATAAACCCGTAGCATGATAAAGATTATTCACAGGCATCCATGACTTAACCAATAATACCTGCTTATACAACTACCTAATTTAGATTGCCTAGCCAAAATGTGAGGTTCCTAAAAGAGCTGAACATAGTCGAAGAAGATGATGTTGTGGATGCACTAGGCTAAGTGATTTTGAAGCCAATATGAGGATTAAAAGAAATAAAATGACGGAAGTCTCCATTTTAGCTAAATGCAACTTGCTAGAGATCAAAACAGTTAAAAAAGGTTCGAACAGCATATTTTCAACTTTAAAATCGCAAAATGGGGAGTTACCAAGATTTGGTAATAGATTATGCACGCTCAGTGGTTCACAGATTACCAAAGAGAATTATGGAAGAAGCTCACAGACATGAAATACTTTTCAACCAGACAAATTATGAACTTATCATTTATGACAAAATTTATTCTTCAACAATGACTAGGTCAATAAGGCAAGCTTGCAAATACTATGGCCGACATGTAAAACAACATGCAGCATATTATGATGGATTTCATATCTGGCTAGCCATAAACCTAAAATGTGCATGGTGTTATTTGGATGATTGGGCATAAACACGATGGTTCATCGCCCACAATTTACAATATACACAGAATTTCAGCTGCAACTCCATCAATAAAAGATTTGGATACCTCCTTGCTACAATCCTTACATACCTTAGACATCTATGGATGGCTTTTATACGATAGAAATAAACAATTTTGCATGGCTAATGGTTGCTCATGACAACTGCCCGAACTCACTTCGTAACAATGCATTTGCACAACAAAAACAAAGCCATTTCCCACTAGGTGGAATTGGCTCTGTAGATCCTTAGTCTGAAAATAATCTACAACTCTTTGTGCATTGAAACATCCCCACATTACCTTGCAATTCATGGAAGTGAGACAGCCGTGACTTGATAGTAAAATAGCTGATTGATCCAGTATGCCATTCTTCAGGCCCAGATATCCATTTTCAATCAACCTGAATGGAAAGGAAACATATGAAGGGCTCCATTGATCACTGAAATAAACAGACTCGATGATTTCAAAAACTACACTATTTCATAGCAAGAAGAACAAGCCATCAACAAAGCTATCAACTACAAGTAAGATTTTACCTTGTTTAACCCTGTCATAGAATTCAAAATTCTCTCTTCCCATCACCCACCATTCTCTTTTTAAATACATTCCCCTTACAACTATACATTCTTTACCTTAGCTTTCCACTTCATTGCTCCAGAATTCAACTATCCACATTGCAAAAATACTCAATGAAAGCCATTAGTGGTCGCCCCAACTTCAGGCTTTATTATGTAATTGCCAGTGAAAATGGTTCTTCACATATCAAATAGAAGTCTTACGTAAGACAAAAGAGATCCTGGAAGAGCCTACATAGTTTATTGGGATGCAGGAAGATAATCCTATTTTAATAGTTTTAATTGTTTTTCTTCTATATTTAGTCTTTTCCTATTTATTAGGTTAGTAAAAAATCATGTAATAGTCAGGTGACTTTTTGATTAGGTTAGATGATTGAGATTAGTTGTTATTTTAGACAAAGGGTTGAGATTGTACTTATGTCTGTAACCTTGTATAAATAGGTTTTAAGTCTCTTCATCATTAATCTTTTCCTCGCTATAAACCTTAGAATGCCCTTCTCTGTTCCATTTCCAATTCAAGTCTAATTTACCCATAATTTTGTTCTTTCTGCTATCTTTTGCTTCTCTGACTTCATCAATTGGTGTCACAGCCCCTCTTAGCATTTCTCCTACATCGAATTGGTATCTGAGCGAAAAAGGTCCTACCTTGTAATTAGGGTTTTCATTTCAATACGATGGTTGAAAACGGTAGAGGAAATAAGCCAACAAACAGAGATTGCTGAGATGAAATGTATGGTTGTACACTTGAAGTAAAAATGTTACTAAGTTGAGGAAACATAAAAGGATAACATCAACAAGTTAAGGGAAAATGTGGCTCTGCCAAAGGTACATACTGAATTCGCCCAAGTATGCAATATGTAGAGTCAAATAAGTTTGCAGTGGTACCTGTCATACTCTATATTTTCTTCAGGAGACATGAGTAAATTATTTGCCCTTTCAAAAGCCAACAAGTAGGCAATTCCCACCTATCAAACACACAGACATTACAGATCTAAATAAGGTAAAAAGCTCTTCGGGGAGAAGTTTAACCAGGAAAATAACAAGAAAGATCAAATAATTTCTAAAAACCCAAGTTACATTCCTGCCATTGTCAAAGTTCAGCAAACAGTTTGAACATTATCAGGGTCAAACAGTTGGAAATTTCCTTTTGTTTATGGCTTCTATAACTAGAAAATCCATTAATAAGAAACTGAAGGGTTTGTATAATTTATCATTAGTAAATAAAAACAAAACATTGATTGGATGAATAGCATGAGAAAAATACATGCTAATACTTTGGCGTTTACAAATGAAGGAAACAATAGATAAGAAACAAGGGAATATGGTCTTGCAGCTATAAGAACATAATTACATTCCATGACATTCATAGCTGGTTATATGGCAGGTCATCAAGTAATCACAGTTGTTCAAGAAAATTCACCATCATATAGAAAAGAAAAGTACCAAACTTCCCCAATCAAAGAGTGCAAAAGAAGATATTTACTCACAGCAGCAGAAGAGCTAAGGCCTGAACTGTCGAGGCCATCAGAACCACAGATGAATCCAATTATACCCTGCAAAAAGTCAAACTGTGTGATTGTCACTATGAAGATCAAATGCCTCAAATCATCATACATGAAATAAACTTGGTGACTTTTTCAAGAAGGTAAAAATGCAAACAGCATGGGTGAAGTTATGTAATCTATACATGAAAGTCCATCTAATACTTTGACGAGTATCTTCGGAGGCCACTAGTTTGGGACACTATATCAGTCATCATCCCCCCTTCCTCTTTCCCTTTTGACATGACTATTACTAAAAGATGGACTTAGGTCAGTTGAATGACATTTCTTTGCTAAGTAAGGATCTCCAAATTATCAGTCACATATCCTTGTACAAGAAATCATAGAAACCCATATGGAAGAAAAGATCAACTACAAACCCCCTAACAGAGTTTATCCATACACACGACCTAGCAGGGTGATCTTCACCTATAACAACCAAACAGATCATTAAGCCTTCTTGAATCTAATTTAACGATTGTTTCACCAGCAAATGACCCAGTTCACTACCTTCTAGGATGATTGCACAGACCAAAAAGTGTTCAGGAATGCCTAGATACGACATTGCTATATGAGAGAGTGATTCAGAAAACTATGTAAGTGATGCAAAAGTACTTTAGCAGTTCCCTCTCTTCATGCCAACAAAAGTTATTCATAAAGGATGAATAACATCCCTAATTAATTATTGGTGCGTCCAGGATATTTTCCCCATCACTTAGGGATTTATCGCGTACTCTAATTGTCATACTAAGGGTCTTGCCCCTGATGACTTGATACCCTTCTAAAATTTTACAGTCAAATTTGTACGAGTCCTTCACATATGATCCACTAAATGTTCCAGTTCACAATAAATGATAAATAAATTTATGTAGAAATAGTTCTAACCTGAGAAAGACGGTGGCCTCTACTTTGTAGAGCATATTGAGCTCCTCTTGCATAATTTCCCCAATCACAGTCTGTGGAAGCATCATTTGAATGTACCTTCAGGTTTCTTCCAGTCACAGGTTTTGGGTGTTGATTTTCATCAACCCTGTGGATCAAATCCAGTCAATTGCACTGGAATGAAAACTATGCATTGATCATATGCACTTAAATTTTTCCATCAAACTAGACAAAAGAAACAAAAATCTAAAAATCACGTTCTTTGTCCTCAAAATGGAGAGCAAAAACATCTCAAATCAATGGGACTCCTTCAATTTTGTGATTACATTACTTCTAGCAATCCAGCAGACAACAAGGTACCTCAGAAACTCAATGATTTTGGGAGTACAAAAAGCAAAAGTATATTCAACTACTCATAAAACTGCATAGTTTTCAATAAATATAGGCAACAAATAACATATAATCCAACCATAATTCATTAATTAATCTGCATCACCGCCCTCAAGTCTAAAAGGAGAAAATATTTGCTCCACTAAGAAATGGCAAAGTTGACCACAGAAATTTTAGCAGCACTACTCCTCAGAGAATTGTCAAAAGGAAAATCACTTTTCAAAGGCCTTGTTTACATAGAATGTTAGAAACAGACTAGATGCACATCTCAATTGGCATAGGCTGATAAATTTGTCATTTTATCTCCTTTGCCAGCAGGTAGGAATGTACAGGATACTTTGAAAAAAGCTACATAGTTAAAGAAGATCTTGTGCACAAATACAGCCTTAAACCATCAGTCCATCCATTCATCCACTCCCCCCCAAAAAAAAAAAAAAAAAAAAAAAATTTCATGGCAACTATGTTCTGCAGAAAATCTACATAATCAATTATAAATGAAGGCAACATATATAGAAGCTGACAACAAGAAAAATCGAGATTACAGATTATCAAGAATGAACTGTGGAATAACAGGATCTTGAGATGATAACAAGGTTTACTTCTACTATCCCAAGTTAAGGAAAAGGCTTGTCAAATTTAAGAGCGCTTAATCCAACATTGTTTATAGCATATAAACTTCAATATCACTGCCCTTAAATGTGCTCATTAGTTTGGGACTCTCATCCTACAAACACTATGTAGATATAAAAAGTACCGAAGACAAAGAATCTCAGGTGATTTTCCTCCGTCTTCATGCTCATACTAACCCTTATATATGTACTAGCTATCAACTTTGTTAATCGAATGAAACAATGCGACATCAATATCAGATGAATTTCAACTAAACCATCTATGGGGCATATGATGAGATAAAGCACTAATGGGAACTAAAAGAAGTCCATACCACCCTCTACTATTGACAATGACCTGTTAATTACCAGGACCTTGATGATCCCAAGTTAAGGAAAAGGCATGCCTAATTTAAGTGCACTTGGTGTAACGTAGTTCATAGCATATTAAGTTCAATATCACTGCACTTAAATGTGCTCATTACTTTGGCACTCTCATCCTAAAATCGATATGTACTTAAGACAAAGAATCTCATATGCTTTCTCCCTCTTCATGCTCACTTTAACCCTTCAAACCGTACTAATTATTAACTTTATTAATGAAATGAAACAATGTAAGATCAACATCAGATGAATCCAAAGTAACTATCTATGTGATGCTTGAGATAAAGCGTAGAAAGGAATGAAACTAAAGAAGGCCATACCTAAACCGAACTTCTCCTCTGAACTGCTCAGACCGTAGATAAACCTGAACAATATTTACACATTCAGTTAATGGAAGTAGATCAATGCTGTCACATTTAAAATAGTGGCCATACTATACACTCGATACATCATTGTCTGCACAAAAATAAAAGACATAATAATAAGAACCATTCTAACAACAAGAACATGTAAGCAAGAGAAACCTTTGTAACAAGAATTTGGATTCTAAAATGAAAACACTGCACATAACATAGCCAAAGACAAAAATCATGTCCAACTAGCACGACATCAAAGAAAACCTCAAAAACATCTCAGAGCCAAAGGGATCTCAAAATAGCAAAGCAAATTTTGTGTACACATGGTAATGAGCTAAGCCAAACATTCTAATGCCTCTCAATGTTTAAACTGGAAAGTTCTTAAAAAATCCAAAATGTGAGCTTATACCAGAGACAACCTTTTGGCATAAGTTAGCGTTGTTTGGCTTACCAGTCCCCGTGCTAAAGTAAATTGAAGGGGTTATAGACATTGTTTGAAGCCTTTCTGCTGAACAAGTAAGCCTAATACCTAACTAATGACACATCTTAAGAAGCTTTAGTAAGTTGCCTATATCCTCATTTGTAGAGATGCCTCTCACGTTACTAAAGTACCTCTTTACCTTCAATAGGCTTGAATTTTGGATCTTCTGTTTTTCTTTTAAGAAAATTCAACGAGACGCAATAGTTCCAAATCTAAAAGGAAAGAAATATCAAAAGTTGGAACTTTACTTGGACCAATCTCGAGCTCGGTGCATGTTTCCATTCCCCTCTTCAGTTTATTACCTTGTCTGCACATATTCATAACTCCACTGATAATGCCCGTACTTCTATTTTCCTTGCACCTAGAAAGTGGCATGAGAAGCCTCTAACAACTTATGTATTCATCTATGCCTGCTCAATGCACCTTTGTCGGCTCATCTAGTTCCAGACTTCAATAGATTGTTTTAATATGAATAACAGTCTAAGCATGAAATATTGAATGATAAAACAAAAGGCAATGGAAGGGCAATATAAGCAGACAGGTCAGTGTTTCCAGGTTGCAGATTCCTTTCATTCTTCTTAGCCATTATGGGTTCCATCTGGGATCTATTATGCTTTTTCCATCTTTCCTTCCCTATTGTTCTTCCAGATAGCTGGAACACAAAAGAAAAAAAAAAAAAAAAAAAAAAAATTTGGGACTATGATATGAATGGAAGAATGCAGGTTATTTTGTTATTGATTGAGTTCAGTTGCAAGATTGACCTTCTCAGCTTGGGTCCTCACTTCTTCAAAATCAGTAAAGTACACAAATCACAGAGATGTCCAAACATAACTAACAACTCTAGAGGTATTATGGCAAATAGATATATCAGAAGCTAAATATATCAGCCAAGGTGGAACAAGGGATAGTCCGTCCCTCTCCCCCTTCCATCAAGGAAGATTTGGTAGGCTTCCACTATTCTCTTAAAACCTAAATTCACCCAATTCTTACCTGACTATCTCCAGAAGGAACAAATCCAAGAAGTATTCCTTTGTTAATTGCCATAGCGCAAACCATTCCACCCTATAAATTTTATTGAACATAAGAAGCAACAGGCTTGTTCAAATCACAAGCGATAAAAAATACAAATGTTACATAATAAAAAAAGGACAGGAAATTAAGACAAAGTTGTGTATCTGTTGATGCAAGTCAAGAAACAATCCTAAATAGGACTCGTGCAAACACTATCCAAACAACAATATGGTAGAAACAAAACAAACTGACCTGGTGATCTATATGAGCTCCCAGGGGGCAAATTCTATAAGGAGACACTACAACCTGAACTTCATCTGTTCTTCGGCCAGCCATTCGAGAAACAACATTGCGGATATAGTTCAACTGCAAAGAGATAAAATTACAAGGAGCACAATCCCACAAGAATTTTGACATTCACAAGACTGACTACATTCCTCTCAAAAGGTCAAAAAGAGAGGTGATTTTCAACTTAACACAGAAGATCCACGAATATCCCACTAACGCACTAAAGAAATTGAAGCGAACCCCTCTGGTATCTGACTCATTCATCAATCTTTCAAGGCAATGAGTAGGCAACAACGATACTATTCTGCTAGATCACATCCCATATCACCATCAATCATCTCAAGGGTAACAAAATATCAGCCAAAATGAAAGATAAGGACGCCTAACACGCACAGACTATCTTCTACTTCAAAGGAAAGGAAGAAAAGAGTCCAGGTATCCTCCTTTGATTTTCCAGTTCTAAATGGCATTGCCGAAACAACATTACAGCAAAAATGTGGACTGGGTTTAATCGAAGAGCAACTTCCGACAATGCTGGTCGATTCATCGGCATTCACGAACTGCAGAGGAGAATTTAGAGAGAAAAACAAGACGAAGACGCCTAACATGCACACACTCTCTTCTACGTCAAGAAAAACAAAAGAACAGAGACCACGCATCAACCCTTCGAGTCTCAAGCTTTGAATGGCATTGCTGAAAGAAGAACATCCCAGCAAAAACGTGGACCGGATTTGATGGAAGAAACGAACAACTTTCGACAATGCGGTCGATTCATCGGCATTCACGAACCGCAGAGAACCCACCTGCGCATCCGAAGGCCAAGACGACTCGCCCATCTTTCAGATCGTTGTTCGAAATCGCAGCAACAGGACAAATGAACGCGAAACCTCGGTGAAGCCGAGAGTTGCATACACGGTCTCCGTCTGCAACGAACGAGAGATGGAGAGAGAGAGACTCCACAGCGGACGAGAGGGAGATGTGGTAACAGCCAAGAGATCAGAAGCAATGGTTCGGCCGGTGGCAAATCATCATTTGAAAAGACAGAGAGAGAGAGAGAGAAAGAGAGAGGCGTGCGTCGGTCGGAGACGACGGCGTTAATAGAGGACGATTTTGGATAAGACAGGGCAGGCAAATTGACCAGGTCCCACCGCGGATATCTTTCTTATTTTGGCGTTACTCCGTGTAACGAACACCAGCGCAAAATGTTCGATTATATTGATGTTTGAAAAAATTGATAGATATATTTAATTTAAGAGGCAGAAAGGACCCAAAAAGATTTAAATTCATGATTTGATATATTATGTGAAATTTTATAAAATTGTTATCAATTTCTTTAAAAGCTCAATTTATTAGACGAAGGTATGATTCAATATTTAAATATTTTATGAAAATGTAAACAATAAAATCGAGTAATGCATAAATCAAAATTTAAATAATGTATTAATTTTTAATCATGTAGTAAAAGGTTAACATCAATATTGTGCTTGTCTAAATTGTGAATATTTATCATCTTATGAACTCATGGATAAGTGGCATGGATTAGTCGATAAATGGAACATCTACTTCTAAACATTATAGAACATCTGTTTTTTGTTGAATGGTTAAATCCAAACAGAAAAATTAAATGTTCAATTTACCCTAAACACATCTAATATAAAAAAATTTATAACTTCCAATGCTACACTCAACATATGGAAGAATCAATAGGCTTTTAGGCTCTATTTATTTTGTGAAAAAATAAATGATTTGCAAAACATTTTCTAAAAATAATCGCTTGTATTACTTAAAAGATATAGTTGATTAAAGATTTATTCACTATCAACAATAATTTATATTTAAACACTTTTGTATGCGACTAATATTTTTTTGTTTGTTCAAATTTATAAGTTATATAAGTAATCATTTTTAAAAAATATTTTCCAAATCATATATTTTTCATGAAACAGCATATAGCCTTCACATTTTCAGATGGATTCCTAGGCATCTAATTGTCCAATTACAATCTGGTCGCATCTAATCTAAAATGTTGCCTTCGACTAAGCAAATCTAAATCTTGGTAGAACACTACCAACGACCTCACCTTCATTAAATATATTCCCTAATAATTAGTAAAACATTAAGCTGATATAAATGCTAAATGATTTATTGTTATAATATAATAATATAATTTATAATATAAAAAGGTTAGAAAAAACAGACATCAAAATAGGTAAATTCATTTCGATTATATTTTTATATTAAAATTTCCTAATACACTACTAACGGCCTCCTTTTTACTAATACACAATCTAATTCTTTGCACTTTTAATTGATAGAAATATCATGCATGTTATTCTTATCAATAAAATTTTATCCATCAAATTACATCTAGAATCAATATTATCACACATGCTGAATGGGAATGATGATAAAAATTTATAAAGTTACGACATATATATATGTATATATGATGATAAAAAAGATGCAATTATCAAGTATTTATGCAAATATCATCTACATTATATATAAGATTTAATATCATCAAAAATTTAGAACCAGTACCCTCACGCAACATTTAAGCCAAATCAGTGCACTTGCATCACATTTGCTAGAGTGCAATGCCTCCTTGCATAACTATGTATCATCTATTGCATGATTGTGTTTGCTTTAAATTGAGTGATCATAACACAGCGTGACTATATTTTAGTTTTGAATCGGATGATTAAAATTGCATAAATGTATGTCAAGATGACTATGTGTCAGTTCTAGAATGTCTACATAATTCATGAATCCTGAATTTTAATTTGATTGGGAGTGGATTTCTTGCTGTTGTGACTTTGCGTCCGCCTTTAAATTGGAGTTCGCCTAAAGAGTGGACTCCTCGCCCGCGCAATTTCATTTACCTTATGCTATGCGTCATTTCCCTTTCTAGCTAGATTTGCCTACATTTCTCGTTTTCCCTCGTGGTAAGTAGATTTCTCTCTTGTTAGTACTTGAAAATAATTATTTTGAGCTCATTATCATTTTAGTCACCAGTTGTATAGTTTTTACAACACGTAATCAAAAGGGTAAAACACACACACACACACACACACACACATATATATATATATATATATATATATATATATATTTTTTTTCCATGTTTTAACAGCCATCATGGAAAATGTTTCGATTTCTTATTTGTTGGAAGGAGCTGAGGCCTTTTTCTAATGATATGGCGATGGCTTTTCTTTGTCAGTTTTTGAGAGTTTAGGAGACATGGTAATTGTATCCCCTGCAAGAATTCACTTATAAGAAAAATCTAGTAATGAGTTTGAAGAGCCATTTATTAATTGGATATCAAAGTCAAATACCGATAGGATGACTTGCCATCGTGCAAAAATTTGTTTCGATGCAATGTTTAGAACATCCTATTAGAAAATTTCTTATATTGATTTAAAATCAATGTGTAAAAGGAATTCTTTATTTAATAAACCTTCTTGAAATTTGGAATCATTAACATGATTGCTAAAATTTCTTTTTTAATAGTAGAGTAGTTTTGCGGGGTCTTATTCCAATGTTTAGGGATGAATTTTATTTTGGTCCAAGAATGTTTAATGATGAACTGAATAATTTGTTTATTTTACTTGTTCGAGAATCCCTCCATATCCTACTTTTTATGCATTTATTTTTACTATTTTAAAAGCAAATAGGTCAGCTAAATGAAGGCAAAGAATTTCTTTGAAGTGAGTTTTAAGTTGTTTAATCGTATTTGTATGGATCGCTGACCATGGTGGAGGATTCTTTTATAGCCTTTGGTATGAATGTCAGAGGATATTAATACATGGGAAAAAACCTAAAACATAATTAAGCCTTCCTGACAATCTTTGGAATTGAGTTTTGTCTCTAATTTTCGTCTTGAAACTTTTCTGCAAAGATTATTGATCTTTCTATAAGAATGATAGTTCCTTGGTGAATGTAATGCCCAAGAAATCTGATTTCGTTTGGAAAAACGATATTTAGCAGGGAAAATACTAAACTGTTCTTTTTTACTATATTTATAGAAATAGATATATGTTTACAATATTGATCAATATTTAAGGAAAAGATGAGGATATCATCATATAGATTAACATAAATTTAATGTATGGAATGAAAATTTAAATCATAATTCTTTGGAATTCCAAAGAAGTATTTTTCGTTTGGTTCAAATGGTGTGACATTCCATTCATATTGGCCATTAATTTGGATTTATCAAAGTGCTGATTTCATGTTGAATTTTGAAATAACTTTTAAGCTGTGGAGCCCAGTTAGGAGATTTTTCTGTTTGGGATAAGATGCCCTATCCATTTAAGTGCCTTGTTTGAAGGTTTATAGTTGATAACTAATCTGAGGCACCTCTTTCTAATTCATAATTTTTGTTTACATAGAACCCAGAGCAATTCCATGGGGATTGGCTTTTCTTAAAGATTTAATCCTAAGAGATCTTGGATCAATTTTGGCAAAATTGTAAAACTTGTTCATTAATTTGAGACGATCCAACTTTTGTTGGAATTTGTTCTTCAGAAAAATCAGTGTCGTATAATTATTCAACAATATGCTTTTCCCTTTCCCAAAATGCATTAGGCAAGGTGGAGCAAATAGTTAACTCAATATGTGATTGTAGATAGATGATTTTGTTTTAGTTTTTATTTCAAGAAGTTGTTATACTATATTCTTTAAATATAAGTCTTCTTTCAAGAATTGGGGTTGGTTTCCTTTATCTTTGACGAGACAGTTAATTCTAGAAATAAAGTGTTCTTTAGAAGGTTTGCATATATTGTTTGTGGTTTAGTGATGAAATTAACGATAATCTTATTTTTTAAGGCATGAGTTTATATACATACCTTCAGTTGTCATTACGAAGGGTTGTACTAACTGGATGAATGGGGTGTCTAAGATGAAATGCCAACGTACTTTGACTAAAAGAAAAGATGTTTTATAAGAAACACGATTATTAACAAATGAAACATTTTGCATTATATATGGAGATTTTCTCCTGAAGCTGACTTAAGAGACTTTGTCATTTTTTCATAATACTTAGTTGGAATAAGGCCTTTCTTGATACAATTGAGATCTACCCCTATATTAAAAAGTGTTGTGGTATCAAGAAAAAATTCATTGTTAATAGAGATTTTTAAAGCAATGATCCATTTTCTTGAAGTTATTCCTGATAGGGTCATTAAGAAATTTGGAAAATAAGTAGATATTGTGGGTTGGGTATTTTCATCGGGTTATTTTCCTTTAGTGATGTGAGATTTTTTTGTAAAATATCTTTCGCCATATGTGTTGAGATGTCTTTAGGGATTGACGGTCTATTTTTTGTTGTTTAATTTTATTATTAAGATCCTGAATATTGATTGGTATAGAATGGGTCTTGTTGTGTATATCAAGAATATCTCTAATAGGTTGTGATATTCTTGGGATGGTGAAATTTTATGGATGATTATAATCGGTCTAAAAACTCTTTTTTAGTCTGAGGATCGGGTATTTAGTCTGCAATTGACGATAGGCATCCCTCAACTTTTGTCAACATGTGTGTTTTTGGAGATGAAGTATCTGATTCTGAAGAGTTTCATTCTCACTAACTTGAAAACTTTCTTCTTCTTCGGATAGATTTTCCGGTGAAGTGTCATCTTGTTTTGTGCTAATAGAATTCAAAACTTCATTGAATTGATGAAGGGTGTTATCATCGATATATAATTCATAAAGTTTTTTGTTTATTTTACAAAACCTAGAGATATGACCTCTTTTACTACATGTATAGTATTTGATATCTTTATTAATCTTTTGTATTGCTTTTGGTCTTAGTTTACCAGGACGAGTTTCAAAGTTTCAAGTACTGGAAGACCTTTTTTGTAAGTTTTGTTGTTTCGAAGGACAATTCCTTTGATAGGATTTAGACTTTGGTTCTTTGTCGAAGGACAAATCCGAAAGCCCAAAGCTACTTGGGGAAATCCTGCGTTTGTAAAAATTTTTGCAAATGGACTTTGAGTTGAATGTGCGTTTTATGGGACTTTGGGTTCTTAATTTTTTTAAAAAAATTGACCTAAAAGGAGTTAGACCTTCTGAGTATCGGGCAGGTCGGGCAGAGCCTCGCCGGACCGGCGAAGGGTTGCCCCATTTTTAATTAAAAAAATAAAATTCGGGGTAAAAAATGGAAATATGAAAAATCCGCTATTTCTTTTTTTTGTATCGGGCACAGAAATCCGCTATTTCTTTTTTTGTAACTGAATTTTCTTTTATAAGCTATATTTGTTATTTAATTGTGATACACATATGCATCTAGTTTTTGAGCATATGAGTTTAATTCTCCATAAGAGAGAATTTGATAAGGAATCTGGCCATTGTAGTATTTTCTGATTTTGTTATGGATTGGTTTTCATATTAAATAGGGCAACCTACTAAAAGATTTTCTTTCCAAAAGAGTTTATTGCAATCTGGTCTGATCATTACTCTCGTCAGGAATTATATTTGTATCTTTATATCCTCAAAATTTGCCAAGTGATTTAAACTTGAGGGTAGATAAGATTTCTGCATTCTTATCTGTCAAATGGGAAGGATTACCTATGAAATGTTCCGAGATAGAGAAGATGAGGGTATTCACAACATCTTGGATATCATGACCATTTTCATCTTCGATGCTTAGACCATGTTCATCAGTTTGATAAGCATTCCAAATTTGATTTTTCTACTCTTAAGTAAGATAACCCAACCAAAGATTCTAGAGTTCGGGGACTTGGGTTGTATTAATATTGCTATTAATGCCCTTTTGGTACCTAACAGCTATCGTGTTATCTAAGGTGATCATGTATGTCTATTTTACATTTTCATGCCATTCATTACAAAAAAGGTAATCATATGTGAATATCGGTTTAATGCCATTTTAATTCTATTCAAAAAGGAAAAGAAAAGCAAACAATGGAATTTAAAGTGCAAGACGAAAAGTAAACACCCAAGAAAAGAGAAAAATCTAATCATGCGATCTTAAAAAAAAATGAAAATGAAGAAAGGAAAGAATCCATATCTCATTGGGCTTTTATATAACATAAGAGGAAAATCCGAGACATATATCTAGTATTGAATGATTATAGCATGGTTCCTACAATTTTCAAGAAACTTTGTGCTATCCATGGCTTTCATCTTGGAAAGTTTTGCAAAATAGAAACAAATTTCGCTAAAAAAAATTTATTGTGCAAAATAGAACAAAGAGACACACTTCGAAAGATCCGTCCAATCAAACTCAATGTAAAAGAATGAATAACTAGAAGAGAGGGGAGAAGTACACTATCAATGCATTAAATGTGTACGGCGCTCACTTTAGTGCCATAATTTTTCGACGACTTACTTAAGTGACAATTTTTTTAAAAAACAACCTTTTTAGTGCCATCACCGATCTACTTTGCCGGAAATCTTACTTGGATTTTTTTATTAATATTTTAAGTCGACTGGCTTGCGAAATACATAGATGCTAAACAATGTTGTTTAACCAACTTTTGATAGATCACTTAAGTGTCAAATTTTTTGAAAAATGATTTTTTCAGTGCCAAATATTTTGAAAAATGATTTTTTCGATGCCAAATTTTTTGAAAAATAATTTTTTTCTGTGTCGATCAAAATTTGGCATTGAAAAAAACATTTTTCAAATAATTTGGCATGCAAAAATAATTTTTCAAAAAATTTGACAATTAAATGATCCGCAAAGTTGTTAAAACAATGTTAAGTGCCACATTAGCTAAAAAATTTAGTTAAAAAAGCCATGTGTTAATTTTGGCTAGAATATCTTGCTTGAGGCACTTAAGTAATCATTTTTTTCTAATTTTGACACTTAAATGAGCTAGTGAAAAATTGTGGCAATGAAGTGAGCACTGTATACAAATTAAGACATTGATAATGTACTTCTCCCTAGAAGAAAGCTATGATAGCATGGTTCTTACAATTTTCAAGAAATTTCATGCTACCATGGCCTTCGTCTTGAAATTTTTTTTAAAGAGTTATTGGAACAAAGAGACAAGCACTCCATAAGATTTGCCCCCACAAACTCAATGTAAAAGGACAAATAACTAGAAAACACTATTATAGCATGGTTCCTATAATTTTGAGATGATTCATGTTTTGCATTGAATTATGCTTGAAAGGTTTTGTAGAATATAAACAAATTTTGCCAAAAAAAGTTGTTGGAATGATGAGAAACACACTTCAGAAGATTTGTCCTCTCAAACTCAATGCAAAGGATAGATGATTGGAAAAATGCTATTATAACATGGGTCCAATGATTTTTGAAAAACTTTGCCTTTTTCATGGCCTTTCACTTAAAAATTTATGCATAATAAAAACATATTTTGCCAAAAAAATGTTGTCGGAAGATGAGATACACACTCCACATGATTTGCCCCCTCAAACTCAATGCCAAAGGACAAATAACTTGGAAAAATTTTTTTTTTTTTTTTGGTAAAGGTAAGTATTATAGATGATTTTTAACCATAAGAATATACAGAGGGGTGAGACTCGTCACCATCACACACTCAACGTGACATATGTCACTGGAGTGGGGGGGGACCGAGTTCACCAAGAGAAAAGGCAAATACAACAAAGAAAAGGAGGGATAGACATGTCCAAACCTCCTAACCCCTAACAAAGATACTTGGGTCAATACCCCAGTTACGCTGTAATCTCCTATTCCTAGGAGAATCAACAACCATATTGAATGCCAGAGCTTTGTCTTTGACCGCCTTGATAAGGTGTTGTTTCATTGAAGGCACGAAGAGGTTGGAGGACCGGAATAAGAGATCATTCCTAGTCTTCCAGATTACATAGCACAAGGCGCCAAAGAAGAACTTGGCAATATCATAATAGAAGCCGCTCCTAGAGATAGTGTTGCTAATCCATTGAATATTAGCCAGCCAAGGACGATTATGCCACGGGAGGTTACATTTCGCAGCCCAAAAGTTTGCTAGGGAATTAGAGATGTGGCAATCAAAAAATAGATGATCGATCGAATCCGGTCTAGAATTACACAAGGCACATTGAGCCGATGTGATTCTACCATAGGACATAAGAAGTACATGAGTTGGGAGTCGATTCCGGGAGATGATCCAGAGGAGAAATTGGTGCCTCGGAACAATAGCCTTGTCCCATACAAAAGCTGCCCACGGAACTAGAGCCACTCTCCTCCGAAAAGCTGACTAGGCCGAGGCGATAGAGAAGTTGCCATAAGGTTGTATCGTCCAAGAAAAGGAATCCAATGCTTGATTAGGTGTAGGGATCGTAGCTTGCAAAGACTGGATCTCCTGTAGTACATTTTGGCCATCCAGGGTGAATAAATCCGCCACTCTAGCTTCCCTCTGAAGAGCCGAATTGTATATACGAGCATCAGAGTAGACCGACGTGAGGGGGCCTATAACTAGCCATGGGTCAAACCAAAGAGAGGTAGATAGGCCATCACCTATCTTCCACTTGAAAAAACTCTTGATCTCTTCCCTTAGAGCAAGGAGTTTCCGCCAAGCCCAAGAACAAAAAGTCGGAGGGGTTGTAATCCAAAAGTAAGTTCTTTTTAAATGATTCGAGTGGATCCATTTGCACCAAATGGATTCCTTATCAGTCAAAATGATCCATATGTGCTTTACCATAGCCGCTTTGTTACTGTCTCGTATTCTCCGAATACCAAGGCCTCCCTCTTGTTTAGGAAGACAGACATCATCCTAGGATACTTTTGCTCCTCCCACTCCAAGACCCCGGGCCTTTTCAAAGAAATTGCCGGCAGATTTGCTCTATTTTATCAACAACAGAAGCAGGGAGCCAAAATATGGATACCTAATAGATTTGAATAGCATGCAACACCGACTTAATTAGCTGCAGTCTACCCACAAAAGATAAAAATCTATGAGTCCAAGACTGGACTCTAGATGTCAGAAGACATACCAGGACATTACAGTTTGTTTTGCTGAGCCGAGAGGTAATGATTGGAACGCCTAGGTATCGGACCGGCAAGGAACCCATTCTAAAATTCAGGATCTGAAAGAGCTAGTCCCGCATAACCTCAGAGCCGCCTGAAAGGAACACTTCACTCTTGCCACTGTTTGGGATGAGTCCACTCCATCGAAAGAAAAGATCAAGGGCCTCCTTCATGCAAGAAACCGATGCTGTTTGCCCCTCACTGAAGATGAAGACGTCATCCGCAAAGAATAAGTGCGATGGGCGAGGAAACTTGCATCGCCAATAGAACCGGAATTCCGGCCGGCTAGATTGCGATTCCAAGATGCCTAAGAAAACTTCCATGGCAAGGGTGAATAAGTAGGGAGATATTGGGTCGCCCTGTCTAAGGCCCCTACCATTGCTGAAGAATCCGTGAAGTTCACCATTAATCGAAATAGAAAACTTCGGGGTTCGAACACATACCATTATCAGTCGTGTAAAGTGCTCCGAGAACCCGAAAGCCGTGAGGGTAGTTTCCAAAAAGTTCCAATCCAGCATGTCATACGCTTTCCTGAAATCAACTTTTATGGCGCACCTTGGAGAATACGTTGTCGAGTGAAACCCGCTGAATAACTCTTGAGCCAAGAGTATATTATCAATGATGCGTCTGCCCCTAACAAAAGCTGTCTGTGCAGGGCTAATGATATCAAGGAAAATGGAAGCTATCCTGCTCGCCAAAATCTTTGTGATGCATTTTATATATCGTGTTGCAACACGCTATAGGCCGGAAGTCATTTACCAAAGAAGCATTTGGTATTTTTGGGACAAGGACCAACTATGTTCCAATTTTTCCTAAAAAATTCAGCATTAAAGCCATCCGGCCCCGGAGTTTTTCCCCCGCTAGTGAAAACATAGCAGTCTTAACATCTTGAGGAAGAATAGGCTGGGATAGGAGTCAAACCTAGGCTTCATCCAGAGTGCGATTTAGGAAGTTTCTGACCTCATTTGTGGACGGCCTGTCCACCAAGTGCACCAGTGCCAAGAGTTCCTCGAAGTGGGAGACGAAAGCCCGTCGGATGTCCTCCGGTTCAGTGATCAGCGACCCTGCACCATTCTGGATAGATATAATCCGGTTGCGCAAGTGATGGTGGTTTACCGAGTGATGGAAGAATCTTGTATTCTAATCGCCTTCCTTCAACCATCGTATCCTCGACTTTTGCTTAAAAAACGATTCCTCAAGAGCCCTAAGGTCATAATATTCACGGGTTTGAGCCCTTTCCGCTTCTACCAAAACAGCATTCTGAGGTTCCCTTAATAGCGCCTCTTGAGTTAAATAGAGAGCATGTTCCACATTTGCCGTGCGCCTGGAAATGTCAAAAAATGCAGCTTTATTTAATTGCTTGAGCTTACATTTCAAAATCTTCAGCCTGGTATAGAGCTTAAACATAGGAGTGCCCTGAAGTTGGTTTCCCAAACCTGGGAGACCATCGGGTAAAGTCCGGATAAGACATCCAAAGATTGAAGAATTTGAAAGGCTTTTTTGCTGTTTATGAGCCAAGATGCGAACCAGTATAGGGGTATGATCCGATATACCAAGAGGGAGGAAGGAGGCTTCCAAAAAGGAGTAGTCTAAACTCCATTTATTATTCACCAAGACACGATCAATCTTCCTCTGCTTTCTATTATCACCCGAGTATGAAGACCAAGTAAAACGGAATCCAACATACCTGAGGTCCTCCAATTCAGCTTGCATAAGGCACTCTTTGAATTCATCAAACCAAGGATGCCATATGTCCGGGCTTCCTTGACGGTCCGAAGGATCCCGAATAGCATTGAAGTCTCCCCCCACGATCCAGGGACTATCTGAGAGTGAGAAGCTTAATCGGACAAGATCCATCCACAGGGGTCTCCGCGCAATAAATGTGTGTTCCCCATATATTGCCGAATAGTGCAGGGTAGCACCCGAGCTTAGAATCTTTATCATACCATGAATCATTTGACTAGGCACAAAAATGCTAGAGAAATCCACAAAAGTTGGATTCCACCCAATCCAAATACGGCCCCTAGCAGAGAAGTCATAATTTGCCAGCCAATGCCACCCAAGTAATAGGCTAGAGGATATAGACACAAAACAGTGATGGGGGACTTTGGTCTCGATAAGTCTAAGACAACAGATGTCATTTGAACGCACAAAACTCCTCACTTCCCCTTGCCTAACTGGGTCCATAATCCCCCTAATATTCCAAAAGTCAAAGTTCATATCAAAAATGATAATCAAAAAATGGGAAGAGCGAATGCCTACTTGCGTTTGACTACCCGCCTCTTGCCAGTCGTCATCTTTTGAGGTGGGGATTTCTATTTAGTAGAGGGCTTTGCTTGGGCAGCGCCTAGGAGGACTGCAGCATGCTGAGTGGGTTGAGAGTCAGGCACCACTGAAGGGAAATCTGAGGCATTCAAGCCTGAAGCGCCACCTAGTTCCAAAGATGCATCTGCCTTCAGAGGATCCGACTCTAGAGGTTCGTCCTCAAAGCTACCCACTGCATCGGTTTCATCCAGATAGTCAGCTGCATCCAGTTCATCAGCTGATAGGAGTGAGTTCTAGGTAGCTTCCAGCCCAGTATTACTCGAGCCATCGAATTGTCTAATGGCCTCTTCAACCCGGAGAGGATCTGAAGACCGATTCAAGTTCTGAGGACGAGGCGATGATGTAATGGGGTTTACCATCTTCTGGCCATGTTCCACCATCCTAGTTTTCCGTTTAGCTAACTGCTTTGCAGCATTTTGGACTTGCCATTGTCCAGCATTCTCAGCAGGCAGGGTTGACATCCCTGATTCTCCAGAGATATTCCGAGTATGGTCAAGACACTGGTCGAGAGGCGCCTTAGCCTTTTGGAGAGCTCGAACCTGGTCTGATGTTTGAGCTTGGACAGGTTCTTCTCCTGCTTGTTCTGTTCGAACTTCTTCTGCATCAATCGGCAGTGACTGAGCAGGGGGTTCTCAGTAGGACTACATCTGTGTCCAAAGTTTCCACATCGAGAACAAGAGATTGGCCTCCATTCATACTCCACCGAGACCTCCCTTGTGATGTCTTTGAAGTAGACTTTGATCGTGTCTTGTCTAGCATCAGTTGCGAGTAGCTCAACACAGACCCGGGCATATGAGAGGAGCTTCATCTACTCATGTTTTGGTCCACGTATAGTGGCCTCCCAATCATGCTTGCAATGCCACTAATTCCCCGTGCTGACCATAGCACCAGGGGTATGTTTCTCAGCCTCACCCACACCGGGATCTTCGAGTGGTCACCTTTCTTCAATTCTAGACAGGGGTCCCATTGTTGCAGAATCAACGGGACTCTAGCAACCGTGATAGACCCGCTATCTAGCAACCTCCTTCTATACTCCGCGTCTGGAATTCTGAAAAAGAAGAACCCGCGATCATCCGCCTTGACTTCAATCAGCTTCACACCTCAAGCATGTTTCAATGCCGTCTCAACAAACTAGAATGGCAATTTCTTGTCCACAAAATAACCTACAAGGCACTCAGCCCATAGTGGGTCTGCTGCATCGAGAGCTTCATCTGGAAAATAAGAGACCAGCTCGTTCGCCATCTTCACCGGAGAGTAATACGAGAGTTCATACCCCTTCATTGTGGTGCGAGTGACATTCGCCCAAGATCTAGGAGCTATTGTATCTATGCCTTGTTGCACTTGACTAGGCGTTTGAATTCGGGTGGGCCGAGGGCCATTTCGAGGGGGAAAACCACCAATTTGAGCTTCGGTGTGGCCACCACCACGATTCCCCGAAGGGACCTATTCATCAATCAACCTAGGGCCATTATCAAGGCCAGAACCAACACCTCGTGCAGCTGGCACCACCTCGTCACCCCGTTTGCTCCCTGAGGAATGCGTGACCTAGAACGGTATGAGGGAGCTCGGCTCCTGCCTCGCCGCCGACTACTCTCCCCTCTAAGGGGTATACGAGTGGAAGTGTCCCGATTGCCTTCCATAAATCCATGCCCGGAGGCCATAACAGCAGAACAGAATCGAAACTGCAGCACCAAGGACCCTAACCCAGATCTGGAGTTGCAGAAGATTTAGACATACCTGGAGGAAATGCTTCGGTGAGGATGTAGTCAACCGAACAAGGAACAATCCCTCCGAAAATGAGCTCCAATGGAGCCCTAGGTCCGCCGGACCAACTGCTGCAAATCGCGAATGAACAGTAACTCGGGGGCAAAAGTGAAGAGAAGATGAACAGTAACTTGACTTATGGTTGTTTCTAACTTGGAAAAAGTTGTTATAGCATAGTTCCTACAATTTTTGATGAACTTCGTGCTATCCATGGCCTTCCTCTCAAAAGTCATGTAGAATATAAACAACCTTTCCCCAAGAAAGTTGTCAGAATGATGAGATACGCACTCCAAAAAATTTGCTCACTCAAAGTCAATGCAAAAAGATAAATAATTGGAAAAACGCTGTTATAGCATGGTTCCCACGATTTTCGAGAAGTTTCGTGTTTTCAAATACATTCCTCTTGAAAGGCTATGCAGAATTGAAAAAAACTTCCCAAAAAAAGTTGTCAAAGCGATGAGATACGTACTTCAGAAGAATTGCCTCTCAAACTGAATACAAAGGACAAATAACTTGAAAAATGCTATAATAGCCTGGCTTCAATGATTTTTGAGAAACTTTGCCTTTTCATGGCTTTCCACTTGAAAATTTATATAAAATAGAAACATATTTTACCAAAAAAATGTTATCGGAAAGATGAGATACACGCTGTAGAAGATTTGCCCCCCAAAATCTATGCAAAAGGACAAATTACTGGAAAAAAGCTATTATAGCATGGTTCCTTCAATTTTCGAGAAACTACATGCTATCCATGGCCTTCCTCTCAAAAGTTACGTAGAATAAAAAAAAATCGCAAAAAGAAGTTGTTGGAACAATGAGATACACATTTTGGACTCAATGCAAAAGGACAAATAACTGGATAAATGTTATTATATCATGGTTCATACATTTTTTGAGAAGTTTTGTGGTTCTCATTGCATTTCACTCAAAAAGTTATGTAGAATAGAAAAAAATTTCCCAAAAAAAATTTCTCGCAATGAAGAGACACGTACTCCGGAAATTTTGCCCCATCAAACTCAATGCAAAAGGACAAATGACAAGAAAACACTGTTATAGCATGGTTCCTATAATTTTTGAGACAATTCATGTTTTGCATTGCATTCCTCCCGAAAAGTTTTGCACAATAAAAACAAATTTTGCCAAAAAAAGTTGTCAAGGCGATAAGAAATGCACTCGGGAAGATTTGCCCTTTCAAAGTCAATGTAAAAGGACAAATAACTGAAAAAATGCTATTATAGCATGGCTCCAATGGTTTTTGAGAAACTTTGTGTTTTCTATGGCATTCCCCTCCATGCATAATAGAAACAAATTTCGCCAAAAAAAGTTATCGGAATAATGAGATACGCATTCCAGAAGATTTGCCCCTTCAAACTCAATGCAAACAGTCAAATAACTAGAAAAATGGCTATTGTAGCATGTTCCCAAAAATTTCCAAGAAGTTTCGAGATGTCAATAGCCTTTGTCTCAACAAGTTATGCAGAATAGAAAAAAATTTCACAAAAAAAATTGTTGGAACGATGGGATATGCACAATAGAAAATTTGCCCTCCCAAACTCAATGCAAAAGGACAAATAACTGGATAAATGCTATTGTAGCATGGTTCTTACGATTCTTGAGAAATTTCGTACTTTCCATGGCCTTACTTTCGAAAAGTTATGTAGAATAGAAGAAAATTTCACCAAAATAAGTTGTCAGAATGATGAGATAAGCACTCCCAAAAATTTGCCCCTCAAACTCAATTGAAAATGACAAATAACTGAAAAAACGCTGTTATAGAGATTCCTGCAATTTTTGAGAAACTTTGTGCTTTCTTTTGCATTTTATGCGGAACAAACACAAATATTGCTGAAAAAAACTTGTTGGAATGATGAGATATGCACTCCTAAAGATTTGCCCTCTCAAACTCAATGCAATAGGACAAATAACTAGAAAAACGCTATTATAGCAAAGATCCAATGACTTTGGAGAAGCTTGCTCTCGTTATCGCTTATCAGTCACCCACCGCCACCTGACCACCATCGGTCGCAGGTCACCGCCGCTCGGGAAGGAGAAATTTTATAATATTGCCAAACGAATTTTTATTCTGGAAACATAAATTTTATATCATTATCAAATGCCTATTCTGTCTTAGAAATTCATCCACGGAATAGAAATAGAAAAATTGATTTATGGTTAGAAATTGATTCTAGAACAGAAATTTTACCATGCGCACCCTTATTGTTTTCCATGGCCTTCCACTCGAAAATTTATGTAGAATAGAAAAATATTTTACCAAAAAAGTTGTCGGGACGATGAGATAAGCACTTTGGAAGATTTGCCCTCTCAAATTCAATGCAAATGGACAAATCATTGGAAAAATGCTATTTTAGCATGGCTTCAATGATTTTCAAGACACTTTATGTTTTCCATGGTGTTTCTCTAGAAATGTTCTGAAGAACAGAGACAAATTTTGCCAAAAAAAGTTGTTAATACCATGAGATAAACACTCCGGAAGATTTATCCTCTCAACCTGAATGGAAAAGGATAAATAACTAAAAAAACACTATTATCGTGTGGTTCTAGTGATTTTTGAGAAATTTCATGTTTTTCATTGCATTCCTCTTGAAAAGTTATGTAGACTAGAAATAAATTTTACCCAAAAAAAATTGTTGGAATGATAAAATATGCACTTCGGAATATTTGCCCTCTCTAATTCAATGCAAAATGATAAATAATTTAAAAAACACTATCATAGAAAATTTAAAAATAATAGACACAAACTTTGCCAAAAAATGATGTCGGAAAGATGAGATATACACTATGAAAGATTTGCCCCCTCAAATTGCATACAAAAAGACAAATAACTAAAAAAAACTTCGATTTCCTTTATAGTCATCCCAAGATACTAAGTAGGGTTAATTTACTTCCTTCAACTATCGGGCACACCAACCCGTTGCCCTCGATGACGTGCTCCAGTACTATCCAATCCATGGCAATATAGATGTCATAACTATGGGCCTAAAAATGTTTAACAATGACGAGTGAGATATAATCTCAGTGAGTTATCATCATAAGCCCTAGTTAAGACATTAACTCGCCTCGGGGTTCCTATCAGGCAAATCCTCATAACGATGGCAGATCAATTGCAAAGCAACCCTTGCTTTGACTTAATAATTAATGTGATCTACCCGATAAACCCCATAAGAAACAATCAGCAATCAATTGACTCACAAATATCCTTACTCGGTTATGCCATACCCATGCATGATATAAATTCTCATGCATGCCATAAACAATGCAACCAGCATTTTAATCACCATAGTGATCAATTACAAGCAAGTCAATTTGCAGGCAATCTTACCTTGACATACCCTGCACGGTATAACCTCACGCATGACATAGTCAGTACAAACAACACATGCATAATCATAACACTTCACAATATGTTTCATATGCACCCTGCATTCACACGTGTTTCAATTATTAACACTCATCAAGGCCACAACTGAACTCCTGCTGGTGTCTATTAGCATAGCCAGGCATCGCCCTTCCCCATGAGGCGTGGCTACGTCAAGGGCTCTCTCCCAAGACGGCATTCTCGAAGAAGCATGGGCTCGCCTCTACTGTGACTCTGCATCCAGACTCTCGCCGGGATTTCCGACAAGTCGGACTTCGTCCATCGATCTCCCGCCGAGGTGACGCATTCAATTTAGTGACCACACAGGCTTACCACCACAACCCATTTTAATCTTAAACATTAGCCGATGAAACGTGGTACATACTCGCAGAATCAGTCAAATAATCACACGTGATCACGTTTTTATTCCAAAAACCGTCTAACTTCCATACTTTATAAACAAAACATGCTCTTCCAATTTCATGGCAACATTTGACATAAACATACGCCCGACACCTCAGGGTTTTCCTTTTATATGCCCATGCGATTTCATTAAAATGTCAATGCATTTAACAATTGATAATGCAAATTATACAATCAGGTCATCATCCATACAAGCAATCAATCAACGTGCCTTAACAATCACGAACGCATCAAATTAAGACTATGATTCGCTTCTACATGAATAGTACTGCATGAACAGTACGTGTGAACAATAATTTGTGAACAATACTATTCATAATTTAATAAATAATAATATAAGTTCTGATTTCATTAATAGATAAATTAATAAAAGAAAACAATTCTTTTTAATAAAATAATGCTAATCAAGATTAACTCCCTAATTCTTGATTATTCTAATTAATCACAATTAATGAGTACTAAGCAAGATTAATAATTTAATCCAAATTAACCATGATTAACAAATCAAACCATGCTTCAACCATGGTTAATTAACCCAACCATAATCCAACTCTAGTTAATTAACCCAACATTGGTTAATTAACCTAACCATAATCCAACCTTGATTAATTAACCTAACCTTTGTTAATTAACCTAACTTTGGTCATCCTTCTAACCAGCCCTCTTAACCTTAGTTAGCCATAATTAAACCCCTAACTAAGATTAACCATAATTAATCTACCATAAGTAAGTTTAACGGACTAATCGAGGGATTAGAACGTAAACTCACCTGGTGACGATTCCGACGACATGAGCGTGATGGCAATGGTGAGGGCTACACACGATTACGTCCAAAACATCACAGAGGCGCTCCGCAAAAATGGGTCTCGGTGAAGGCGATTTCCGGCGGAGGTGAGAACCGCGAGGGAGAGAGAGAGGCGCGGCTTGGGCAGCCTTGAACGGGCGGCACCACAGTGGCATGGTAGCTCCAAAACTACGGCAAGGTGGCAAGGAGGGTGAGGGTGGTTTGGACAACAAGGGGGCACCCAAAGGGAAGAAACAAGAGGAAAACAAGAGGAAAAGAGAGAAAATGAGGGAGAAAAGAGAGAGGGCAGGGGACTGGACGCCCAAGGAGGAGAAAGAGGGAGGAGAGAGAGAGAAAAGATGAAGACTCTCCCTCCTTGAAGCCTTCTCCAATTGGCTTCATCAATTTTCCCCAAAAATCCATCATTTCCCTTGACTTTCTTGCCTTTTTGTCCTCCAAAATTAAATGCCACTTCTAGAAGGGGTAAAATGGTAATTTCTCAAAGTATAGTATACCGTACTATACACATATATGGGCCAAGATTTTATACGGGCTTGAATAAAATTGGTTTGGGCTCAAATTGTGGAGAAATGAGCTAGAAAATGCAATTGGGCTCAAAGGCTTGAAGTTGGGCTCATGGGCTTGCTTGGGCCCACTTAGGCTAGCTTGGGGTCCACGTGGCCGACCCCTAATAGGCACAAGGCCCATTGGGCCTTCAGTTGGCCCAGCTCCTCTTGGTTCCAATTTTTCGACCCATTGACTCCTTTTTCGATAAATTCCGGGCTTATCGATAAATTTGATAATCAATTAGGTAACGTACAATATTTTAATCTCGACATCCTTGAAAGTTCGATACTCAAAACTGGATTGAAATTCGTGGTTAAAATCAATCAATCACGACTTTAGTACGACCTAACATCAGGCGGCGTTTAGGGGTTCTCGCGTGTTTGACCCGTGGTTGATAGCTTTTCAATCCACGATCGTGCCTATTCAAATCAAGGCGATCCTCGATTGTCATGTAATTATGAGAGGTTAATTGCCCATGCGAGTACAGAGCCAAAAGGAAATTGATTTAATGTTGTTCGTAATCAATATTGAAGTCGTGCGGAATCACCCGCAATCCGACTTCGTATTTCTGCCAAATTGATTTATTTTCGTTCGCTAATTAGTCTACAACAGTGTGGTATCGCCCCTCTTTAATCATTATGGTTAAGCAGCTTATTCCTGATTGAATTCACTAGTTGTACGTGTATCGATCTTTAATTGCCTTTCCGACTAGTTAATTAACTCATGAGGGGCCAGCTTAGAGTAAACGTAATTAACAGCACATTAATAAAATAACCATTTCATATATCTCGATATGGGTCGAAATTCAGGACATCACAGCATTCCTCTCAAAAGTTATGTGAATAGAAATGAACCTCCCCAAAAAAAGTTGTCAAAATGATGAGATATACACTCTGAAAGATTCGCCCACTCAAACTCAATGCGAAAGGACAAATAAATGGAAAAATGCTGTTATAGCATGGTTCTTACGATTTTTGAGAAGTTTCATGTTTTCCATTGCATTCATCTTAATTATGCAGAATTGAAAAAAAAATTCGCCAAAAAGAGTTGTCAGAACAATGAGGTATGCACTCCCGAAAATTTGCCCTCTCGAACTAAATACAAAATGACATATAATTGGAAAAACGCTATTATAGCATGGCTCCAATGATTTCCGAGAAACTTTGCCCTTTTCATGGCCTTCCACTTGAAAATTTATGCAGGATAGAAAAGAATTTCACCAAGAAATGTTCTCAGAACGATAAGATATGTACTACAAGAGGTTTGTCCCCCAAACTCAATGCAAAAGGACAAATAACTAAAAAAAACTATTATAGCATGGTTCCTACAATTTTCCGTAAACTTTGTGCTATCCATGGCCTTCCACTCAAATGTTACGTGAAATAGAAACAAATTTTGCCAAAAAAAGTTGATGAGATATGCACTCCGAAAGATTTGCCTCCTCAAAGTCAATGCAAAAGGACAAGTAATTGGAAAAAATGTCATTATAACATGGTTCCTATGATTTTCAAGAATTTTATTATTTTCCATTCCATTCCTCTCAAAAAGTTATGTAGAATGGAAACAAATTTCTTCAAAAAAAAGTTGCAGAACAATGAGAAATGCACTCCGGAAAAATTTGCCTCTCAAACTCTTTGGAAAAGGACAAACAACTAGAAAAAATGCTATTGTAGCAAATTTCTGATGATTTTCAAGAAATTTCTAGTTTTCATGGCATTCCTCTCGAAATGCTATGCAAAATAGAGATGAATTTTGCCAAAAAAAAGTTGTCAAAATGATAAGATATGCACTTTGAGGATTTGCTCCCTCAACTCAATGCAAAAGGACAAATAAATAAATAAAAAGCCTTCAAAGCATGATTCCTATAATTTTCAAGAAACTTCATCCTATCTATATCCTTCCTCTCGAAAAGTTATGCAAACAAAGAAAAAAAGTTATTGTACCATCCACTGTTGATGGAATTTGAAATTCCATTGCGTGAGAGCACTATATGTGGAAATTCGAGATGGTATTGATATTGTCACCAGAAGAGTTATTAGAAAAAGAAAATTACACAATTAGTCTTAAATATAACGTTTTCATGCAAATTTAGTTACAAACTTTTACATTTAATCATTTTTTAGCGAAATTCCAATATAATCATCCCCATCAATTTTTATCGAAATTGCTGATGTGACACTTTGGTCATCATTGATGATGTTAAACAAATTGTATCTTTGCAACTATACTAGGACACGAAAAGCTGAAATTATCAAAGAAAGTAAAAACGAGGACCAATAATGGGCATAAATAATTTATAAGGTTTACTCCGAACGTTGGAACTTATGTCCATAGGAGAGCTAGCAAATAATCCACTAATCAGTCAGAGAATTACATGGTTATAGCTGCTCAGACACTTGATTATTTTTGATACCTAAATGACGCCGGATCCCACGGTGTTTGCCAAACAAATTTCACTATCGGACAAAATGAGAAAATTGTAAAGGGACCAAGGGACCCTCCAAGAACACTGATTGCTCTCTCTTTTCTAATTTTGGCTAGTGAATTGCTTCTTGCTTGTGCCCCACTCCCATAAATTATATTACCTTGACTAAAGTGGGGCCCTTCATTATTGCAACCACAAGAGAGTCGATTTAGGACAAACCAATATCCTCCAGTTTTTCTCTCTTTGGCTTCCTTTCACTCTCCAAGCGTGTAGATCTGGTGGAGAGCAAATCAACCGTTTGGGATATATGGGATCACACTTGAGACATAATTTAATCATTGGTCACATTACATGGCACACCGATATATGAGCAATTTTCAACAAAAATTGACCAGAAAGACTACATTAAATTACGCAAAAATTTATAATTGCATTGGTAAAATTAAAAAGTTTAAAACTGAATTGACATTAGTACAATATATTAGAAGTGAATGGACAATTTCCCCGTAAAACATCTATTATCAATATGCATATGACTTGATTATCTATTAAAAATTTTGATTTACAATATGAAATTGTATAAAAATAAAAAAAATTTCTTTGATTAATTTGTTAATTTGAAAGTTATAGTTTAATTTAGCTATTAAGATGATTTATTTACTCTTTTTTCCTGTCTAAGTAGTTTTACATGTATAACAGTAAAACATAATATAAAATAAATATAACTCAATATAAGAAAATGTAGTATATGAAAATGAATTTATTTCTTTTAAATGTACAATATTTTATTCTAGATATTTTTTTAAAATGTCATTTTAAATTTATATCAAACGGATCAAGAAATAGGAATAAGTTATGCTTTTATTCTTTTTGAGTGAATCAATTTATTTAAATGGATCGATTTGGCACCAATAAGTTACACTTCAATTTTATCACGTTGGATTGTACGTATATGGGCAATATAGGTTTTGTCTCATTTTTTTTTTGTGCTTACGTCAACACCACCCGGAATTTCTATATATAGTGTCACGGCGGTGTTCAAATTCCAACGGCAGTGGATGATATAATAACTCAAAAAGATATTGGCAAATACCTTGAGAATTTGCTTGTATGGACAAGTGTCACATACGATATATTGGCATGGAATATCTACATTACGGTATCTAAACCTACTGTACTCGACTAGACAAAACTAAAAAGAAGAAATGGACACTAAATTTACAAAATTTAAAAGCTGGAAGAGTGCTCTCTAAACCTGGTGATGCTCCATTTACTTGGTCACAGGGCATCAAGAGGTCTTTTATCTCCTCTACAAAAGTATCCAAGCTCGGCCACCTTTCATGTTGAACTTCTTTAATCTTCCAAAAATCATGACGACGATGAGGATCATTTTGCCTTGGTCGCTCCATTTCCCGGAGAATCCATACCACTTGTCCTTGCAGCCTTCGATCGGCCTCAATTGTCGTTCGCAGCTGTAACCCATCGTGAACCCCACATTTCCATATGCACTGCAATTTCGAAAGTCGTGACTTTATTACACATGGGATTATTCATGTTATGCGCATATATGCCCATCGCTCTTACAACTCGAATGCATTTACCTATGAATGAACCTAAGACTACATCGACATGATTTAAGAGCTCACATGTTAAAGGGTGTGCCGATTGACAAAATTTAAAAAAGAAGAAGTAATCTTTGGTTTCATTCACCGCCCTAGGCTACATAGGTATCCAATAATTTAGATTTGACAGTATTGGCCTTCCCCTATAAAAGTCAATTTTTTTTTTTTTTTGCACGCCTGACTGATCATGTATCAAAGAACCACCAAATGTCAACATTTTATTCTATTCTTGTGGAGATGTATTTCCAAACGTTTGACTCAAGCAAACGAATGAGCACATATGAAAGAACGTGCGATGTCTTGGAGGCAATGGAGACGGAACATGGGATGTTTATTTATTTATTTATTTATCTATTTTCATTTGATTGGATACCTGAAAAGTCTCGAAATTGACGGAATCTTGCATTCATAGAACTTATGAATCATTTCACCCCGTGCATTATTTTTATTTTTCCATGACTATACATTAATATGGTCATGATGCTTACCTTATCACTTCGATCACGATGTTCAACACGTTGAAATTGAGGGGATCCTCCTTCATCTTCTTCCTCTCCGTGACGCAAACCATGATGATAAAGATGGCTAGATAGGAAAGTTGTGACAATTTGAGATTCTCCAATAGCAGTTTATAATTACGTTTCAGCTTCTTTCTTTCCCTGTTTCCCGGGAGCTTCTCACCACATTTCGTTGGAAGAAACGATGTGTACGGCGGAAGGTACCTGAAGATCATGGACAAGATGACATAATCGTCTTCACTTACGCACATCCAATATACTAGAGAATTAAACTCGTTAGTGGAAAAATGGTGGAATATGATTATTATCGAGAAAAAGGACCAAATGACTTCGAAAGAATTGAACGAGGAGCCGTATGAGTTGAAAATCTCATGTACGGTTCTGTAGAGTGGTAATAAAGGTGACTTATCTGTCAACTTTTCCACCATCACCCCCAAAAACCAAACTCTGCCTTACGTAAAGTTGTAGAGTACGATTAACCTCTGGATTTGAAATCACTGCTTATATACTTGGTATTGGCCATAATTCACAAGAACATTATGTAGGTTGGGGTAATTTTGATAAAGAAGTCTGCATTTACTAGGTGAATTGGTTTATCAATGCTATTTCTATAAATGCTCTTTTTATTATTTTTGGTCCAATATAAATGCTCATTCGAATAGTGTACTCTTTAGATATGGATCCCAATTGCAATTACCTATTTTCTTGTACTTCTAACTCAGGACACAGGTAATTGACATTCAATTAGCCTCTAATTGCATAACTTTGATTTCCTTCATCCCTAAGTGAAAGGAAGGTAATTACAAAGTCCTAATCGAATTCTGTTTAAGTATTTGAAACTCACCAATCATATTCAAATGGGAATGGAGGAAAACGCAGCCCAATCAAAATGTGTCAAAAATTATGTTAGGTTATCAATCGAAAGAGATTCTTACCATTTTCAATAATACAAATTATTTTCGTGTGGACAAGTTCCACGAGGAAAACAGAGCATGGTCCATGGAAAAAATATGGAGATGAACTACCAGACAAATCTATAGGGAGCACTAGTTTTGGGGAGAGAAACTCGTGACTTGGAGCTTCTTGTTGTTTTGAATACTCAACCTAACTTTCTTAACGTGTGATATACGATTAATCTACACTTTCCTATCACGTCAATTTCAGTCCAACCTTTGACATCACTTGTTCAATTATATACGAATAATGACTACGTGACAGAGATGTCTTGACCTATTATGGCAAAGAGAATGGAACTCGCAAATAGTGTGCCAAAAAGAGATAATAACAAAAGTGGCTCTAAACTTTGATTCAACATCTAACGTCTCTTTTTCCTTAACTTTTAATTTATGCAATGTGATTCTTGAATTTTGGATACAATTTGTAATATCGCCTTGTACTTTTAATTTATTTAATATGATCCTTGAACTATTAATAAATATTCAATAAAATTCATATTAGAAACTACTTAAAAGTTCAGGAATCACTTTGAATATTAGATTAAAATTTAGGGACTATATTAAATAAAATTAAAAATTTAAGGACGATATTGCATATAAGACAAAATTTGATAATTACTTTGAAAAAATTAAAAATTCAGAGATGACATTTTACACTAAACCAAATTCATGGATCATTTGTGTTTTCTTCTTTCGAAATATACCGAAGACACCTCAATAATACTGCAAAATAATGACAATTAAGTTTTCAGGAAATTGCATTGAATCAAGCACTTGAAAGGATTCTAATCCTTCATAAAACGTTGACCAGAAAAGCAATTACTTGCCCTTAATGACCGCATTTGGCCTTCCTGATCATCAAAGTTATAAGTGGTCCTTTATTATACGTGGTCCTCTAGAAACCCACGTTTTCTTGTTGTCGGCCAAAGATGCTCCACACATCTCAGGACGCCCATGTGATCCCAGAAGATTCGGACAGCGTGGCAGAGAGTGACCATTTCTCATACGACATTTATTTCGTAATTTAGTTTATTTATTTATTTAATTTTGGTAAATAAATTCCTTAAAAAATATTTTACGCCAGTGATATATCTTATAAAAACCCTTGGACATGTTAAACAACGTTATTATATGACATGACTTTGATTGGCTGACCAAAGAATCGAGCATGGGATATGGTACGGTAAAAAATGGTGTAAAGTTAACTATTCAGCTTATAATGTTCGAGATTTTATGAAACTAGCTGTCAATAATTCCTAAAGCTTGAGCTATAATATGAATGTGTGGTTTAATATTCAATCAGATGTAAGCAAACTAAACTGTATTTGTATTTTTCTTATTTTTTACTTTTTGCTTTTTACCATTCTCTTTCTCCTATGACATTTAAGACATGAATCTTATTTCATGTCAATACCTTATTTTTAAAAAAAAAAATAGTAAAATAAATAATTTAATGGGAAAAGTAGAAATCTTCTTAATATTTTAAATTTTGTTTTCTTATCAAAAAAAAATAAAACTTTGGTGCAAAAGCAACCATTTTTTCCGGTGGATTGAAAAACACTAGTTTTTAGTAAGAATAATTTAAATAAAATTAATTTGCGAAATTAACATGGATATGTTCTTTTCAAAAAAAGGGTTGGTATTTCAGTGCTGTGGTGGTCGCTGGCCAAATTTTCTATTAATGAATGCCTTGGTAGGTGCTATGATGGCAAAATACCAATGAACAAGAGAGAGAGAGAGAGAGAGAGAGAGAGGCTCACATCATGACCACGAATAGCACCAAAATGGCTGGAGCAACTGTGGACAGATCGACGACCGTCTCACCAGTATGTCTGGTGTTCACGCATTGAAAGATCACGCCCACGATTTTCTCGTACGAGCTCAATCCACTCAGCGATTCCGAATCCCACTGCATCCAGCAAAACATTATAAACTGAACACCGATGAACCCCAACACCGTGACCACCAATAGCGACGAGTAGAGGCTCGGAAGCAAGTGCTTGTAACCAGCTTCACTCGTCCTGCTCAACAAGTACCTGATTTCATCTCTCTCGCTGAACTTCCCGATGAGCCAAAGTGTCGACCGTAAGGCCGACGGGAACAGCGTGTTTCCGAGAAGGACTTGAGGGATGAGAATCAGGAGGAGGCCGGAGTTTTTGTTGAAGATGATCATGTTTTCATTGGTCGGGACGAACCCGCAATTGGCGAAGGTCGAGACGGTGGTGAAGACGGTAAAGGTCGCCATTTTCAGACCCTTCTTCTTCAGCACATCTCTCGCGCTAGAAACGAGTGCGATGTAGAGCGAAACCGTGGCAACTCCGAGAACTTGGACTCCCAGAAGGTAACCCAACACTACATAACACAAAAACCTCACCGAACAGTATTTCAAATAGTCAAGATCTAAGGACTTGTGAGGCTCTATCTGTGCGTTCGGGCAATCTATTTTCACTACTACACCTAACTCTATGTGGTCGACAATGTCGTTTGCTGGGTTGGAAGGGCAGAGATCGCTACTGACAGAAGCGACTTTGTCTTCGGTTCTGATGCGCCACCGGAGTTTAGATTTCCTAAGATGAAGCCCGACGAGGGAAATGAAGACCTCCCCTCCGACGAACATCAGGACGGTCATCACGATGAGCTGCGAGTCAGAGAAGGCCTCCATCTCCACCGTGGACATGCTGGAGACGGTTGTCGCCGAGACAGCGGTGAAGAACAGATCCAAGTCCCTAGGCCTAAAGGAATCAGTCCGCGGCTCCAAGGCCTTGAGGACCAAGAAGCCGAGGAAAGAGAGGAAGACGAAGTAAAAAACCTGGATGCAGAAGGAGTTGAGTCGGAGGAGCAGGAAGCGGAAATAGCAAGAAAAGAGGAAGCAAAGGGACCTGCAGATGCAGGCTAGTTTGAGCCATGAAGCGCTACAAAGAAACACAACTTCTTTGCCCAGAGATGAAAAGCTCATCATCGCTACCTATTATCGTACAGGAACGAAATTCTTCTTCTTGTTGCGAGAATTTGAGGTTGCAGTGGAGGAGTATATATAAAGGAGAGAGTCTAACCTGGATCCATGCACGTTCGTTAGTAACATCAAGAAGTTTCCCAGTTAATAATTTAGAGATATATGTGGCATGCTCACAATCGGACTTATGCTCTTTTTGATACATTATACCTGTCCAAGTTCATTAAAAAAGTCCACATGATATAATTGTCTCCTTGGACGCCTAAAATTTTCTATTTTGGTGATGATAGTATTTTTTTTTCGTGGCTTCCTCACTAGGAAGGTCGGTTCAAACTTCGAACTACGAGGCTGAACCTGAGGGGGTTTAGAGGTGTGATTCAGTGTGCTCGCCAATCAGATCTTGACATCTGGAATTTGATGTATCCTCAGCCGCCCCTTGTCAGATTTCGGTTAACTTTTTTTGTGCTCGGGATCTCTTCCCTCCATTAACGTGCCCCCGCAAATTTCCCGCCTTGACATGCATCAAGGGATTGAGGCTTGGCCTCAGGTGACTTGAGCTCAACCATTGGGGATTGGGGCACGTTAGCAGGGTCTTGAACTCGTGCATGAGAATCGGGAACTAGATCTAGGCAAGAGCCATGATCTTTACTTGCAACCGGTGAGGGCTTTGTGGCCCTCACTTGTGGCTAGTGAGGGTCGCTAGCCATCACGGAGGCCCCCAACGACTCTTGCTAGCTATTCCGGGATGATTGAATAATGAAAAAAAAAAAAAAAAAGAAGTGAAGAAAGGTAAAGTAGAGAAAAATATAAAAATACTATAAAAGATTCATAAGTTATTTCAAAAAATGCAAAAATTATTCATAACAACACTAGTTGTTATTAACCCGTGGCATGTAAGATGATGGGTATTAACATTAGCGATTTCATAATAGAAATTGGTTGAAATGACTAAATTAAAAATTTGTGAAAGGATTTCAAATTAAATTGATCAAATTAAAATATTTATAATTAAATTAGTCGTCATATAATAGGGTAGAACTTTCGGTCAATTATCATTCATATAATTTAAATTAACAAAAATTCCGTATAATGTCAAATTCTTTATAATGGCAAAAGTAGACGACTAACATCTTCCCAAAATTAACAAAAAAAATGACGAGAAAAGGAAAAAAAAAAAAAAAAAAAAAAAAAAAAAAGAACTTTCAAGAGAGCTATCGACTGCTGAGGTTTGTCTTGACTAAGGTGGGAGTGGAGCCCCACTGGACGCGCTGCTGCCTGGCCCGGTCCTCCACGTCCTGAGGACGCGTTTTTCTTGTTGCAGTTCTCTCTCTTTTTTTGGCTTTTATCATAATTTTTCATTCAATAATTCTTTGCTATTTTTCTTACACGGCCCCACTTGGAACTAAATCAGTGCCGCTCATCATCAAAGAAATATAAAAATTGCAACTTTAGCATTTCTTTAATATTTTTTATTGTTCAAATTTAACGGAATTAACGGAAATTTTTTACTGTATTAATTAGACAAGTTTTAGAACTTGTTTATGCTTTTTGAAAATTTTGAGGCTATATTACAATTTCACAATTTTTTTTTTAATCATTTAATGAGATTCAACTATTTAACCTATATATGTGTTCTCTAGGCTATTGACTTTTGCCCCAGGTTCACTAATGAGGGCCTCTCTAGTAGAAAACACAGCTAAAATAGTCGCTTTTTTATGAATTTCCATCTTGCATATGTAACATCTAAAAGGAACATAAACTTAAAAATCTATTTAGTTTCGGTAGTGACGAGGAATTACTAGCAGTCTCACTGGACCGCGTAGAAGTCGTGTAGCCCTCGTGCATGGACGGTTGGATAAACTCTTCAAACAATTGACCTTGAATTCTGGTTTCACATTCTTTTTTGTCATTATAGGCGGTCGGTGATGGCATGATTCCAGTGAAAGAAATGCGCAAGACCGATGCTGGCACGTGGAATCGCTTTTCGACTCGTACGCGTGTCCATGTGACTTATCACTTACAGGAAAAGGATATATGATACATAATCATTCATACAATGGACCCACCTAAATGGATAAATGATAGGAAGAGTTATCATTTGTGTTAATTATAATTAATAAATGGATAGTAAATAAATCTAAACCCAACTTTATTAGTCATAAAATGATTAAATATGGATATTAAATGGGTTTAACCCAACTCATCTCTATAATTTTCTCTTCACTCTGTACTTTTGCCTTAGTTTGGATATGAGTATTCATAAATTTGATTAAACATTGTTGTAAAATTAGTCGTATGATTGGATATGGGTCGATTGATTAGGTATAAGTCACTAGATTTGTATTGAATAGAAATTGGTCATCGAACTATTCTCAATCCGATCCAAACTCAACCTGATCCATCTAATTGATATAAGACTTTATAGTTAAATTTATCAAAATTTAGGATCACGAAAGTGTAGTTGTTGGTAAAAATTTTGATAATGAACAAAGATCAATGCTGAAATTCTGGAGAACGACTTTATGCTTCTTAAACATTAGAGTTCATTCTTCAAAATCCCAGTAGGACCTTTCACTCGTCGTCTGGCCTCGGGGACTCGAGCGCTGCGATCCATGGCTTGAGTAGAGGCGTTAAGATGGGTCATGAACCCATTTTGTGAGTTACGTTCTATCTTAATGGGTCGAAATTGAGTCAGAATGTGTGACCTATTTTCGACCCAACTATAGAAAGTATGAGTCATTTTCGACTCATTTCGATCCATTTTTGACTCATTTTTAACCCAACTGTAAAATGTGTTTTTCTTATTTGAGTCATCCTCAAGCTCGGTGATTGGTGGTGACCTATTAGTAACCGTGATACTTCACCGCTTGCCTCCACTATTTGCCTCCGCTCCATCTCAATTTATAGGTTTTTTACAAAGATATATTTAATTGGTGAAATTCTTTAAAAAATATTTCAATTTATAGGTTTTTTACATTTTTTATTTTATTTACTATTTTTTAATTTTTTTAATTTGATTTAAAGTTTTATTCATTTAGCATAGGGCTTAGAGTGAGTTTGGGTTTTTTTATAATAATAATAATGGCTTTTAGCAATACAGGTCGGATCGGGTATGGGTTGGGTCGGATATGGGTCACTAGATCTACATTACATGAATATGGGTCAAAACGGGTTAAATGGGTCAATATGGGTCAGACCATTTTCAACCTGACTCAAACCCGACCCGACCGACCCATTTGACGGGTCTAACCTTGGGGCCGAACCAAGGACTTTTACGGGCAAGCATGAGACCCTGGCACCCGCTAGACACGAAACCTTGACACAAGATCTAGAACCTTACGCCTCGTGGCTAGCACTCCTACAAACGAAACGTTGGGCCCTGGTAAATACTTTTCGCTAGTCGCTGCCTGGGCTATCTTGACTCTCGATACATTTGCTTGAACTAGTTCTCATCCATGGCGTAAAAGTACAGGGAAGTGAGCTGTATGCGGTCTATGCGGTTTAGTCGGTGATTGATCTAGAAATGCATATGCTGGCTCAGCAGATTTTCATAGTCCCAAGAAAAACAGGCACGTTCCAGGATTTTCGCTCCGGCACGAAACGACTCTTGTCAGAAAGGGTCTGGTGCCACCCAATTAAATGTTCCCCCAGACTACAATCATATCCCTGGTTTGTGACTGGAAATGAAGGCGCCAAAGTCGTGAGAAAGCATGCGTAAAAAAACCGACACGGGCTAGAGATTTGGCCATGAAGGCGCAAAAGTCATGAGAGAACATGCGTGAAGAAAAGGAGCGTGATTGATGTTCGGCATAAGAACGTGAACCCGTCAATGACGATTTCGATCATGCTCGGGATTGGTTGTGGTCTTCGTAAACTCCTGTTTTCATCAAGGAAAATTTAGAAGATATTGGATATTTTGAATTGGCTAATATTTCGGCTTGTATTGTAATGATAAAAGATGACATCGATTTCCTTTTCAATGCTGACTTACTAGTCCTTTTATTCATTGTAGGATAGCAGTGAAGATGGTTGAGCCTACGCTCATATCGGATGATTGATTAGTAAGAGTTGTGCCATTTCATAAGATTCTATGATTCGACGACTTTAAACAAATTCTAATGCTTTGATTTATTTATTTATTTTTAGGTTGAAGGAGAGATGAAGTTTATGGATGATTGAGGAAGACATTTTGCCAATGTAGCTATTTGGTTCTTGTTCCTCGACTTATAATGGTGTGGAATCTTCTATGATTGTTGTCATGTTGTGAGATTGTCAGATTCAGGATTGTTTCTTGGACGAAAAGTGGAGTTCTCAAGCTAGCGATTTGACTAATATGTGTTGGAATGAAGGAGGGATTGTTTTGTCTGGTTCAACTTGAGTTTGAGATTGTTGTTTCAAAGCGATTGCGTGAGTAACAAGTGTCGGATTAAAGATTGTCATCTTTTAGAATTGTTGATTTGATTAGCAAGCATAGGATGTGAGATCGTTATTTGGATTAAGATGTTACTTTAATTAAGAAAAAAAGAAGACTGCTTTCAGGATTTTCTTTTGTGAATTTTTACATTATGCACTTTAATGTCAAGCGAAAACCGATATTAAACTAACCCAGAAAAAAACATTAGATCACTCCAGTAGTCGATGGAATAAAGTTAAAGTTGCATTTGGTTACAAGGTGCATATTTCTTGAATTATACTACTCAACCCATAGATGACGGGATTTATTCCATCCAAATACAAGGCTAAAAAGAACCAATGTGAGCTGGCTAAGTTTCTGCATTCTTAACTATATAAGTGGTGAATGCTGAAATCATCGCTATCTACAAGGATGGAAGTGAACTAGCATGTGTCATTTCACACGAGCAGCACGACAGTAGTGACCCGCAATGCGCCATCTTGAAGAAGATCAAGAAGCTCATCAAATAAGAGAGCTTTTCGCCAATTCCATCTATTAGAAAATAATAATAAGGGTAAAATAGTCAATAGTTAATTTTATGTTGAGAGGGTTACACATATATATTGTATATATTCTTATAATCCTTTTTTATTAAGAGAATATAATATGTAGAATACTCTCTTTCAACATGGTATCGGAGCATGGTTAAAAAGAAAAAAAACCGTAATCTTCAACCCCACCACCACCACAGCCCACCGTTGCTGTCCACCTCACCGTTGTTGCCAGATCTAGATCCATCCACCATTGTCGCCGTCCACCCATCAAACCCTCACCGTTGCTAGCTATCACCCTTGTCGTTGCCCCTCATTGGTGCCCTCGTCTTCACCCGCTATCCCATTGGTGCTTGTCCTACAAATCTAGACAGAACTACTACTCAACGTCAATCGCCGAAGCCCATCCAGCAAAATCGGTATGTGCTCAGCCTTCTTCCTTGATGAAGAGATTGAAGACCAATTGCATGATTTAGACTTTGTGTGTCTAGCGATCTAGAATTTGTGGTATTCGTATGTCTTGAGGAGTTCGGAGGCCTTTGTTCAGTTTTGCAAGGGTTTCACTCGAAAAAAAAAAAAAAAAAAAAATTCAGAAAAAAACCGAATTGAGGGCAACAGAAGATGTTGTCCAGTGTACTTATATGGCTTCTCATTGAAGTATATTGATTCTTGAAGTACTGGTTGGTATGCGCCTAGTAATTTTTGGAGTGTTGGATGGTTTCCGATGATTCCTTAGTACCGAAATATGATTTTATGGCCTCTCAGTAAAGTATATTGACTTAGTGGTGGACCAATTGAACCCTCATTTCTATTTGTTATTTTGTGGCTAATTGTACAACTAGAGTTAAGTGCTTGATTATTGTAACATTATTATTGGGTTCAGTCGACTCTTATGTTCAACTTGTTTGGCTAATTGCATTATTGAAGTTCAATGGAGTTAATACTAATGGCTTTCATGGGGATTGGAACATCAGGAGTGCCATTACTTTCGTATGGCGCTCACTTTAGTGCAAAAATTTCTTTTTCGCTCACTTGAGTGCCAAATCGGAGTGAAATCGATCATTTGAGTACCACTTCGCCAGAAAAGTTGACATGGCCGTCGGAATGCTGACGTGGCAACCGGAAAATAATTTTTTTAATTTTTTAATTTTTTTTTTTGATTTTTTTGATTTTTTTTTGATTTTTTTTTAAGGCCGGCGAGGGCCACCGTTGACCCTCGCCGACCGCCGAACTCTCGCCCAGATTGGGTGAGGGCCCCCTCGCTATCGGCCGCGAAGGCCTTGGGTGAGGCCGGCGAGGCCGTTGAAGGCCCTAGGTGAGGCCGGCAAGGCCGTCGACGGCCTCACCTGCGGCGGCAACGGCGAAGGCCAGGCGGCCCTTGCCCAGATTTGGCCTTGGGCAAGGCCGCAATAGCCCTCGGCAGCCGCGAGGAGGTCGCGACGGCCTCACCTAAGGCCTTCACGACCAACAGCGAGGGCCCACTCTCCCAATTTGGGCGAGGGTCAACGGTGGCCCTCGCCGACCTTAAAAAAAATAAGAAAAAATAAGAAAAAACAATTCAAAAAAATCAAAAAAAAATAAATCAATTAAAATATTAAAATATTATTTCCGGTTGCCACGTCAGCATTTCGGCGGCCACGTCAGCTTTTCCGGCGAAGTGGCACTCAAGTGAACGATTTTACTCCGATTTGGCACTCAAGTAAGTGAAAAAAAAGTTTTGGCACCAAAGTGAGCGCCGTACGAAAGTAATGGTATTCCTAGTGTACTTACCCCCTTTGGATCATCTATTGGTTTGACGCATTTTCAATTGACATTTGTCAAGTTGGATGGCACTAATTATCCATCGTGGTCTAAAGCTGTACAAGTTTATCTTACTACCACTAGACATAATGATTATCTTACGTTTACAGTCCTCTCGGATAAGAGTAAGGTAGATGATTGGGTTGCTAGAGATGCGATGATCCGTACACTATTACGGAATAGTATGGATCCGAAAATTAGCCCTCATTTCATTTAGTGTAATTCTACTAAGGAAATTTGGGATAAATGTGCTTTACTTTATTCTAGCCAAAATAATATGACAAGTGTGTGACAAATGGGAGGCCCTGTTTGATCTTCAGCATGGAGATTAGTCTCTATCTGAATATTATGCTTGTTTCACTATATTTTGCCGACAACTAAATGCTTATCTTCCAACTTCCAATGATCTGAATGTATTAGTCAAGCGGCAAGAGGATCTTCAAGTGATGTTGTTTCTTAAAGCACTAGGGCCTAAATATTCCTCCCTTAGTTAGCAAATTATGTCTGAAAGCTCCCTTCCTACAGTTGATGAGGTTTTCTCCTGAGCTTTACACTCGACACCTACCGACAAGATCTCAACTACAACTTTATAAACGAGTACCATGATTTCTCATGGTTGTAGTGGACGTGGAGCTCGTGGTTGTGGTTATTGGGGTCATGGACGTGGGTTTATTCAAAGTCAAAGTCGAGGTGATCGTGATAGAAGTATTGGTAGTGGTGGCTCTCAATATTGTAATCATTATTGGAGGGCTAAACATACATAAGCTTATTGTTACACACTTCATCCACAGCTTCAACCCGTAATTGTTGCATTTATTAAAGTGGAAGATTCTTCCTCACTAGTTCAATAAGATCCTACTAACGTATAGAATACAAAAAATTCGGTAACATTGACACGTGCAGAGTATGAAGCTTGGATTTGCTCTTAACAGGTGATAGGAACTTTAGCTCCTACTACAACTCTAGCACATAGCTCAAAATGTGGTTTATCTTGTTTACTTTCTACAGTGCCAGACTCCTGGATTTTAAATTTTGGAGCTACTCATCATATAGCTGGTAACTCTAAATTATAGTCTTCATTACATTCCCACACCTCTTGGGGTGTCAAACTCTATTACATTAGTTGATGGTTTAATTTTTCAAGTTACTGGTATTGGAGATGTCCATTTGAGTTCCTCTCTTTCTTCATCACCCGTCATTCATCTCAAATCTTTATATAATTTGATTTTTGTTAGTTCATTAACAGAAGAACTAAATTGTTCCTTAGCTTTTTTTGCTTCTTATTGTGTCTTTCAAGATTTTAGGATTGGATAGATGATTGGTGGGGAACATGAATCAAATGGCCTATACTATCTAAATAAGAATGTGATAGCTATAGTAGCTGTGAAGCACACATCCACTTATGTATATCGGATGCATTATCGTGCTGGTCATCTACCACCGAACATTCTTCGACGATTGTTTCTAGAGTCTAAGTCTGTGAGTACTTTTGAGTGTAAAGTTTGTTAGTTTGGAAAACACCATAGAGTCTCTTTTCCTTATCTTTTTCAGAGTTGTGTGTCTAGTCCCTTTGAGTTGGTTCATTCCGATGTATGGGGTTTGTGTCATGTTTCTGGTACATCTAGTTTTTAGTATTTTGTTATATTCGTAAATGATTTTTCCCGAATGACTTGGTTGTTCTCAATAAAATATTGTACTGAGATTTTTCATTGCTTTCATCAATTCTATTTTGAGGTGCTGAATCAATATAATACTTCTATCAAAACTCTATGGTCTAATAATGCTAAGGACTATTGCTTTGGTTTTCAACATTTTCTTGATTCTCATGGCATTATTTATCAGACATCGGACTTTCTATTCATATACACCACAACAAAATGGTGTAGCTGAACGTAAAAATTGTCATATTCTTGACTTTGCTCATTGTCTTATGTTTCACATGCATATACTGAAAACATTTTAGGGTCATGTTGTTCTTACAATCTGCTTTTTAATTAATCGGCTTCCAACTTCCATTCTTTAGGGGGAGACACCTTTCTCCATTTTACATCCAAATCATCCTCCCTTTGCATTACCCCTAGGTAGTGTTTGTTTTGTCCATTCTCTAACTCCAAGTCTTGATAAGTTGGCCCTTCGTAATGAAAAATGTGTTTTTGTTGGGTACTGTCAAACTCAAAAGGGCTATAAATGTTACAATCCTACTAGTCGTCGTGTGTTTGTATAAGCAGATATGACATTTTTTTAAGACTAGCCATATTATAATACTTAGATGGTCTCTACAGTGCCTCCTGACAATGATAAGTGTGTCTTACTAATTCCTCCACCAATCTCACTTCCTCCAAAATCGTCAACAGGATTTCAGTTTGCTGATCGAACTTACCATAGATGAGGAACAACTCCCACTATAGTAGTATAGCCATCACCTGATTCATCTATTCCCTCATCGGTTGCTATGCCATCCTCTAATCTTGATCCTAATCCTAATTCATCCATTGCTACTCGAAATGGTACATAATCCTATGTTGGTCGTCCTATGGATCGTTATACACTTTATTATGGCTTGTCTAATTGTCTTCGTACTCATCATCCTATTATCAACTTTATGTCTTATGATCGTTTATCTCCTACCTTCTCCACTTTTGTCTCGTCCTTGTCCTCTATCTCTGTGTCTAGTAGTGTTACTGAAGCTCTTGCTCATCCTGGCTAGAGACAAGTCATGGAGGATGAAATGAATGTACTTATTGAGAATTGCACTTGGGAGCTTATTGCCTTACCTATGGGGAAGCAACCTGTTGGTTTCTGTTGGGTTTTCATGGTTAAGGTCCACCCTGATGGCACCATAGATCAATTGAAGGCATGATGGTTGCCAAAGGATATACTCAAAAATATAGTGTTGATTATGATGACACTTTTTCCTCCGTAGCCAAAATTCCATATGTTCATGTCTTTATTTCTCTAGCAATGCATTTTGGATGATTTCTTCATCAATCAGATATAAAAAATGCGTTCCCACATTGTGATTTGGCTAAAGAGGTGTATATAGAGCAACCATCGGGATTTGTTGTTCAAGGGGAGAATCTAGTATGTCATTTACATAAGACTTTGTATGGACTCAAGCAATCTCCTCGTGTTTGGTTTGGTAAGTTTAGTGATGTTTTTATTAAGTTTGGATTAAAGCGTTGTCAAGTAGATCATTCAATCTTCAGTTCTGTCTCCTCAGCTGGTTGTATTTTTATGGTGATATATGTGGATGACATTATCATTACTAACAATGATTCAAATGGTATTCGATGACTCAAACAGTTTTTGCATACACAATTCAGTACTAAGGATATGGGACATCTGTAGTATTTCCTAGGTATCGAGGTTGCCTACTCCCATACAAGTATAAATTTAACCCAACGAAAATATGTTTTTGACATTCTTGATGAGGTTGGACTTGTTGGAGCAAAACTAGTTGATACTCCTATAAAATCCAATGTGAAACTTGATGTAGAAAATGGAGAATTATCACATGTCCCAACGAAATATCAAAAAGTAATTAGTAAGTTGAATTATCTTACCTCACGAGTCCTATAATATCTTTTGCTGTTAGTGTTGTAAGCCAATTCATGAGTTCTCCTCGGACTACTCACTGGGATGCTATGCTTCGAATTATCAAATACTTAAAAGGAGTACTAGGAAAATGACTAATTTTCAAGAATTATTGCCATCTGAATACCATAGGTTTCTTTGATGCGGTTTGGGGTAGATGCTCTACTAGTAGAAGATCTACATCGGGTTATTGTGTATTTCTTGAAGGTAATTTAGTTGCCTGGAAGAGCAATAAAAAACATGTGGTTTCTCGATTAAGTGCTGAAGCAAAATATAGAGCAATGACACATGTGATAGGTGAATTGCTTCGGTTAAGGATATTATGTTAAGAAATTAAGATATCAACATCAAAACCATTGATATTATATTGTGATAATCAATCAACTATTCATATTGCAAACAATCCCGTCTTCCATGAACAAACCTAGCACATTGAGGTTAATTGTCACTTTATACAAGAAAAATTTTAGAAAGAGGATTAGCTTGCAGATATTTTTACCAAGTCTTTACGAGAGAATAGAGAGAATTTTTTATGTAACAAGTTGAGATTGTTTGATATTTACATCCCAACTTGAGAAGGAGTGTTAAAAAAAATAATAATAAGAGTAAAATAATTAATAGTTAATTTTATGTTGAGAGGGTTACACATATATATTATATGTATTCTTATAATCCTTTTTGATTAAAAGAATATAATACGTAAAATACTCTCTTTCAATGCCATCCTATTGGAGCTTTCCGCAAGAGTGCCCCTCTGATTTGACAACCTCCAAAGACCATGACTTCTCGATTGACAGATCAGCTGAATTTACAAGGGCATAGGAACGGAGGAATCAACAAGCTATTTGTTGACCACGTAATCTATTCAAATGATATCCAACCTTCTCAATAGCCATTTTTTAATTGGAATCCTACCCTATAGCGAGTAGTAATTTTCTCACGAGTGTCCCCATACATATGAACCTGCCAGGGAGAAGGCAAAAAAAGTTTGGAAGGAGAATATAGCGATACAGACAGAAGGTAACTTCGCAGTAATTTAATTTCCCTCCAGTAACATGCACATGAAACCCCCATCAAGCTAAAGTAAAGAATCATCCGTCCACATTGAAACATAAGTGAAATGCTCTCGTGCTCAAACCAAGCAACAAAAAGAAAAAAAAAACCAAACTTTCTAATGGAATCAGCAATTTCAGCCTTTTGCCAATGAAGAGAACTGGGAGATTCAGTAAACTGTCTTAAGGTTTATGCCTAATTCTAAAAATTTTGATCTTATAAGTATGGCTTGACAAAGACAATATATACCAAGGGTTCTGCATCCTTGTCATTAAAAGCTTGGACACTCACCTATATATACCCGATAGTCAGATACCATTTTTTATCAGAATATTAAAAAAAAAAGTATATTTAACTCAGGACGGATGACTATGAAATACCTTCCATGAAGAACCTGCATAAAATATTTCCACTGAGTGCTTGACTTGGCCATCACTGAGCCTGTGCACATCCTGAATTCAACCCTACACAACAAAATCAGATCCAACACATGGATGAGATAGAATGTCAATTTACTGTTCTTTTTAGGAATCAAAACACAGATACTCCCGAAAATTATAAAGCAATGAGGACTAAGCCAAACAATGGTCATGCAAAAACCAACTTCCATGAATAACCGTCTGACATAAGTAAATATTACATGAATTCTTCTACAATAACCTGCCCCATATAAACTGCAGAAAAGGAGAACTTTGACAAGCTGCTCTCACGGGACCAGAAAAGATGAAACATCAGACTAAAGGAAATACAACTCTCATTCATGTTAAATTGGACACAGTAAATGGATCTAAGCAATAGTTTCGGCCTTGCCAAAGAAATACTGAAACCATAAGAAAAAAGTCTTTCTAACAGTTAGTTCAATAAAGAAGTAATAGCTTTCACAAAACGGAAAGGAGGAAATGACTAGGAGGGTTCTTCATATCCAAATAGATGGAGAAACCACTAACACTATCCCATTCAATTCCAATGCCGTCACTGCCAGTGACTCACTGGTATGATCAAGTATCTGCATGGGATGGCATTTCCACTTGGTCCAACAATAGAAGTTCCAGACATTCTGCTGTGAAGATCTGTCTCATAGCCTCTCAAAATTAGATCTCTGTGGATTTCAGCTGCGTTACTTCCTCCCTGGCTTAGCCCAACTGAGCTGTCAACCCAACTCCCAACAAATCGCCACCCTGGTCACCTCCGGCTTCTGAATCGTCATTAGCAAGAGCTTGCGCGCAATTCTGCTGCTGATATCAAAAGGCACACTAGAAAATACAAAGCATGTTGGTCGCCATGCAGCTGCTGACATAAATGTATTTCCACGTCCAATACCAGCCAACCATCGACACCCCTGACATGTACTCATACTGGCATAAATTAACCATCACCATGAGCAAGGTTCAGAAATATAGACACTTCCTATGTTGTTTGAATTGTTGTGGTCTTGCTCTTGGATGTAGTAACCAGTTGGAGATGCCCCAGAAGAAAACCTGAAAGGCTGGATACGGCACATGAAATATTCAAAAGACAGCAGTTCTTGCAAGAATTAGCACTGATTTCTTGTACCCATTGGCTTTGAAGCATCTAGATGATAGCCATATAATCACTCATCTCAAATAACCATGGACGCCACCAATAAAAGGACCCATTAATATAGGATAATAAAAGCTGCTCCCACAAAGCTCTATTCTAGTATTCAGCATTGCACTAACACTTTGACATGCCTGAACATCTTCACAAGTAGATAATTGCAAGATTAAATTTCAATTAAGCATAAGTTTTCATTGACGGCGGAAATGCAAGACCCAATATTTGCATGTTCATCTAGGAAACAATCGGTGCAAAAGTTATCAAGCTAGTAACTCTAATGTAAACTTGGATACATTTAAAAAAATTTTGGTGTGATTAAGGTTTGGGCCATCAGGCCACTCTCCTGGGCATTAGGCTTTACTTGAAGTTTCCTCATCACTTGCCCACCACATGTAAGCCCCACCCTTCTTTACTCCGGCGGTCTCCAAGCAAAAGTAAAAAAGAATGTTGGGGTGTATGCATTATAGGACCTTACAAAGTGGTGCCATAATTCCCCCTTAAAACATGTTTGCCATTGGGGATGGGAAAAGGTTATGTTCATTCTCAGCATTGATCACCAGGCAATCAAACCAAAGAACTTCTAGAATTTATGCTGCAGGGTGAAGCAAAGTAACTAAAGAATTATGGCATACTGATATTACTGAAACTTGAAATGAAACCTAAAAAGTTTGTTATCAATTTTGAATCATATAATGCAGCAGCATGTGAGAAAGAAGAGATCTGAGTGAAGAACCTGCAACCAAAGACATATCACTCACAGCTTTTAACGGAAAATCCACTTCTTCAAGCTGCTTTCTCATGTTGATGAGAGCTTCAAAAGACAAGTTGCTATATAAAAGAAAACCTACGAATGTATCACAATCCTCCCCACCAATTCCACAGTTCTCCATTGAACAACTTCTAATCTGCCATCTTCCCACAACACTGCCTCCCATTGAAATAGTAGGCATGCCAGATTTTCCCCAATCATTTGGCATGATTTTATAATAATAAGAGCTCATTATAGCAGAAATATGCCTTGATTGGTTCTGTTACATTCCAGATCTTGTAGTATGAACCCACACTCAATTTGACATGGCCAAAGACTTCTGTGCCTCATGTACTCAAAGAAGTAATATAACGAGATTTCTATGGCAGAAGTTGGCTTCTCATCGATGTCTTTGAGAAGGGAGCTTGAAACAATTCACATTTAATGACCCCTATCTTTAACAATGCTATTTTTATAAGTAGATGACAGAGAAAGGACACATGAGAATGAGAGGGTAAAAACTGGAGTATTTGCATTTGGTCCATCACCACTCTAAAAATAGAAGCATGCAAGTAATGTCCTATGGATGTCTCCTATTAATCAAACAGGAGGAGGAGATATTGCTGATTAAAATATCCTAAATTTATTTATTGCTAAACGCGAGAAGCAAGGATAAAAGATATAGAATGTGGCAAACTTGAACTGCAATACTACAATGGATATATTCTCTCACCTATCTTTCCTCTTCTCAATTTTTACTGCTATGATTTACAGATAAAACAATTCTGAACTATTTGGCTTAAACATGGACACAAATTACCAAGTCACAAAATGTGACTTTCAAGCAGATTTGAATCTGGAAGAGGTTTGACAGTCTTTCAAAGTATAACGGTATCTGAGCAGAAAATATAAGTGCCTAAAAATTAACGGATTACAGCTTCAGCAAAAACTATTGCAGCATCATCATTTTGATGAAATACACATGAACTCTTCTTTTTAGCAAAGGTGCACAACAATCCCACCAATTGACCATCTGCAGGAATATATGCATACCATTTCGAAGCCAATATCAAAGAGCCTCAAAATACAAAGGACGATGTACCCAAATCAACTAAAGTAATGATCAAATGCAAGTCAAAGATTATATTACAGCTAATGATCATTGTCACAAATATTTTTATTACAGGCTTGCAGCCCTAACTATTCATTTTACAAAGGAAAACTTCACCTACTCTTGCGGTGCAGAGTATTTTGTCCAGATTTGGAAAAGAAGAAAATAAGGTAAACTGCAGTAAAACAAAAGGGTGCCTCCTCCCTTTAATCTTAATGCAACTATACCAAGAAAAATTGTAGCATCCCATGTTCCACATCTGGCCAGAGAGTAGCTTGTGACTTGATACATAATTAGAGATCCACGCCCCCAAACATTACCACCTGAATACTCCTTTTGTGCACATGGCTGGTATGGGTCAAGTCTGATCATTACAAATGGTATAAAGGTAATATACCAACTGAAAGACTAGGAACTAACTGTCACCCATGACAAAAAGATACACATGAGAGCCACCTATTGAAAGACAAGGTGATACATGATATTAACAACTGTCAAACCTGTTGGGCCATCTTTAGAATACTAATTACCAAATATGATCCTGATCAGAGGGCCAACATTACAATAAAGAAAATGCTATAAGAGAGGAAGTCTATGAGGTTTTAAATCCCATATTAGGTCTAAGAAAGCTTATTTGGCACATAAGTGGAGACTAAAGAAATGTCACCCACCTAAATGCTCCAGTTAAAACTTGGCCTGCTGGATTGGGCAGGTCATTAGAAAAATATATTGCATCTCCAACTCATTGTGCATGTCTAAGTGTCACTTCAAGGGTGCACCTTTAAACCAATGATGCTGAAATGAGGAATCTAGAGGGATAGCATTCCCTCAATGGAGGTGAAAGAGGCTCCGTAAGTAAATGGCCTAGTGATTGCTCCAACACGATGAGATGTTACCTTGAGGCTCAAGAAGCTATTTCTAGCAAACTACAGAACCTTCTCCCTCTGCAATGGGATGAACTCATTACACATTACCAGTGTTTAGAAGCATGTTGAGAGTTCGCTATTTCTCTCAAAACAGCACCGACGATTGCTGCCTGCTCAAGACATTCAGCCTTATGTAATGCATCTAAAAGAACCACACATGTTTTTGTATGAATCTTTTGACCTTTTAACCTAGTTTCCTCAAATAATGAGTATGCATCGATTGCCCTATTTGCACTGCTTAACCCTTCTATTATGGCATTATAAGTGGCAGAATCAGGTACGCCGCCGCTGGCCTTAAATCTCTCAAATAGTCCATTAGCATCCACAACGTTCCCAGCTTTTGCAAGTCCAGATATCATCGTAGTGTAGGTCATCGTATTTGGCTTCAGACCTTTCTTCTGCATCTCCTGCCAAAGCACAAAGGCTTTGTTGAATTTTCTTACTTTGCAAAGACCGTTTATCATAATGCTGTAAGTGAAATGGTTGAGATCGCAGTTTTGGTCTTTCATGGATTGAAAGCAGACAAGGGCTTCATCTATTTCCTCTGCTTTCACCAATGCATCAAGTAAACAATTCCAAGTGTAAACATTGGGAGTCAAACCATTTTGCAACAGCTCTTCCATGATTAAGTATGCTTCGTCGATTCTACCCACTTTACCAAAGCCATCAATAAGACTGCTATAAATTACAACATTTAACTCCACTCTTTGTGCTTTAGCCTCTTCGAAAAGCATGTATGCCTCATCGAGCCTATCAATCTTAGCAAGCCCATCAACGACAGAGCCATAGGTAACAACCGTGGGCTGGTGACCCTTGGACTTCATTTCCTCCAGTAGCTGATAAGCTTTGTTAACCTTACCTGACTTGCAGAATCCATCGATCACAGTGTTGTAAGCACGCATATCAAGAACACAACCTTGCTCCTTCATTGCATAGAACAACTGATAGGTTTCATTTGCAAAACCTGCTTTCACAAGGCCATGTATCAAAACAGAATAACTCATTGCATCTGGGGTAAATCCCTGAGCTTTTATTTCCTCAAACAAAGACCTTCCTTTCTCTGTCTCACCAGCTTTAAACACACAATCCATGTAGGTATTAAGAAGTGTCAGGTCAGGAGAACAGCCCCTCGAGACCATTTCCTTGAATATCTTGTGTCCATCCTCCTTCCTGCCAGACTTGAAGAAGTTCTTAATGAGGGAGGTAAAAATGACTGCATCTGGAACATGACCTGAGTCGAGCATCTTCTCATAAAGCCTATAGGCATCATCAACTCTGCCATGTCTTCCCAAGCCATCAATTAGTGAACAAAATGTAAAAGCATTTGGGGTACAGACCATACGATCCATTCCATCGAATATAGAACAAGCCTCATCAAGCTTTTCAGCCTTACAGAGGCGATCAACCATTATGTTAACAGTTATTACATTAGGAAACAACCCGGCTTCCTTCATGGCATCCCTAACTTCACATGCAGCTTCAAGTTTTCCTGCCTTGCAAAGCATGTCTATCAGGATATTATATGTTATAAGATTAGGAGCCGCATCTTTTTTCATCTCATGAAAAATCCTCAATGCCTCTTCTACTCTACCCTTCCTCCCTAGGCAAGTAAGAATGCCATTATATGCTATCACACCCGGAATGCACCCTTTTGCCTTCTGTCTCTCGAGTAAACTGTATGCTTCCTCAAACTTCCCAGCTGATCCATAACCCATGATCAATGTATTATAGGCATAAACACAGGGGACTTCCCTGATGCGATCCATCTGCTCAAATAACTCCACAGCTTCATCCAATTTATTCGCTTTGCAGAGAACTGCTATCATACTAGTATATGTCACATCATCAGGCATTATACCATGAACTTTCATTTCATGAAAGAATTTCCATGCCATATCGACCTTACCAACCTTACCAAAGCAATCAATGCAGACATTGTACAGAACTATGTCAGCTTGAAAAGAGTTACTTTTCATTTCATCCAACAGAGAAAGGGCAGCATCAACTCGGCCCTCCCTTGCAAATGCACGTATAATAGTTGTAAACAAATGTAAGCTCACTTCATAACCCAGCTCTTGCATTTGGTGAAGGAGAGTAAGCATGAGATCAGATTCCTGAACTGCAGAAAGAGCACCAATCAAGGTGGTATATGCTGAAAATGCAGGACGAAACTTGAACTTCCTCATCATCTGAATCAGATGAAAAGCTTCTCTGGGCTTCCGTGACTTCACACAAACTGAGATTAACTCAACACACGCACGGTTAGATGGACTGAATCCAGCAAGACTCATTTCTTCTAATATCTCTTCCATTCTATCAAACTTTCTTGTCCTCGCGATTACCATGAGAAGTGTGTTGTACGCCTCTGGGCAATGGGCTTGGTCGGTTTTCGTCTCAACCCAACGAAAAAAATGTAGAGCTAGATCCAAGTCCTCCACTCTCCTCAAGACCCCAATAACCAATTCTGGTTTGGGCATTTCGTCGAGCATCGAAAGGGCACTCTCACGCAAGGTCCCCAGGGACCCTTTTTCAAGATACTGCAGATGCTGTCGACTGATTGTCGCACATCGTTAAGTTTTCTTGAATCTTCAATATTAGCCTCACTGAAAGACGATATACCAGTATTTGCACTATGCCATGAAGGAGGCTGATTCAACAACAAGAACTTCTTGGAAGCATTATAAACTTTACCGCATTGAGAGCTCAAGCACGTAACTGTTCCTGCAGCATCAGAAGATTCTCAGTCTCACAGCTTGTGATCCTATTGGTCAACGAGGACGAATTGGAAGAAAAAATAAGTACAATCGAATGATGTCAATAAAATAGTAGTGATTCATCGTGACAAGATCATGGTGGGTAAACGAGGTTCACCTCGTTTCCTCAGTAGCATGTCGCCCGCAGTGGTGCTTTTCAAGTGCACTAAAAGCGAAGAAGAGAGGTCGAAATAGAGAATTGGGTTACTCGGTTGGGATTTCTGTGCCCCTGGACGGCGAGGAAACGGAGAGGACAAAAGGGGCGTGTTCTTCCCGAACAGCCACGCTCCTTCGATCATTAGGTCTCGAGAAATTTTTAGCTTGCCCATAGAAAAAAAAAAAAAAAAAAAAAGGGATAAAATTCGAGTTATTTTTTCAAATAAGGGATTAAAGTAAATATTAATTTGAATAAAAATTTTAGGTGTCTAAATGTTCGCTGGTCAGTAAGTAATTTTTTCGATGGGAACTTTGGTAAAAAAAAATTTGAACAAAAAATTACATTCCCTAATGAGTCACAAGCTCACTGAGGCACATGTCGACGGGCTAGTCAAGTTCTCATAGATGAAACTATGGCCTGTCGATCGCAAAGCTCGAGAATGGGCATGTGCTCTTGTTCTAATATAGGGTTGGAGCACACCATCCGATTCGACTGACCCGTGTAGCGATGGATTCGAAGGTGGGAGGCGAGAAGTGTTGGAGAAACATCCTAGGAATTTTCATCCCAAAATTATCATTGGAATAATATTTACTAAGATAAGTGCATTTGCTCATGATGATTATTAAGATATGTGATTTCCATGATGTGTTTTCACCGGAAGAAAATCGCAAGATGTCATCAGACGGTTAACTCGTAACAACATCAACTAACTATGATAATTGGCGCATGATAATTTTCATATCACATATGAGGAAATCAAGTCACTAATGATGCCGGGATAATGATCATATGAGGATGTTTGTAGAGATGTTAAATAGTTGTTGGCAGCTGGAATAACCAATCGGAGAACTGAAAATCATTAAAGAACTCATGTCAAATGTGTTAAGAGTGACCAGCGATGTGACGATAGTGGCGAAACCTATTTCGGGAAAGCTAATTGATGTTTGTGAAAGGACTATATGGACGGTCTAGCTTCAAAATGGTAGATAGCGAATAAATCCTAATAGTTACTTGCTTCCTAGGACAATCTCTGACAGGAATATTGAAGATGCCTGTAAAAGAGAAGATCATTGAAACCAAAAGGGATGGACAAAATATCTAGAACAACTCGAAAGTGTTCAATGTTGTATTCTGAATAAATAGTTTTTCATTTTGTCGAGATTTCCACAATAATGTTCTTGCTGCTTTTCAATTGTGAGAAAATTAAGTATACAAGCTTGTAACGGTGTTTGAGTCTTGATAGTGCGATATATCGTCTAATAAGATTAGTGCTTGTTGATTACTAATGCATTCTAGCCCAGCTTGTAGTTGTTAGTTTGAAGAGTGAACTAGACTTAGTAATAAAATTGAACCACTATACATTGCTATGTGTCATCTTTACTTCTATTCTTATCCAATCATTCGCACATTAGTATCACCTAATGTCACTAATATCAAATTCTACTAATTTCCAAAAATGTATTGCCGACATTTGCATGATCATCAAAGTTTATCAAAACAATCTATTCACCCCCTTTATGTTACTTAGTTAGCCTCAACAATTGGTACCATAGCTTCTACTTGTTGCTTGAAGAAGTGGATTACTTCTAAGTATAAAGATCTTTATCTATAGCTAACTTCGGTGGTTTCTGCACATGTGATTCTCAAGCACCTAGCAAGCTTGCATACTTTGATGGCAGCAACAATGATTATTGGAAGCAAAGAATCCAAGCCTACATTGAAGCAATTGACTTCCTCATGAGGGATGTGATTCAAAATGGATTGACTATACTAGCTCGAGCTCCTATTCAACAAGGAGAAGAAGCTTAGGCTACTGAAGCTACAAGTGTTGTTGCTCGCGTGGAAGAAGCTTAAAAAAGAGCTGCGCAAAATGTTAGAGCTTAACCTTTTTTGTATTATGCCTTTATCCCCATATGAATTAAATAAAATTTGCTGTTCTATAACAACTAAGAAAATCTGGGATTAACTCTAATTGACATTTGAAGGAACCGATAGGGTGAAGGAGACAAAGATGAATATTCTTCTCAAAATTTATGAGCAACACAAATGTCAACACAAATGTTCGCAAGATTTACTAAAATAGTGAACAAGTTGTTGAGGGAGCTAAATAAATACCTGGTACAAGAAACAATGAGAATTCAACCCATCACTATAGATAAGTTGATAGGTACACTAATATCTTACAAAGGGCAGAAGAACACTAGGAGTGCTACAAGTTTAAGAAAACGTTCACTTGAGTGTCACTTCCGTTTTGTCTGCCGGAAAAGCTGACGTGGCCGCCGGTGAACAATATTTTAATATTTTAAAATATTTTATTAATTTCTTTGATTTCTTTTTCTTTTTTTTTTTTTTTAGGGCGGCCGAGGGCCACCGTTGACCCTCGCCGGCCACAAAGGCCTTGGGTGAGGTCATCGCAGCCTCCCTACGGCTGCCGAGGGCCATTGCGGCTTTGCCCAGGGCCTTTGCGGGCCAAATCTGGGCAAGGGCCACCTGGCCCTCGCTGTAACCGCCACGGGAGAGGCTGTTAGGTCCTCGCCAACCACTGGCAAGGCCGCGACGGCCCTCACTAGCTCTGGGCAAGAGCTGGCGAGGGCCGTTGTGGCCTCGCCAGCGGTTAGCAAGGACCCCACGGCCTCATCCGCGGCGGCTACGGCAAGGGCCAAGCGGCCCTCGCCCAAATCTGGCTGCAAAGGCCTTGGGCAAGGCCACAAAGGCCTCACCTAGGGCCTTCGAGGCTGATGGTGAAGGGCCCTCGCCTAGATTGGGCGAGGGTTCGGCAACCGGTGAGGGTCAATGGTGGCCCTCGCTGGCCCTAGAAAAACAAAGAAAAAGAAAATCAAAAAAATTAATTAAAATAGTAAAATATTGTTCATCGGCGGCCACATTAGCTTTTTCGGCAGGCAAATTGGAAATGACACTCAAGTGAACGTTTTTTCAAACTTGTGGTACTTAAGTGAGCGAAAAAAAAGTTTTCGCACCAAAGTGAGCGCCGTACGAAAGTTGTGGCACTCCTAGTGTTCTTCCCCCTTACAAAGCATAGCATCAAAATGAGAAAAACAACTCGAAAGGTAAAAAAGTTATAACATTTAAAGTTAACAATAATAATACAGGTGAAGAAATATCATCAAAGGATGAAGATGATGGAGACATGGCGTTGTTTACTAGAAAGTTCAAGAACTTCATAAGAAAAAGGAGCAAGCTTCAAAGGAAGGAATTAGTTCAAATTCTCATAAGAAAAGGAGCCATTCTAGGGCAAAGAAGAAAGTAAATATAAGGATATTATTTGCTATGAATTCAGGAAACCATAACATATAAATTACATTGTCCACTTCTCAAAAAAAAGAAGAAATGCAAGTTTAAAAGGAAGAAATGTGCACTAAAATTGGATGTGTCATTGCATGAACATTCGCATAAATCGTGTGGTTTTCACAAAAGAAAAGGGGAAAATGATTTGTTTGAGAAACACTGGAAATAAACCGCTTTTATGAGAAATGATTTGAGGTTGAGGTTTTATATGGGCTAATGCTCAAAGATAATAAGTGGATTATGGTGGTATGCTTGTATGATCACTAAATTGAACCCGCTGCCTTGGCCGTAGTTTGGGGGGGTGATAGTCTAATTTATCGAAAACCCAGTGAAGGCACGGAAGGGCACAATTGCGCCTCTGTGGAGGAAGGGTGTCGTGGCGCCTCAGTTGTATTCTGGATGCGGAGTTGCGGTAGAGGCCGAGCCATGCTCCTTCGAGAATGCCGTCTTGGGTGGGGGTCCCTTAACGTCGCCGCGTCTCATAGGAGAGGCCGATGCCTGGCTATGCCAGTAGACACTGGTGGGAGTTCGGTTATAGCCCGAGGGGCAGTAATAATCGGAACACGTGTGGATGCAAGAGTGCATGAGAAACATGGCATCATTGGTTCCGATTATGCATAAAGTGATCACATCATTATTTATGACACGCACGCATGAATTGATAATGTGCAGGGTGTGGCAATGGCCAGGTGATATTGCTTGTGACGCGATTCGCATGTGATTGATGAACTGCATCATCTAACGACCATGTGCATTACGTGTATTGTGCTGACATATAACATGTAGGGTATGGCATACCGGGTAAGGTTGCATGCGAATCGACTATTTGATTGTTGGTTACATTACTTATATTGTGTGAGGTTTAACGTGCAGGGTATGACATACTGGATAAGGTTGCATGCAAATCGATTATTAAGTGTTAGTTGACCCTGGCTATTATTGCTTGTTGGTTGTGGGTTGTTGGGTTGTGTGAGGGATAGTTCTGGAGAGTACACTTGTCAAAATGGGTGCATAACCCATTTATGACTCGTTTAATATTTAAACACATTATAGGTGATTGAAAAAGAAAGCCTGACTCATTTATAACCCATTTAATATTTAAATGGGTCATAAATGAGTTATGCACAAATTTTGACAAGTGTACTTATAATGGGTCTAAAATTAAAAAGCCTAAAATAAATGGGTCGTTAATGGGTCAAAGTTTAAATCTACTTAGAATCCAACTACTTCTCAGTCCTCAGAGATGACTCCTCTCCTTTCTGCTCTCAAATCAAAACGAATAAATCTTCCTTATCGCACGACAGCGCGTCGTCTCGCTCTCACCGCTCGTACAGTAGTTCCTCCTCTCACTCGCACAGTGGCACTATCGCACATGGTCGCCACCATCGTCGAATGGTAGCTTGATTGGCCGTCAAAACCCAAGTGAGTCTTGTTCTCCCAAATGTGTGCGTGATTTTAAAAAATTAAAAAATTTTAAAAAATTTAAAATAAAAATTATTAATAATTTGATTTTAAAAAAAATAAACAATATTAAAGGAATATAATCTTTAAAAAAGATTATAAAAATAAGTTTTCCTAAGTTTAGTTAGATAAGGAAGTGTTTTAACAATATGGGTCGGGTTGGGTATGGGTTGGGTATGAGTCAAAAATTTTATACTATGCTTAAATGGGTGATAAACGGATTAATTGGTCAATTTGGGTCAGACCATTTATGACCCGACCCGACCCACCGGTTTAACAGGTCTACTGGAGAGATACCCCGGGTTGAGTTAGTGTACTAATCGGGGCTTAGAGGAAGAACTCGCTGAGATTTTATTTCACAGGTTATTGTATAACCACTTTTAGGCTCCTAGAATGGCGCACTAGTAGTGGAGAATCCTGCCCCCGCTCCACCAGTGATCAACCTGACGGAGCTTGAGTCCGATGGGTTTGAGTGATGGTGGTGCTAAACCCAAGGGTTCATCTTGTATAATTGGATTAGCCTAGCCCAGTTTCTTTTTGATCTGGTTTAGAGGATGGATCGGCCCCTTTTGTTGGGCTTGTATATCTAAAAACGATCATTCATTGGCCAATCCATTAAAGATGTATAAATGAGTAGTGGTTGTCGTTTTTATTATTCATTCCTCTATTCCTGATTGATTGCTTGATTGTTTGTTGGACTGGAAATGGTTCGTTTGTCGCTTGCGTATAATGAAAGATTAAAATGAATGGTCATCGACGAGTCTTGGGACGTCGCTTTCAATTGACCATGGTAAAGGGTTGTCGCGTGCTCTGGGTTCAAGGTGTGACACTACGCAGGCAGTTCCTCACTAAGTGGCCCACCTGACCACAACCGAAACAGGCTCCCATTTGAGTGGGACACAGGGCATTCCCATGCCTCTTCCTACATATTCGGCATCCTTCAAATGAATTTGGCAGCGGTTTCCCAACATCGTCCCTTCTGTTAGGCGAAAAAGGACACCTTCCTCCCACTATCGGTTTCTTCCCAAACCGACAGTTATCCCTACCAGGCACAAACCGCAATACAAATGTGGTTGCCTTCTCCGCAATATGCCTCTCAATCATCTGAGCTCTCTCATAAAGTTCATTGTAATCTTTCAAGTTCACAGACACCAAGTGGTCTGTGATTTCTATCTTCAATTAATCCCGAAACCTCCTAGCCTTGTCTAACGGGTGCTCGACCATCCGCAGCGCATACTTTGACAGCTTTGCAAAATTGGCCTCGTACTGGTTCACTATCATCTGATTCTAACGCAGCCTCTGAAATTCTGCCAACTTCAGCTCTCTCGCATAGTCTGAGAAGTACTTGCTCAGAAAAGCCTCCCTGAAGGTATCCTATACCCTGGTTGTACCCTCGAGAAATACCCATTCTTGGGTAGCTTCCCACAAAGTGCCGGCATTACCCTGTAGTTGGTAAGCCGCCATGATCACTTTCTCTTCTTCCGAACATTGCAGTAAGGTGAACGTCTTTTCCAGCTCCCTTACCCAGAGGGTCGCCATCTTAGGGTCGCCAGCCCTAGTAAACTTGGGCGGCTTCAACTTCATGAACTGCTCTACCAGCTGATGTATAGGTCTGTTACCAGTTTCGAGCCTAACTACATGAGCAGCTGTGACAGCAGCGATTGCGGTTTGAGTCTGAGCTTGCTGACTAATCAATGCCTCGAGGGTGTGCATAATCCCATCCATCCTTGGATCTTCCGGTGCTACCTCCCTAGCTCCGGTCGGGACCTGTACCGTCTTCCTCCTCTGACCTCTCTGACCTGGGGTCCTCAAACCAGGGGTACTTTGATCCAGACAGCTCATTTCGCAGAACTCTCCTAACCTGCGTTCCAATTCCCTAACATGGAATTAGAAAATGAGACAACTCTAAAATAAAGGACCAAGAAGGATCCTGCAATCGATCACATGCAAGTAAAGAAATTGTCTTTCCTACTAACTATCCCCACGCACCAACTCAAGACCCATCGCACCTTATCACTCTATCAGCAAACCATGCTATGATACCAAAATCGACGGGGTTGTCAAGCTCGTGGCAACTCCATTTCACTTGAGGTCTAGTTGTATGACGTCCCAGGTATTGTCATCGACCAATTCATTTTATCTTATAATTATGCACATGCGAAAACGAACAACTCCCAAAACAAAAACAATAGGGATAGCAACAATGGTAGTAGAGGAAAGACAACATCATATTATATATCTAAAAGTTAGTCTGTACACCAGCAAATGTAAACACGCTTTACTATAGGCGAATAACTAAGGTCTACTAAAAAAGGGACCGGCCTAGCTAACCTATTACTGCACCAGTGGAGTAGGGGCTCGCCAAACCAGGGAATAGGCCATAGATGCCTACTCGCTAGCCTTAGAGGGACGCCGAAGTATACCGGGTACTAGTCACCTAAGGCTTGAAAAAGTTAACCACGACGTGTTGAGATAAACTCGGCGAGTTAAAGTCCTAAGCCCTTATTAGGAACTTCGCTCGTCTTGGAAGTCTAACATACAACCTAATTCATCAAATCATCCAACACCACCTCAGAGAAAATGATAAAAGAAGATGGTTTAATAATTAGGTGCAATCACAAGTGACCCTACCTAGCCTTAGCACACGCGACCTGTAGAAATCGTCATTTAATCATCACGACATTAAGAGACATGCAAATAATTAGTGCATTGTACACAGCTTTCTCATGTCTTAACACCCACATATACTCCGATTATTATGACCTCTCCCCCCTGGGCCACGGCACAACCTTATGGTTGGCGATCTCTGGCCAAGCCAGCTTCGTCCTCTTTACCTTGAGACACGGTGATGTCATGGGCTATCCCCCCCCACTGACAGCATTCTTGAAATAGCATAGGGCCCGCCCATTACCACAGCCCCGCAACTGACCCCCGTCGGGCATTCGACCGAAGTCAAGTGACCAAACAGTCACGGCACAACCCCGAAGGATTGGCGATCATTCGGCAACACCGGGTTCCTCTCTTAATGTGATCGTGCAACACATCATCAAGCAATTCATTTTTATCTTTGCTCTATCGTGAATGCAGCATCCATTGTGCTCATGCGACATACGGTTACAAATAGCACACGTGTAAGGAAATACAGCAACAATTAATTCATGGAAAAATTCAATAAACCGCGTGATTTCAATTCCAATCGGTATTCGGTTACGCATTTCTTCATTATACATGGGTATAACTAACAACCGACACTTCAATAAAATCACAACAATCAAGAGCAAATCCAATTCTAAAATTTTTTGCTTCTGTGTGAACAGTGCCGTGAACAGTAAATTATGAATAGTAAATTCATCCGAAATTAAATAAATAAATAATAAATAAATAAACCTAATCATGGTTAATCAATTAACCCAACCATAGTCAATTTAACCTAACTATGATTAAATTCTAACCTTGGTTTCTTTAAAACTAATCTTAGTTACTTTAACTAATTAACCCTAGTTACTTTAACACTAACTATGGTCAATTAACTAATCCTAATAAGTCTTAATTCACCAGCATAATCAACCAATCAACCTTAATTAATCACAAGCACACAAATACACTAATTAACCCTTAGCAAAATTAACCCCTAAACAAGGATTATGAAATTAACTTGGGTTGGGAATCCGGCGACACCAGCGTGTATGGGGGAATGAGGGTTATGAGGGGTTAGCTCGGGGGCGACAACGAATGACGAACGGTGGTCGAAACGGGCCAAAACAGTGTTGAAACACTGTTCACACGAAAGCAGTGCAGTAGCGCGGAAACGGTCGGACGGGCGGCTAGCAGCGACCAGGGGTGGCCGGCGGTGAGCGACTGGCCTCCCTGACTTCGATGGCTTCACTTTGGGTGGCGGTGGCAGCTTCGATGGGGGCGGCAAGGCTGGTTTTTGGCGAGAAAACAACAAAGACAACAGAAACCGCAGAAATGGAAGAGAAAAAGGGAAGAGAAAAAGGGAGAGAAAGAGGGCTGGGAATGTGTGGCTGCAAGGGGGGTTTGGAGGAGAGATAAAGCTACTGAAGACTTGATCAAGGCAAGTGGGCTAGCCACTTTCTTGAAGGACCAATAAAAAACAAGCATAAACAAAGCCCACTTGGGCAAAAAAGAAAAATGCCAAAAGAGAGAAGCCCAAGGGCTAAAAAGGGAGGGGAGAATGGGCCAGCTTGGGCCCCATTTGGACTGAGCTGGATGGGCGCAAGGCCCATTGGGCCATTGGTCTTGGGCCGGCCCACCTGCGGGCTCGAAACTCGGTCCAATTTTTCCCTTTTTCGACACTTCCGAGTCCAACGAAAAATCCAATAATTAGTAAGGCGACGTCCAAATATTTAGTCCCGGCATCACTGAGAAGTCGGTTCCCAAAAATCGGATTAAAATCGGGGCTAAATTGAGTCGATTACGACCGTAGTACAATTTGGATTATCGAGTGCCCCTTTAGGACTTTTCCTCACATTTGACCTATGGTCAATTATTCTTTGATCCACGTTTATGCCAATTCTCAAGTTAGTGACGTCCCTCGATTGTCGTGAGATCCTGAGGGCTCACTTGATAATCCCGAGTACTAGATGAAAATGATTTGGTTTAACGTCGTTCGTAGATCGTATTAAAGTGGTGCGGAAATCACCCGTAGTTCGACTTTGTGCTTCTGTCGAATTGATTTATTTCTGTTTCCTTAATAGTCTAGTATTTAAAGGATATCGTTCTCGCCTAAGTCCTCATGGTCGAAGGGTTCGTTCCTGATCAAAATTGCGAGTCAAACATGTATCGTTTCCTATCGGCGCCTTTTCTGTAATCCGTTGTCCCAAGAACAAACAGTTTGGAATATTTGTACTAACCAGGCCTTCGATTAACATTGCCATTTTATAAAATCCCAAAATGGGGTCGATTTTCAGGATGTTACAGTGTTAGTTAGGGGTTAATCTTGTTTTAGGAGTAGTTTAATTAGTTTAAGTGTGATTAGTGGTTCATGAGGGTTGTTTATGATTAAAGTATAGTTTATGTGACTTGATTATGCTTAAGTAAGTTTATGATAAGTTAATTGTGGCTTAATTGTGTTTAGTTGTTGATTGATTGAGTTGATGATTAATTAGCATTATATTATATTACTAAGCTTGCTTATGGTTGATTAATTTGGCTAATGAAGGTTTAGTCTTAGTAAATTATGATTAACTATTTATGGGGATAATTAATTATAATAATATTATTTTATGGAAATATTATATTATTTTGTGGAAATTATTTATTTATTTATATTTTTAATTAATTTCGAATTATTGACTAATTATGGATAATTAATTACTTTTGGGTGAAATAATTAATTATGATTATTTTATGGAAATTGGTGTAATTGAGCAATGTTTGTGGGTAATATAATATTACCTATTTTTCTAAAGTTGATGGTATATATATATATATATTATATAGTCAAGTGGCTGAGTTATTAAAGAAGGGTTTTATGAAATGAAATTACTTTGGTTTGATAATTATTTATGGGATTGGTAAATAATTAAAATTTTTTTGTGGGGTGTAAATTATTTATCGGAATGATTAACTATAGGAGTATATACTTTATAAATGAGTATTTTTTTTATATAATCCTAGTTTATACGTATTTTGTGATAATCAATTATTTATGGGAATAATTGATTATCGTTAATCATGGAGGTGCGTGATTATTTATCATTGAATATTGAGACACGTGGTTGGGTATCGTTAATTGTTGAGGTACGTGTTTGATTATCGATAATTGACGGAGGCATGTGACTGATTATCGAAGTGTCGATTGTGGACGAGTTTTTTTATAGGAGGCGCCTATTACAAGAATAGTCAAGAGTGATAGTTATTCTAAAAATCATGTGATTATCGTAACGTTAATTGGTTGGGACTAATTATCATATTATGACTTGAACTGTTGTTTAATGGTTGTATCTGGAACTGTTGAATTATGTAAGTTTACGTGACCATTGATTATTGTTGCGTTGCATTGTGTTAATTATAATAGCATGTTGCGTGAGCACGAACCATGGTTGCATTCGCGATAGAAAAAAGAAAGAAATGAAATGGTTAATGATTGTGCTGCATGGTCACATAAAAGGGGATACCCGGCGTTGTCAAAAGACCGCCAACCCTTGAGGTTGTGCCGTGGCCTTTGGGTCGTCCAATTTTGGTCAGTTACCTGGTAGTGGTTAGATGCTGAGTCACAGTAGAGGCCGAACCAATGCTCCTCGGGAATGCCGTCTAGAGAGAGGCCCATGACGTAGCTATGCCCACGAGGGGGACAATGCCTAGTTTATGAACCAGTAGACCGTCAACCATAAGGTTGTGTCATGGCCTTATGGGTCGTAATAATTAGAACACATGTGAACACTGAGGCATGAGAAAGTTTGTTAGGTGTTCTGACTATGTGAAATGATTGTTGAAATTGTTATGATTTGAATTATATTGTATTTGCAGGGTACATGTGCCAAGGCAAGGTGAGATTGTCTATGGTTGTATCTGATGGCTATTGAATTATATCGTGGCTGTGTTTTCTAGCATGTTGATAGAATAAGCAAAGCGGAGATCGCTTTGCAATTGATCTGCCATCGATAAGAGGTTGCATAATTAGGCTACATTTGAGGCGAGCAAAGTTCCTAATCGAGATTTAGGATTTTAACTTACTGAGTTTATCTCATCCCGTTGTGGTTAACATTTTCAAGATCCTAGTATGACGCCATACTCGGTGAGGTTCAGTGTCCCAATGGACATGAGCACCTCCATCACTATGCGACCCGTCTCAGGTGGCAATTTTGTGTAGGAGCAGCACATGACGACCATTTGGGTTGATGAAGGGGAAAGGGACCATTACGTGCCACACATCGTCAAAGCATAGTACATTAGGCAGGGAGACATGATGTACCGTTCCCTAAGGGTGCGTTTGGTAGAGCATTTTGAAAGCCCCTTCGGGCTTGAAAGCTCCTTGAGAAAAATTGGGGGTGTTTGGCAATCATTCTCCAAGGAGCTTTGGGTTGAAAGTTGGCCTTGGGAAGGCTGAAAGCTCAATGCTAGTAGAGACTAGCATTGAGCTTTCAGCATTTTCGGAATGCTGAAAGGCTTTATTAATGAAATTTTGTCGAGTTCCTTTTTTGCCCTTGAAAATCCATTAGAAATCCAAGTTTACCCCTTTTTAAAAAAGAAAACCTAGGTTGCTTCACTTTGCTCCCTCGTGTCTCTCGCTCTCCCCCGCTCCCTCTCTCCTCCCGACAACCCTCGCGCTCGATCTCCCTTGCTTGCTCGTCTCCTCCCGACAACCCCTCGCGCTCGCATCTCTTGTTGCGGCTATCCCTTGCTCCCTCGCATCTGCTACCTTGTTCGACAGCACTCCTTCACTCGCGATCGCAGGTTTAGTCTCTCCTTCTTGTCCTTTGTGGGTTTTTGGGCGTTGCTAATATTGCGTTGCTGATTGTGCCCTCTTGACTTGCTTTTGGCTGAATCTGTGAGTTTAGTTTGTTGGGTGTTGTTGATTGTGCCCTCTTGACTTGCTTGTTCAAGTTGATTGCCTTTGGGTGTTGCTGAGTTTGTGTTTGCGCGAAATTGATTGTTAAATAGGAGTATTAGCTCTCTATTTCCCTTTTTTGATTCCACCGAGCTTTTCAAGCAACGTGGCATAGATATCAGGGAGAACAATGAGAAGGGCATTGACGCAGGATGCTGTGAATGAGGTTGAAGCATCGAGCTATTGTTGGGTGCGAATTCTAATGAATTTGTGTTTAACCATTTGAAGAATCTCATCAGGGGTGCTCTCCGGCTCCCCCTTCTTTGCCTGCAGCCAAGTTACGGAAATGCATGTGCACATGATTTCAACCCCCTTATTCGAAAAAGGAAATAAAAATAGTAGATGCGCTGGAAACAGGGTAAGCATAATCACAGACAAAAGTTATGGTCGGAGAGAGCTCTTCCTGTCAGTTGATGGATTTGATCGAAGGGGTCGGAGAGAGCTCGTCCCCGCTGCGGGGCTTCGTCGGCAGCAGTTTTGGGGCGAATTATTGGAACCAGTGTAAGATTCTCGATTGTGTAGCTAAGCCATTAAGGATTCTGTGGTTGTCTTTCGGATTGCAGATACGAGTTGCTTTATGAGTTTGTGCTGTTTTTTTAAGTTGTTTCGTCCTATGTTTGTACCCATGATTGCATATTAAGTGGAGTTCCCATGATAAGATGTGTGAAATATATCTTGAAGGGATTGTTACCTATGTGCTTTGATTATAATCAAGTTACGTGGCCTGCTTTCCAAAAGTTATTTAGCTCTCTTATTGCTTGCTTGAAAATGTCCTAAATATTTGAAAACTTCTGTTAGTTATGTGTGCATTGCTTTGGTGGGAAGGTTACTATGTCTGTTTAAGCTGCCCTTTTTTTTGCATTGGAGTTTAGCCGTTAGGCTAGTTAGGCTTCTGTTTATTTGTGTCTTGGATTTGCCTATTTTACTATTTCCTCTAGTTTTCGTAATTTGGGATTCCTTTAGGTTTATTTCTTGATGTTAATCATGTACGTTGCTTTGATGTGCTATACTGCAAATTCAAAAAGTTTGATGGGCTTGAATGGTTAGAATTCTTGAGAGGCTTGGTTATATATAACTATGAGTCCCTTGACAGATTACCCAATCCCCCGAAACTTGAAGTTGAAAGAATTCAAGCTGCAAGACTGTCGAAGTTACTTGAGATCCAAGGACTTGATAAATTGCAATCATTGGAAGAACTACAGATATCCCACTGCAGATCTATTGGGAGTATACTTGATTTGTCGAACTTGAAAAGATAAAAGTTCTGGAAATTAAGAATAGTGATAAGATCAAGGATATTGGGGGGCTTGACAGATTGGAATCCTTGGAGGAATTGCTGATTTGAGAGTGCAGATCCTCGGAAAGACTATCAAACTTGTCAAACTTGAAGATATTGAAGGACTTCGAGATTGAGACTAGCGAGAAGATAACCGACATTGAAGGCCTTAACCACTTAGATGCTTTGAAGGACTTCGAGATGAAAGGAGTTAACTATTTTTGGGCATGACACAGCTTTATTTTCTTCAAATCAAGCAATGATAAGCTTTTTGTACAGGAAAAAATGGCAAGAATGAAAAAAAATTAAATGTTGATTTTTTTAAAATCTTTTTGTGATAGTTTCCTCTACATTTGTATATTTAGATGCAACAGGACCATTAATATGATGAAAATTCTACTGTACTAAGTCTAAGGTACGATAAGATTCCCTTTCTTTTCTCACTTTGGTTCATGAAATATTTTCACTTGCAATTTTGTCATATTTAAGCACCTAGATGGAGTTGAAAGTTCAATGCATGAACCTTCTTGTATCTAGCAGCACTTGGCAGTGTAATGATTTCTCTTTACATATATATAACATTATGAGTTTATGATGCTAGAAAGTAAATAAAGTTAGTTACCGCATAATAAAAGTATTCTTCTTATAATTGAGAAAGAGGGCACATTAATTTTTGCTGTTTGATATTTTTTAGCAAATAAAATTGTTTTAATGATATCTTTAACATTATTATGAAATATAAATTAAAAAGTTGCAAACATTATTTTTTTAATTTTGAACAAATAAAAATTAAAAAGCTTAAATTAATAATCAAATGGGCTTTTCAAATATGTTTTCTACCAAACAAAGCATTTCTCTCAAAGTTGCTTTTCAAAGCGGGAATTTACCAAACAGTCTTTTGCATTTTCCCCAAAGCCCTTTAGGCTAAATAGCTTTGCATTTTCCCAATGGGCTTTCAAAATGCTCTACCAAACGCACCCTAAGAGGCTACAATAGGCCTGCACCGCACGAGGGGCCAAGTGACGAGGTATGGGATCCGATGGCCCTCGATCCCCTTAATGGCGCAATGATGGACCCCTCGTCGAGCAAGTCTGACCCTTTCGAGGCTAGTGATTAGACATATGTCGCCGAATTTCTTTTTGAACGACCCTCCCCTCCTTTTTTATGATAGTAGGTTAGCTAGGCCTAATCCCTTTTTGTGTTGGCCTTGGAACGTCATCCGAAATAGGGCTTATACATTTGCTGTTTCCTTGGGCTAACGTCTGCAGATAAATAAAAAGTGATGTTGTTGCTTTATTGCCGCGTCTTTATGTTATCCCTACTTGTTGTTAGCTAGATGTGTTTAGTTTTGTTTCCACATGTGCTTAATGATAAGATAAAATGAATTGGTTGACGACAAAACCTATGACGTCGCATGTTTTAAACCACAAGTAAATTAGGGTTGTCGCGAGCTCAAGGGTCAAGGCGTGACATCTGTCATAAAAAAGGGTTAGTCAGAAGTGGGCCTTAGACGCCTACGCTAGGTACTCCTTGGGCCCTCCTCCTATGATTAGGGATCCTCTATGGTGCCATTAGGGGTGTTGACTGCCATGGGTCCCAAACTTCAATGCCCGGGCCCCTATTAGGTGGACTGTCAAATCCCTTAAGAGGACCGTAGAAGTTCTCCCCATTTCAAATGAACTAGGCCTTGAACATGTGGGGTACCAATGTAGTCAGGCCCTCGTCTACCTAGATAGTGGTAACGTGGTGCTCGAAGATGTAAAGGCAGCCTAGGGTGAGATGTGTTATGACCTCGGTGTCCATGTCCATCGGGACACCGAATGTCACCGGGAGGTGCACATATTAAAGTCTTTAAAAATGGTTAACAATAATAAATGAGATAATATTAAAGTCCTGAAAATGGTTAACAATAATAAATGAGATAAACTCAGTGAGTTAATAACCCAAGCCTCAGTTAGGGAATCTACTCGCCTCGAGTGCACCCTAAACATGTGACATTTCTATTCGCAGTAAATCAATTGCAAAGCAAACCCCGCTTCGCCTTAACTATAAAGATGAATAAGTCCTTAACCCAATATACGGTCATTAACAGCCAATAATGACAACTACAGGCATCCTTACCTTGTCTCGGCACACAGAACCTATTTGATACAGTTAATCACATGCTAATCTCATTGTAACGGACATAATATATAATCAAGACACAATATAATTCTCAATGCATAATGTATTCACGCATGTTCCTATTATTAGGGCCATTTGGGCCACTATCAACACATGAGTTGTCAATATTCTGGTATGACCAGGCATCATCCCATCCCATCGAGCGCAGCATCACCTGGATCTCCCGCCACAAACAGCATTCTTAAACGGAGTATCGGTCTGGTCTCAACTGCAACTCGGCATCCGAACACCGTCAGGAATTTCAATAAATCAGACTTCGTCCACTCTAGACCCCTGTTGGGTAACGGATTCTCTTATGTGACTACATAAGCACACTAATCATCCATGCTCAATTCGTTATCTTTTCATTTAGCCAGTGTAGACTTGATTTGTGCTTGTACACAATAGTCACTACAACTTTTCACACCCGATGCAATAGGTAATCATACATGATCACACAAACGTGGTTGAACATATCAACTTTCCGAGCTTCTCCCTTTTTTTCATAATTTCCTACCCTTGTTCACAAATAGATAGGTACTCATACTTAAGGTCTCATAAGCCAAACTTGTGGGATTCTCCTTAAATAACATCGCTCATTCACTTGCAGGTTAATTATTTTAAACAACGAAACATATTCCAAACATCGAGCAAAATGAATGCATTCAGCATATAATTCATGTAGAAAGCATATACAAAATTCAACTATCAAATCATTACTATAAATAACAATCCACTGTAATTAATTTACCTCAAAAGAAGTTATCGTATCTATCGCCCAAAATAACCAATTAATTATTACTTATTGATATTTAATCCATTATTGGCTGGAAGTAATTAATTATCATCCGAAATAATTAATTATTAATTACTCACGAATAGTTCATTATTCAAAAATAATTAATTAACTCTTGCCCAGAAATCGCTAATTAATTATTATCCACAATTAATTCATTAGTAAAAAATAAATAAATAATTATTACCCATAATAATTAGTTAATTGTTATCAAAATCTAAAAATAATTAATTATTATTATTTATTGAAATAATTATTAATGAAAATGAATTAATCATAATTAATTATATCAAAATTATTAATCATAAATAATTATTACTAAACACAATTAATCCTAATTAATCCTCACTAACCAAGATTAGTAACATGGCTTAATATTAAACAAGATTGGTAAGATAATTCAATACTAATCGAGATTAACTATAATTAAACAACCACAAATCAAAGTTAATTATAGTTAATCAATCACTAATCATAATTAGCACAAAACATGATTAATTAGCACTAAGCCAAGCCTAACCAAGATTAATTCTAAACTAATCTAGTCCGAATAGAGTTCAATGCCCTAATCAAGGGTTAAGAAAATAACTCATGGGTTAAACGACACCAGTGACATTGGGACGACAACGATGGCGGCAAGGACAATGAATGGTTAGCTTGAGGACGGCAAGGGGCGGTGGATGGTAGCGAACGCTGACGAAACAACCTTTGGCAAGGCTGTCTACATGGAAATGGAGGGAGTGAGCTACTAGGTGGTGCTGGATAACAGCTGGCAGTGCTTTGGACGAGGGCCAGCGATTCGACGGGTGGTCGGAGGTTGACCAGCAGAGGCAGTAGGAGGCAAGCGGTGGTACATGGTGGAAATGAGGGGAAAATGAGGGAAAACAAGGGAGAGAGTGGGATGAGAGAGTGGCTATCGTCCAAGGAAGGAGAGAGAAAGAAGAGGGAGAGAAAGAGAAGATTTTGTAGACAAGTTAGCTTTGCACTTGTCCTCTAAGTTACAATGTAGACCATGCATCCCATCTTGCATTTTGGACATAACTTAAGCTTCTACAAGTAAGGGCAATTTGGTAAATTTACCTCCTCTTGGGCCCTTAATGGGCTGGCCATAGTGGCCACAAGGCCCAATGGGCCTTCAATCTCACCCATCCTCCATGGCTCTAACTTCATGTTCGTTATTCTTTTTTTCGAAATTTCCGGCCTTACCGATAAACTTGAGCACTAATGGGGCGATGTCCAATATGTTAATTGTGAAGTCCTTGAAAGTTCAATACCCGAAATCATATTCAAATTCGGGATTAAAATCCATCAACTGTTATTTTAGTATGACCTAAACTATCGGACGGCTTTTAGAGTTTTCACATGAAATTGACCTGTAGTTAATAAATTTCAATCCACATTTGTATATCTTCGATTCAGGGACAACCATTGGTTGTCATATAATCTTGAGGAATCAATTACTCATCTTGAGTATAAAGTAAGAAAGGAAATCGTTTTATCGTCGTTCGTTGTTAATATCGTAGTCATGTGAAATCACCCGCAATTCGACTTTGTACTTTCATCGAATCGATTTATTTCCATTTGATAATTGATTTGTAACGGTGTGGCATGGTCCTTCTTTGATCCTTATGGTTGAATGATACATTCCTAATTGAATTTTTTAGTCGCACGCACATAAATTCCTTATCGCCTTTTCAAATAAGTTAGTTAACTCGTGAGTGACCAGTTTAGAGTAAACGTTACTAACAGTGCATTGATAAATAACCATTTCATTTATCTCAAAATGAATAGCAATTTCTAGACATCACAAAAATGTCTCTAAGCCATTATGAGAAAGAGAAAAAAATGGGGAAATTGATGAAGGTGATGGGAGGGGTGCACAAAAGTTCATGCGCGTCCCCTCTCCATCTACTCTCTCTCTATCTCTCTATCTCTCCCTCCCCTCCGTCTGGTCATTCCCCCCTCACCATACACTGCCTTCCCCCTCATCTTCTTCTTCTTCTTCCCTTCTCTTCTCTTTGGTTCTTCTGGTTCTCGTCAGCCCTCTCGTTGCCTTGCGCTGGCTATGGCCACCTCATCATCTTCAGCTACCACTACCACCTCAACTGCATGCCGGATCGCTTGCTGACCACCATGCCACGCCCGTTCACCGACAAGCCACCTGACCACCAACACTTGAAATGGCTATCCGTTTCTTCCTCTCCCTCTGTCCATCCTCTCTCTGCAGGTTCAATTGCCAATAACCACTATTACCTTTCGACATCGCCTAACAGCTATGAGTCATTGTCCTCCACCCATATTGCGTATGCTCACCTGCAAGCCTCGATCGCCATGGAAACCAGCCCCCTGTTTTCTCTCGGTTTTGGTCTTGACCCCTCACTAAGTCGAAACCAACTGTCGCCAGCCTGCTCAGCCACCAATTGCCAGTTGCACGCCGGGAACTGCTGCTTGACCGTCCAAGCGTCGAACCATCACCGGCCACCATCCTATCCTCCCTCCTTCTTGGTTTGAGCTGCTTGGGTCCCCTCACGGACAGGGAAGCCAGCCGTCTTCCTCATTGACGAGTTCAGCCGCCTCATCTCACCACCTCAGCACCGTTGGAGGGCCGCCCCCAAGCCACCCTAGCCGTGTCCAAAGTCGCTGCGTCCTCTTTCTCCTTCAAGCTTCTCTTGGCCGAGCCACCCCTCGACCGAGACCCATTTCGTCAGTGCTTTGCCTCAACAGGCTGGAGGTGCCCACGTGTTCCCCTCGCCGTCATCACGCTTGCGCCATCACCATCGCGAACCAGTGAGTTGTCACACTAATCCCTTAATTAGTGTATTTTTCTCGATTATGGTAGATTAGTTTAGGACTAATTTGGATAAGGTGGTTAGTTATAGTTAGTTAAGTTTAATGAAGATTAATTTCGTTAATCTTGCTTACTGTTAATTAACAATAATCTAATCACAAGTTGTGATAATTATATAGTTAAATATAATTTAAAAATGATTAATTATGTTGAATTATTTTAGAAATAATTAAATATTGATTAATTATTTTTAGTGTTAATAAATTATTGTTTGTAATAATTAGTTACGATTAATTATTTTTAGTGATAATTAATTATTTAATAATAATAAATTATGGTAAATTTCCCTTGCATTGGTTAATTATCCTTATAATAATTAATTACTGTGAAATTCGCCTTACATGAATAGTTGATTGCTAGAATATTGCAATGGGACGATAAATGGATATTATGTAGGACATTAATTGAATTGTATGTGAATTTTATACATGTCCCGTGTAGATTATAGTGTGAGTACCTTGAAAATTAAATTGGTTAAATAATTTAAGGTGCTTGTGTGCACATATTAATTAAACTCGTCGCCCAATGGGAGTTTGGGGAGACGATGCCTATATGATCAAATGCTCGACGGGAGTCCAGATGCCAAGTCACGGTAGAAGCCGAATCGATACTCTGTATAGGAATCCTGTCTATGGCAGGAGATCCAGACAATGCCGAGCTCGTTGGGGTAGAATGATACCCATCTATACCGGAAGACTGTCAACCTTCGGATTATGCCCTAGCCCGAGGGGTTGTAATAATTTAAACATGTCTGATTGCTTTTGCATGTGAAGTCACGTGTGGTGTTCTGATTATGTGATTACCTGTTTATTTATGTATGGTATGTGTGAGTCGAATTGTGTAGGATATGTGCGAGTGTGAGTTGGGTTACCTGCGAATCAATTTAATTGTTGGTTGATAGCTATGATGGACATACCTATTAAGTACTCCTAAGACGAATTGATGCCTTAACCAAGGTTTAGGGCTTTGACTCATTGAGATTTATTGTCTCATTTGTCATCAATTAACCATTTCAAGTCCCTATCATGGTGCGGCACCTGATGTAACATTCTGAAATTCGAGCCCTTTAAGGGAGGAAGGAACATTAATTTCGCCAATGCATTGTTGGTTGATCTCACTCGAAACTGATCATTCTTGAGATATTGACCTTGAGGGGAAAGGCTAATGAGGACAGAACTCGTGCGACTAAAGAACCTGACCTTGGAAAACGACTCGACCGTGAGACTTGCGTAAGGATGATCCTGTAGTTATGCAGGCCGATTCCAGGGACGAATAGAAGTCGATTCACGGATAGAACATAATGGGACAACGGGTGATTCCGTTTACTGTTATCGAACCTGCGAACGGCCCTACGTCGATCCTTGATAATCGTGTACTTTGAAATAAGAATCGATCCTTCGCAATTTCATGCGTCAAAGGACGTCCATGCGTCGAGAAGTCTTGAACGTGAATTGGCACGAGTCGGTTACGCGTGAATCCTCAAAGCCGCCTATCAGTCTGAGTAGTACCAAAATGGCATTCGGGCGAAATTGACAAGGCATGAGAATCCAATATTGGACTTCGAATTTTCGCGAACGTTCGAGAAGGACTTTTGGACGATGCTTCTTAGACAGTCGACAGTGCCGGTTAAGCTGAGTAATTGGAAAAGGGACTTTTGGACCGAGAACCCGAGCCTATGAGGACGTGGGCAGGGCAAGATCAGTGTGGGCCTCACGCCCAAGGTGGGACGGTCACCGTGGAAGACCGAGACGACGAGCAAGCCCGTTGGACCCAACCGACCTCTCACCCGTCCTAGCCGGTTATCCAAACCTGAGCCAATTTGAGCCCAATAAATTCCCGAGTCCGTTCCTATTCATTTTCCGGCCCATTTCTTAGGCCCGCCCTTCATTTTCAGCCCAAGGGCACATTGGGAAGTGTGCAAGGTGGAAATGACCAAAATGCCCTTGGATATTTTGAAGAAAAGTCAAAAGGAAGAGAGAGAAGATGAGGTCATTTTCTTGGCAAGTGGGGGCAAGCATTAATGGCCTTAATGAGGTCTATCTCCAGCCTTCACTTCACTCTCTCTCTCCTCTTCATCTTCTCCAAAATCGAAGCCCCTCTCTCCCCTTCTTCCCTTGCCTTCCTGAAATTTCAGTTTCTGACCTTTCACCGAAAACTGAGTTGTTCATGCTCTTCCCGTTGGAATCTCGGCCCCTGCCACCCGCCGTTGCGTTCAGAAGACGAAAACCGTTCAGATGGCGTTGACCGATCGTCGAAAGGAGCCGTCAGCAGATCCGTACGGCCTCCGGAAGTCACTGCTCGCCGGACCGTCACTGTTCCGCCTACAGCAGCTTTGTTCCGCCTTTTCACCTATTTTTCTTCCTTTCCGACCCAATCACCGCCCATACCAGCCACAAGTGGTTCCCCCTCGACCCCCAGGTGCCGCCGGTTGCTGGCCCGCCGCTCGCCGGAGCTCCGGGCAGCCCGTTCAACTCCGATCAGCTTCTTCCTCCTCCGGCGGTGCAGTTTTTTCAGAGTTGCAGTGGGGATTCCGAGTTGTTGCTGCTGTGTTGAGCCCGGGACCGCCTTAGATCGTCGTGGTAGAGGTCCCCGGGTGTTGGGTTCGTCGCCGCCGCCGCGTCCGTGTCGCCGGCCCGCTTAACGGTTGAGTTTAGCTCCTAATCCCTATTTAGTGCCTAAACTTGCTTAGGGTTGGTTAGTTAGTGTTAATCTTGGTTTAAGGGGTTTAATTAAGTCGTATTAGCCCTAAGATAGGTGGTTAGATAGATGGTTAAGATTAGATTAGCTTAATTTTGCTTATTAAGCTTAATTGTGCTTAATTTAGGATTAATTGTGTTTATGTGTTTAATTAAGCATGATTTGCTTTAATTGAATTGATTAATTGTTTTAATTAATGTTTTGTTTAATTTCTGGATTAAATGTTTTAATTAATTGAATTTCGGAAAAATCACTGTTCATAATTACTGTTCACGAGCACTGTTCACGATTACTGTTCACGGCACTGTTCATGCAGAAGTTAAATTTTGGCTTATTTTAATGTGCTCTTGATTGTTGTGATTAATTGAAGTGCTGATTGTTAATTATGCTCATGAATATTGATGAAATGCGTGATCGAGTGTTGGTTGGGTTTTGGATTTTGGAATTGTCGAGTGAGATCGCATGACATATTACGTGGGTTATTTGAAATGGCATGTCGCATGAGCATGAGCGATGTTGCATTCACGACAGAGCAAAGATATAAATGGATTGTTTGATGATGTGTTGCATGATCACATTAAGAGGAGAGCCCGGCGCTGCCGGTAGACCGCCAATCCTTATGGGGTTGTGCCGTGGCCTTTTGGTCGTCCTGACTTCGGTCGGTTGCCTGACAGTGGTCAGTTGCGGGGCTGCGGCAGTGAGCGGGCCCCATGCTCCATAGGGAATGCCGTCGATGGGAGAGAGCCCGTGACGTCGCCGTGCCTCATGGGGGAGGACGATGCCGGTCTTCGCCAGGTAGACCGCCAACCATAAGGTTGTGCCGTGGCCCTAGTGGTCGTAATAATCGGAGCATGTGTGAGTGTGAGACATGAGAAAGTTGTGTGAGATGCTCTGATTATTCGCATGCTCTTAATGTCGTGATGATTTGTGGTACGCACGCATGAGTTAACAGTCGTGCAGGGTGTGGCAATGGCCAGGTGAGATCGCTTGTGACGCGATTCGCATGTGATTGATGAACTGTATCATCTGACAGCCATGTGCCTTGCTTGCATTGTATGAGATTTGACGTGCAGGGTATGGCATACCGGGTAAGGTTGCATGCGAACCGACGGTATGATTGTTGGTTGCCCTGTCTGTTGTTGGTTGCTGTTTGTGGGTTGCTGGGTTGAGTGAGGGGTGATTCTGGAGAGATACCCCGGGTTGAGTTGGTGTACTAACCGGGGCTTAGGGGAAGAACTCGCTGAGATTTTATCTCAACCCGTCGTGGTTAACCATTTTCAGGCCCCTAGAATGGCGTACCCGCAATAGAGGATCCTGCCTCGCTCCTCCAGTGATCGACCCGATGGAGATTGAGTCCGATGGGTCCGAGTGATGATGGTGCTGAACCTGAGGGTTCTTCTTATTAATTGGATTAGCCTAGTTTCTATTTGATTTGGCTTAGAAGATGGATCGGCCCTTTTTGTCGGGCTTGTAATTTGGAAAACGATCCTCCATTGGTTAATCCAGTAAATTGAATAGTTGAGTAGTTGTTGTTGTTCTTGTTGTTCATCCATCTATCCCTGTTTGATTGTATGTTTGTCTGGGGATGGTTCGTCTTCCGCTTGCGCATAATCAAAGATAAAATGAATGGTCGTCGATGGGTCCTGGGACGTCGCTTTCAATCGACCAAGAGAAGGGGTTGCCGCGAGCTCGAGAGTCGGGGCGTGACACCTGATGCGCTTCGAAGTCCCTCAAGATTGGGATATCGTCGTCACGCATCACAACTTCCCTAATAGTTTAAACCTGTTTGAGTGCCATGTAACCACCATGTGGATTGATGAAGGGTTGGATTTCTGAGTGCCCTATGTGTTCCAGGCATGGTTCGTATGGGAGGGGGAGTTTTTATACAGTCCATTGAATGGGTTTAACGGCCCATCTGCTGCTGGCCTCGGCCATAAGATTTGGGACCTTATAGACGTTGACCCTCCCAATGGAGCTATGGAGGACCCAAACCATGAAATCACGTTGGACCTAGTGTACTCGTCGGATTACGATCCATCAAAGTATGACCTGGAGTCGCTATCCATCTACCTCGACATTCCTTGATAAGCATGCCTGACTCCCTGACTTTTTGACTGACCCAACCTTAGCCCCTTATGAGGTAGTAGATTGACCCCTTTTGCCCCTTATATCTTTTTGTTGGCAAGCGGAACAACACCCAGCAATTGGGTTGTACATGTATCTATTTCTTTGGGTTAATCTGATAAATAAATGAAATGGTAAGGTCGTTTTTGTGTTGACTGTCTTTTTGACTATCCCTGTTGTTGTAGTTTGATCGGGTGTTTGAAGTTTCGTTTTTGCATGCGCATAATTAAAAGATAAAATAAAATAGTCGGCGACGCGTTCTGAAACGTCGCACTCATTTGATCACAAGTGAATAGGGATTGTCGCATACCCTAGGGTTGGGCGTGACACATCACTTGGTGAATTTACATTAGTTTGGAAATACATAGATGACTTGATAAACGACAAATTAGATAAGCAAACAAAATTCTGGCACAAATATAACTACTAAGTCATGTCAAGAAAATATCAATACATGCCCATTATGTAAAAGTTAAATTAATGTGAACATGTGGATGGGGCATTGGGGATTCCCAGTTCAAGAACTAGAGGTTATCCCAATCACACCAAATGCATACAAAATATTTTATTTCTAGGCCATGGCACATATCAAAGGTCTAAATTTAACTAGCTCATGAGTCTTGCAAAGTATTCCGTAGATTAGGAAGCCCGGTTTCCATGCTCGTGACTCAAGATTATAAAAAAGAAAAAAGACAAACAAGAAAAAGGGAAAAAGCCTACAAAAACCCTAAACTATACTCACTATGACATAATTATTCTAAAGTTTTTGGGCAACACCAAAAAGTCCAACTTATATCTATGTGACACATTTACCCTATGTCAATCTTCTGTTAACGAGCACTATTAAAAATCTACCTTCATGACACAGAAGGCAAACTTTGTTGACAATGGCGGCTACGTGGCTCAAGCGAAATAAAAACGATGTCGTTTTAATTGAAAAATCATTTGACTAAGCCTTGATTGAGAGTAAATGGCTCACGCAAGTACAAGTTTGAGATTATAATGTTACAAGAAAAATTTTAAGATAAATGTATCATAATGAGTATAGTTTGAGATTTTTTATTTCATGAAAAGAATTTAGAGAATGTGTAATAGTAGACATAGTTTTGAATTTTTGATGATCTTTTTCCAAAAAAAAAAAATCATTCAAATTAAAATGAGATCTTTCTGCAATTATTTCGTAAATAGTTAAATATTTGAATTACAATAATGTCCAATATATTGTGACATATTATTAGAATTTATCTTAATGGAAGGCTTAGACGGGAATGAAATTTTAGGCAAATTTGTAAGGTTGAATCCAATGAGTTCGCTTGTATATGGTACACATGAATCTAATGTTTTGATTATCTGAGGTAAGTGCCTTGTATGCGTACATTCATAGCACATCCATTTGACATACATGGACTAAGATAGGCTTAAGGAAAGCCCAGTTAACGTTGGTGAATAGTTGTGCACTATTGGCGCACACTTTCTATTTGGGCTTTTAAAGGCCCGAGATATGGTGGGAATGGGTTACCCACAAAACTGATCAAACTTGGCTTCCGTTATCTAGACTGTTATAACAAAATCACCAATTTAAAGTTTCTAACGATAATACAAATTCGTCGTCCTTTATGATATATTGAATATACTATTATTTCAATATTTTCGTTTACATGGAGCACTACTTGTGATACATTACAAACAAAACTGAAAGATGCATGGACATGCTTGGATGGACTTATTAAAAGTATTCATGATTTTGTCTACGAAATGAAAAACTATTTTCTTTAAAAAAATTTACTAAAATGATTTTAGATGACTCTAAGAAGATTTTAATGCCAATATGTGTAACTTAAAATCGTTAAGGTGAAGAACATTAAAAAAAGTCAAATATAAAAAATTACGAGTAAACCTGATTTTATCAAATGAAGGAAATACATCGTGCATTGTATATAAATTTTTAAATATATTGAACCATGTAGAAAATAATTTTGAGGGTTTCTTTTTTGTCAGAATTTTGAGAGTTGAAAAATTGCGGAACGACCCTTATGGTCAAAGTTCTTCCTATTCATCAAAAAACCTCATGACATTCCTATGTTGGAGCTTTAGTCTAAGGTCCATTGTAACCTCATAGAAAAAATAGACGCGTATGTGCAAATTCTAAAGAACGGGCCATCCATGGAATCACCTCCAGGTTGACCTCTAGGGAATGTCTCGACCCAAATGGTTTGTTAGGCATGATTGCTTCACTTGTATGGTATTGTGAATAGTATTCTTTTAAATATCAGGAATTTTCAACCTATAATATCTCTGAATTCTGGATCGTGTAGTTTGTCATGTCCCTTTCACATTGGAAAGCAACCTATTGTTTTTTTTCCACAAGAGACAACATTTGAGGCGTCGTTTGGTCATTTTTCTTTCCTTATTTTGTTCATCTTTTGGGTTTTATATTAAGACAATCATTAGGTGGGTGTCGGTATGAATACTAACTAAGAACAGGTCCTAACTAGCAAAGTGTCCACTGATGCAATCAAAACAGACTCTGTTCATCATGGAGAAGTTCATCTTTTTAACATTTCTTGATCTTTGTTTGCTTCCCTATTGATGTTTCACCCTGCCATTTGTTCCAGCAACTTCATTTCAGCCTGTCGGTATGAATAGAATTTTCAAGACTCTTTTGCAAAAAGCAAACATGAAATAATATTTTCTTATTCTTTCAGTAACTAAACCAAGCATTTACTCAAAATTTAGAAAAATAAATTAACAGAAGAATGAAATTGGTCAACGCACTTTAAGAACAATTCGCGAATTTTATCGAGTACAATTTTTTTTAGTGAGAAGTTCGTAGTGACTTCATTCATCTATTATCTCTTTCTTGGGCCCAATTTACTCTTTACTTGTTACAGTTAATTACATTTAAATATTAAAGTACTATGAAAGTGAGGCCTAAGTGGGAAAGCCAAAAAGTGAGATGAAGCTCATTTTAACTAAAATATGTAGATTAAGTGTTTTTTTCTGGCCAACGAAACAAAAAACAATATAAAATTTCTACGGCAGTTTGAGGAACTTTCACACAATATGAATACGAATACGAATAATATCTTACCACCCATCTCGGCAAGGTGGTTGGCTGATTCGCGCTCTCTTCCTCTCGCAAAAGGTCAAGAGTTCGAATCCCAGCTTCGTCATAGGGTGACTTACCTAGTTTCACGTGTGTGGTGGCTAGCACGTGTGGCCCCCAGGGTTTACTCCCCCGACTGTCGGCAGGGTGCGGGGTTCCCTGGGTCACAAAAAAAAAAAATACGAATAATATCTTGTTACAATTATCTTTTTTGCTTGAATTACAAGCAGAAATGATTCGAGCCATCACTTCAAATGGATTTTCCGAGAAAAGTTTCATTTGATTAATAATACAACAAGATGGGATTATCAAAACATTAATCCAATTCGAACTTCACATCTTACTCTTTAAAAATCAACTAAGTGATGGTTGCTCGAGGTCACTTCAGTCTTCTAGTTATGAATTGTTGCCTTGTGTCAATCTTCTTTCCGTAAGATTCAAACGATGATGGATCGTGTAGCATCTCGCTCCCGCGAGATCTAGCTTTTAGTTTTGATAAAATTTGCCCATAGTCTACAGCCTAGAATCTTCCCTTTCCTAGGTTGGGGAAAGCGAGGATGATTCAAATGCATTTTAGGAGTAGCCACCAATTACTTCCCACGATGCCCCTGTGTCCCACATATTGAATAAGACATCATTTTCTAGAACAACGAGCATGGCTGCCTACTAAGGCCATCAGTGGGGCAATTAGCGAGCTTTCATTTCAAAACTCTTGTACATTTTACATGGACAAATCCCATCCCATGCCAAACAAGACATATTACTAGTATGTCCAATAAAAAATCCCCGCGTGCCATCACAAAAAGACTTTTGATAAATGAAGATATCTAGTGAAATCTCATGTGAAAATGCATTGAGCATGATAATTTTCAAGATTGACTCCTTCATATGAATTAGTCAAAATGATTCAGGTTCAACCACGGTCAATTACTTTATTCTTTATCAATCTGTGTGAAAAAATAAATAAAAAAAGTAAAAAGTTGCTTAGAAAAGAAAATCAAAAGAAAGAAGATATGGTTGATGGCTTTCTTCTTGCCCGATTCTTACTCTTACAATATTTAAAAGAAAAGAAGAACTTGAAAGGTAGACTCGCGTAAGTTCCCAAAAAGATTAAGCTGAATGACAATATAACCCTGCAAATTTGTTTTTGGAGTCCCATGTACGTCTTCACTTTTCAAGCAAATTCCCTACTTTTTTTTTTATAACTCAACTGCAATGACCTATATTCAAATTATAAAATATAACTTATTTAGTAAAATCCTCCCTTTCCGCTTTTCCAAGCCAATCTATACAGAAATCTTAAGGCATTTCAAGTGTGGTACTTTAAAAATAAACCAACACCTAGAAGAGATCCCTCTACACTAATATAATTGCAAAAGTGCACTAAAAATCTTAAATCTTTGCATAGAATGCAATCAAGTCCCAATTATTTGATGAGCGTAATCAAGGCATCAACCTTTGCAAAAAGTAAAGTAAAGTCTTCTCCATGGAGAATGCCAAAACTTGCGCACATAGAGTCAAAGTCTATGCGGCAACCTTTAATTTCACTTCTTAATAGAGGTTTATGACTATATATGTATGGGAAAATAAGCAAAATAATTCTATACCTATTGCATTTGTACCAATTTAATCATAAATCTTTCTTTTTGCAAACTGAATCCCACACTGTTTGCATTTGTGCCAATTCGGTTCGTCTGGCCAATTTTGGTTAGCCAGCGTAAACGTTGACAATTTTCAATAATATTTTCTTCTTAAATAAAACAGTTATCATTTTTACTACTTGGAATTTATATTCAACAATTTCACACATGATACACCTATAGTACCTTTTTTAAATTTTCTATAAGTGTTTGAACTATCATTTCAATTACTTCCCACGATGCACATTACTTGCCAGTGTCACGCATATTGAATAAGACATCATTTTCTAAAACAATGAGCATGGCTACGTACTAAAGCCATCAATGGGGCAATTAGCAATTAGCGAGCTTTCATTTCAAAACTCTTGTACATTTTGCATGGACAAATCCCATCCCATGCCAAACAAGACATATCGCTAGTGTGTCCAATAAAATCCCCATGTACCATCACATAAAGACTTTCAATAAATGAAGATATCTAGTGAAATCCCAAGTGAAAATGCATTGAGGATGATAAATTTCAAGATTGACTCTTTCGTATGAATTTATCGGGGTGATAGAGGTTCAGCCACGGTCAATTACTTTCTTCTTTATCAGTCTGTGTGGAAAAAAGAAACAAAAGTAAAAAGTTGCTCAGAAAAGAATATGCAAAAGAAAGAAGAGATGGTTCATGGCTTTCTTCTTGCCCGATTCTTACTCTTACAATATTTAAACGAAAAGAAGAACTTGAAAGGTAGACTCTTGTAATTTCCCAAAAAGATTAAGCTGAATGACAATATAACCCTCAAAATCGATTTTTGGAGTCCCATGTACGTCTTCACTTTTCAAGCAAATTCCCTACTTTTTTAATAACTCAACTACAATGACCTATATTCAACATAAAAAATTAAATTTATTTGGAAAAATCATCCCTCTCCTCTTTTCCATGCCAATCTATGCAGAATCTTAAGGCATTTCAAGTGTGGTACTTTAAAAATAAAACGTCACCTAGAAGAGATCCCTCTACACAAATATAATAGTGAAAGTGCACTAAAAATCTTAAATCTTTGCATAGAATGCAGTTGAGTCCCAATTCTTTGATGAGTGCAATCAAGTTATCGACCACTGCAAAAAGTAAAGTAAAGTTTTCTCCATGGGGAATGCCAAAACTTGCCCACATAGCACTCAAAGTCTATGTGGCAACCTTTAATTCTTCTTAATATAGGTTTAGGGCTATATGATTGGGAAAATAACTAAAACAGTTATAAACCTTTTGCAATTGTGCCAATTCAGTTAAACCTTTCTTTTTGCCAATTGAATCCTCAACCTTTTGTATTTGTGTCAATTTAGTTCATCCGGCTAATTTTGGTCGGCTGACATAAACGTTGACAATTTTTAATAATATTTTATTCTTAAATAAAACAGTTAACTTTTTTACTACTTGTAACCTCTATTCAATTATTTTACACATAATACACCTACAGGAATTTTTTTAAAATTTTTTTCTTTAAGTGTTTGAACTATTGTTTCAATTACTTCTCATGATGCACATTACTTGCCTCGTATCACGCATATTGAATAAAACATGATTTTCTAAAACAATGAGCATGGCTTCGTATTAAAGTCATAGGGGGGCAATTAGCAAGCTTTCATTTCGAAACTCTTGTACATTTTGCATGGACAAATTCCATCTCATGCCAAACTAGATATATTACTAGTATGTCCAATAAAATCCCCATGTGCCATCACATAAAGACTTTCGATAAATGAAGATATCTAGTGAAATCTCAAGTGAGAATGCATTGGGCATGACAAATTTCAAGATTGACTCTTTCGTATGAATTAGTTGGGATGGTTGAGGTTCAACCATGGTCAACGACTTTCTTCTTTATCAGTCTATGTGGAAAAAAGAGCAAAAGTAAAAAGTTGCTTGGAAAAGAAAATCCAACAGAAAGAAGAGATGGTTCATGGCATTCTTCTTGCCCAATTTTTACTCCTACAATATTTAAAAGAAAAGAAGAACTTGAAAGGTAGAGTTGTGTAATTTCCCGAAAAGATTAAGCTAAATGACGACATAATCCTCAAAATCTATTTTTGGAGTCCCATGTACGTCTTCACTTTTCAAGCAAATTCCCTACTTTTTTTATAACTCAACTGCAATGACCTGAATTCAACTTAAAAAATATAAATTATTTGGTAAAATCATCCCCCCCTTTTTTTCCAAGTCAACCCGTACATAAATCTTAAGGCATTTCAAGTGCGGTCCTTTAAAAATAAACAACCACCTAGAAGAGATCCCTCTACACCAATATAATAGCGAAAGTGCACTAAAAATCTAAAATCTTTGCACATAATGAAATTGAGTCCCAATTATTTGATGAGCGCAATCAAGTCATCAACCTTTGCAAAAAGTAAAGCCAAGTCTTCTCCATGGAGAATGCCAAAACTTGCCCACATAGCACTCAAAGTCTATGTGGCAACCTCTAATTTCACTTCTTAATATAGGTTTAGGACTATATGATTGGGAAAATAACCAAAATAGTTCTAAACCTATTACAATTATGACAATTTAGTCCTAAATATATTTTTTTTGTGAACTGACTCCTAAACATTTTGCATTTGTCCTAATACAATTCATCTAACTAATTTTGGTCAACCGACGTGAACGTTGATTTATTCTTATTCTTAAATGAAATAGTTAACTTTTTACTACCTGTAATTTCTATTCAATGATTTCACACATGACACACATACATGACCTTTTTTTAAATTTTTTCTTTAAGTGTTTGAACTATTATTCAATTACTTCACATGATGCACCCGTGTCACACATATTGAATAAGACATCATTTTCTAAAATAACGAGCATGGTTGCCTACTAAAGCCATCAATGGGGCAATTAGCGAGCTCTCATTTCAAAACTCTTGTACATTTTGCATGAACAAATCCCATCCCATGCCAAACAAGACATATTACTAGTATGTCCAATAAAATCCCCGCGTGCCATCACAAAATGTTGGGTCAGACCACTTCTCACGCCACTACACTCGCACCACCCACTAAAACACGATATTATAGGACAGTAAGTCGGTCAATGAACCGCCTTTCTCACCCCCACCTATTATTATTTTATTACAACTTTGCTTATCTCTTTGTCAACAACTTCGGCTGCTTAGAGGGCAAGAAATGTTGACTTTTGTGGCTGAGAAAAATCTGGAGAGAGAGAGAAGAGTCTGGCGAGGGAGGGACAAATCTAGAGGAAAGAGAGAGGCGGTGCTCCCTTCAACAAAAAAGACTTTTGATAAATGAAGATATCTAGTGAAATCTCAAATGAGAATATATTCAGCATGAAAATTTTCAAGATTAATTCTTTCATATGAATTAGTTAGGATGATTGAGGTTCAACCACGATCAATTACTTTCTTCTTTATTAATCTGTGTGAAAAAATGAAAAAAAAGTAAAAAGTTGCTCGGAAAAGAAAATCCAAAAGAAAGAAGAAGTGGTTGATGGCTTTCTTCTTGCCCAATTCTTACTCTTACAATATTTAAAAGAAAAGAAGAACTTGAAAGGTAGACTCGCGTAAGTTCCCAAAAAGATTAAGCTGAATGGCAATATAACCCCAAAAATCTGTTTTTGGAGTCCCATGTACGTCTTCACTTTTCAAGCAAATTCCCTACTTTTTTTTATAACTCAACTGCAATGACCTATATTCAACATTAAAAATATAACTAATTTGGTAAAATCATCCCCCTCCGCTTTTCCAAGCCAATGCGTACAGAAATCCTAAGGCATTTCAAGTGTGGTACTTTAAAAATAAACAACCACCTAGAAAGAAGATAATGAATTTATCAGGGTGATTGAGGTTCAACCACGGTTAATGACTTTCTTCTTTATCAGTCTGTGTGGAAAAAAGAAACAAAAGTAAAAAGTTGCTCAGAAAAGAAAATGCAAAAGAAAGAAGAGATGGTTCATGGCTTTCTTCTTGCCCGATTCTTACTCTTACAATATTTAAACGAAAAGAAGAACTTGAAAGGAAAACTCTTGTAATTTCCCAAAAAGATTAAGCTGAATGACAATATAACCCTCATAATCGATTTTTGGAGTCCCATGTACGTCTTCACTTTTCAAGCAAATTCCCTACTTTTTTAATAACTCAACTACAATGACCTATATTCAACATAAAAAATTAAATTTATTTGGAAAAATCATCCCTCTCCTCTTTTCCATGCCAATCTATGCAGAAATCTTAAGGCATTTCAAGTGTGGTACTTTAAAAATAAAACGTCACCTAGAAGAGATCCCCCTCTACACAAATATAATAGTGAAAGTGCACTAAAAATCTTAAATATTTGCATAGAATGCAGTTGAGTCCCAATTATTTGATGAACGCAATCAAGTCATCAACCACTGCAAAAAGTAAAGTCAAGTTTTCTCCATGGGGAATGCCAAAACTTGCCCACATAGCACTCAAAGTCTATGCGACAACCTTTAATTTCACTTCTTAATATAGATTTAGGACTATATGACTGGGAAAATAACTAAAACAGTTATAAACCTTTTGCAATTGTGCCAATTCAGTCAAACCTTTCTTTTTGCCAATTGAATCCTCAACCTTTTGTATTTGTGTCAATTTAATTCATCCAGCAAATTTTGGTCGATCAACATAAACGTTGACAATTTTTAATAATTTTTTATTCTTAAATAAAATAGTTAACTTTTTTACTACTTGTAGTCTCTATTCAATTATTTCACACATAATACACCTACAGGAATTTAAAAAATTTTCTTTAAGTGTTTGAACTATTGTTTCAATTACTTCTCACGATGCAAATTACTTGCCTCGTATCACGCATATTGAATAAAACATGATTTTCTAAAACAATGAGCATGGCTTCGTATAAAAGTCATAGGGGGGCAATTAGTGAGCTTTCATTTCGAAACTCTTGTACATTTTGCATGGACAAATTCCATCCCATGCCAAACTAGATATATTACTAGTATGTCCAATAAAATCCCCATGTGCCATTACATAAATACTTTCGATAAATGAAGATATCTAGTGAAATCTCAAGTGAGAATGCATTGAGCATGATAAACTTCAAGATTGACTCTTTCATATGATTATGAATTAGTTGGGATGATTGTGGTTCAACCATGGTCAATGACTTTCTTCTTTATCAATCTGTGTAAAAAAAAAATAGTAAAAAGTTGCTTAGAAAAGGAACTCCAAAAGAAAGAAAATATGGTTAATGGCTTTGTTTTTGCCCAATTCTTATATGGTTAATGGCTTTGTTTTTGCCCAATTCTTACTCTTACAATATTTAAAATAAAAAGAAGAACTTGAAACATAGCCTTGTGTAATTTCCCAAAAATATTCAGCTGAATGACTCCCTCAAAATATGTTTTTGGAGTCCCATGTATGTCGTCACTTTTCAAGTAAATTCCCTACTTTTTTTTTTAATAACTCAAACTGCAATGACCTCTATTCAACTTAAAAATTAACTTATTTGGTGCAATCATTCCCCTCCTCTTTTCCAAGCCAATCTGTATAAAAATCTTAAGGCATTTCAAGTGTGGTACTTTAAAAGAGATCATCACCTAGAAGAAATCACTCTACACCAAAATTATAGCGAAAGGGCACTAGAAATTTTAAATCTTTGTAGAGAATGCAATTGAGTCCCAATTTTTTGATGAGCACAATCAAGTCATCAACCTTTACAAAACGTAAAGTCCAGTTTTCTCCATGGAGAATGCCAAAACTTGCGCACATAGCACTCAAAGTCTATGTGGCAACCTTTAATTTTTCTTCTTAATATAGTTTTAGGACTATATGATTGGGAAAATTACCAAATCAGTTTTGAACCTATTGTAAGTGTGACAATTCCATCCTAAATCTTTTTTTTTTGCCAATTGAATCCTAAACCTTTTGCATTTGTGACAATTTAGTTCATTTTGCCAATTTTGGCCAGCAACACAAATGTTGATAATTATTAATAAAATTTTATTCTTTGTTCGATCTTTTTATTTTTCTTATCATGTTCCCTTTTCTCCTTTTATTTTCCTTCACCTTCATCCTATAGCAAGTCATTACTAGCGAGGGTGAGCTTTACCCGCCCCTAGCAAGGCTCGTCCTCACCAATGACTATCAAGATGAGCCTCGCCATGGCTGGGCGAGGCTCGATCTCATCTAGCAAGAGTGACGCTAGTGGTAGGGTGATGGCGAGTCTCGTTCGCCCCTGGCGAGGCTTGCCCTTTCTAATGGCTAGTGGGGCCGACCTTAATTGCCATTGCCTCTAGTAGGTTGCCGAGTTCAAGCCACCAACTAGAGGATGAAGATGATGGGAAGGGAAAAAAGAAGAAGAGAAAGACAAATAGGGAAAAAGAAAATATAATAAAAAATTAATAAAAATGAAAAAATATCAAAATATTATTGAAAATTGTCCACATTAACGCCAGCCATCTCACATAAGACATTTAGTGTCCACACCAGCGCTAGCCAACCAAAATTGGTTGGATGGACTGAATTGGTACAAATGTAAAAGATTTAGAACTCAATTGATAAAGAAAAAATGTTGAGGACTAAGTTAACACAATCGCTATAGGTTTAGGGTTGTTTTGGTAATTCTCCCCTTTATAGCTTGATTATACCCACATAATGGTTTAAGACTCAATTATACTTTTCCAATTTCATAGGATCTTATCGCAGCAATTGAAATGTTGGACACTTGATTACAGTTCGTATATAAGATGAAGACTTTTGGTACAATTTCCCTCAACACATAACCATGGCATTTTAAAAAAAAAAGTAAACATTGCACGCCAAAGCATTGCATTATAATTTAAGGAAGGCTAATCCGCTATAACAACCTATTATATTCGACAACCTATTATATTTGACCACTTCATGTGAATAAGAGCAAACGCATCGTTGGATAAAATTGAACATGGTGAACTCATTGAAAAATCAGAATTAATTACGTCAGTGGCACGTGTGCAACCTCATTATGATTAGGGTTGGCCAAAGTTATGTCTTTAATTTGCAGAGGACAAATTTAATTGTAGCGTGTAAATTGCTCCAATTGGACCTGACTATTAAACCCAACCAGGAAATTTACACATCCTTTTCTTTCATGTATTAAGCTTATTATGCTAGAGTGCACGTTAAATTTCGTAATTCCATGAAAGGAACATATATTTAGTCAAAATCCAACTCAACAACTACAAGTTCGAATAGATTGACAGGTATGCGGGATGAGTTGACAAAGACAACGACCCATAGCCTTATCCAAGCACCAAATGGGACAGGTTTTTTCAAGGAAAATAAGAATCAAATATGGTACCATAGTCTCCAAATTCCTACCTTATTTCCATTCATTCATTAACAAGCAATGCAACTCTAGAATCATTGATTCATATCATGATTAGGGATATACTTTAGATCAACCAAAAATGTGTACATCTCAATAGACACATCGATGTTGCAGATGAAATCAAGAATGCTAACACATCATGAGCCGACCATCACAAATAAAAGTCCATGAAGACCACGACTTTCTATTAACCATTGTAATGTGTACTGATCCCAAAAATTAAAATACATGAAACCCGAAAAGATCATGACATCTTGATGCGTAGTCATCATCTGATGGTCGCAAAGTCAACATACAAAGCCTGGAAGACCTTGACTTCTTCACACTTGAATTGCACACTCGTCAAGGACCTCGACTTCCTGATGGATGTGCAGGAGTTCCATTCATACATGCATGCTGGTTTAAAGTCAAATTGAATCATAAATCCACAAAATTTTGAGATTTGCATGAGCAGAATATTTTGCTAGCCAGAAAAATTGCTGCCATGACATTAAGAATCCAATTGCTTAAATGTTGACATCCAAATTTTGATAACCCATTCAAGTATCGATTGCATATATAATTAGGGATCAACCCTAGCTCAAAACAAATATATAGTAGTTAAATTTCATATAGATATCAAGAGCATTTGCATTAACAGTGATGGGTCCATATAATTGGATTGGAGTTAATGGACTAAAGCAAAGAAGCCCGGAATTTAAATAAAATAAACTAAGCCCACTGAGGAATGAAGTTCAGCCTAAGCTATTATCTCTTCCTTATAACCGAAAATTCCACACGGCTATCCTTAATTAGGAAGTATTGGTTTATTGATCACAAGGTTTTTGGCCACATAAAAAACAATTGGCAAGTTCAGGTCTTCCCGGTGCTCGACCGCCGCACTGCAGTATCACAGCAGCACCACCAAGCTCAATCTTCGCCGCTGCGCCAAACTCATCCTGGTCGCTCACTGTTATTCCGATGAAGCTCACCGTGCCACTGCTGATGTTAGCACTACGCTGCCCCCGTTATGATCAAACATGAACAAAGATGCACACACGCGTCATATCGATATATGAGAAAGCTAAATAATCCAATGTGGAACTACAAATTATTGTATCATAGTACTGAGACAAGTTCAATAGAAATTAATTAAAGGAAAAATCAAGACGTCAAAGTATTGAAAAGCATTAGATGAAAATGATAGTTCCATAAATTATTAGTACAAAGTGGGAGGACCAAAATCAACAGTAGGTTTCAAATTAACACTTTAAGGCATTTTTTCAATAAGACAAAAAGCTAGAACCCGTGCAGCATAGGGGAAGTTTAGTATTCCAAACTAGGACAAAACCTTTAATTTATATAAATTAATTTGGACTTATTCTTCTTCAAGCTTTCAATTGAAATCACGTCAAATGGAGAGTGAGGAAGGATATTTTGTTGGATATATGCCCTAAAGCTACTATGTAATAGTTACATATTAGGGATTTTAGTTGTACTATCATTATTATTATTTAATTAATGGCAATGACGTATTCATTCATTTGTCCAATTATTTTATGAATGATTCCATAAGATCAGTTACAACTAGACCTATTCTTGAGACGTCAAGAATATATGTGACGGGTTCATAGTTAGACTGAATATTTAAACCGTTCCTAGTCAATGGATTATTGAGTGAATATTTATAATCCTGTTGAGACCAGTGTGTTCTTAACTTCACCATTAAGTATTGGATACTTAAGGGAATGATGAGTCGCAAGTCATTGGGTATTGTGATGCCTAAGTTAGAACACGGGTGTTTGTATTAGACAAGTTCACTGAACGTGACGCATATGGAACGATTAGCAACATGTAAGCTTTTAGCGTGGTCAATGTCTAATTGTTCATGTTTTGGTCCTGTGTAAATAATCCTTAGACTTGAGGCACAGTGTTAACTTGTGTATCGAACAACTATGGTTCAGGGGTGCACATAATGTCGAGTCGTTGATCCGTCTTTATACCTAATGGCCATAGTTTGTTCATATACGAAGTTGCACGTGTATGCAATATGGAATCTGTCTCCTTGTTATATGCAAGATATAATAATGATGTCCTATGCAATCTAATTATGACAATGCATTGAAATCCTCGGCCGGAGTTGCAATCGAGAATAAATTGTTTATGTCTCGAATAAAATGCATGTCAATTAGATTTGTGCATATGGTCGAATTTGTGACTTGACAAATATTCCATGGTCTTTGTTTGATCGGGACATAGTAAGATAGAGGGATTGAATTACACTGTAGCCAAAACTGATAGGTTCATTATGTTCTTAAAGCATTCACACTATTTGGATAGCCATGATATATTGCTAGATGTCAATCATGACTTGTAAGATCCAAAGATTAATCGGGATAATTAATTCTTTTGGGAGTACTAATGTGTTAGTACAAGTCTTACTACCAGCTTAGTGATAACCTAGGGATATCATACACCATAACCAATTAAGATAACGTGGAACAAGAGAGAAATAATTTTGCAAATGTATTTGCAATTACTGCAGTTGCATTGAATCGACATGAAATTAAATTAAATGTGATTTAATTTAATTTGTATTATAGTCATGAGCCTACGTGCATATGATGCACACGCATGCCCAAAGTGGATACATGTTAATGTACCCTAAATGCACACACAAAAATTATATCCTTTTTATTTTTATTTTTTTTAGGAATTGATTAATAATTTAATTAATTAAATTATCCACACGGTCAGCAATGTTGCTGACTGTGTGCAACGCACATATGTGCGTGTTTTATTTTTAATTAATATATATATGGCATGATGGTCGGCAACTGTTGCTGACCATCATGCATGCAAGACACGATCGGCAACGGTTGTTGGTCGTGGGTGGTTTTCCGCACGTAGAATAGTTCTTATAAAAAGCGTGAGTGTGTGTTTTTGTGCGCCTACGTACGAAAATGAGAAGGAAAAGGGATTCTCTCTCATTTGGGTTGTGGTTAAAATATCAAGGATATGAAGGATTATCTCCACGAAATTACTAACACAATTATAATGGTGATTATCCGCAATTTCTCTCTTCATTCGACGTCCATTGGTGGTGTGTCTGAACTAGAGGTCCGACATTTGTGGGGCTCGAACTGAAGAACATTCGAACCAATTCGTTTAAAGCGCGCTTCGAGAGGTAATTCGTTTAACTCCCTTTTTATATTCAGATTTTTATTAAAACGCACGAATAATGCCTTTGGAGATACATGTATAGAAATATTTATTTTGTTTTCGTTGTGTTTATATTAATTTGCCTATACACGATTGATGAAGCCCCAACATTTTTCACGTCAAAAGAAAATAATGAAGCTTCAAGCACATATTAGTAGTAGAGATTTTAAAGCCACATCCACCAGATGATAATGTGGGTTGAGAAAAGAAAATGTTGTCAGAGTGAATAGCGCTTATATTAAAAGCATGGGTATTATAATGTTACAATTTAAAGTCGACATGGTACGCACAAAGTCGGCGTAATTTTCTCCATCAAACATCAGCTTTATAAAATTGTTATCCATGATGTATTTCATTTAAATTAATTAATGCAAGGATGAAATAATATATTACGGATCTAATTAGACCAACTGAAAATTGTGGGAATATATTTCACATTAATCAAAAGTGATTTAATTAAATCAATTAAAAGTTCCAATATAACATAACACGTGAATAAAAGTTGACCGACTACTAGTATCACTATATCTTCTAGCAATAGAAACTTCCAATCAGTCAACTTCCCACAAGACACTTGATGTTGCTCCTGCAGAAAGGTCACGACAGCAATCACAAAACCTTTTCGCATTAGTCAAATGGTCCATTTGTACCCTGACAGAGTTGAAAGTAAGTGTGAAAATGTAAACGTAAAGAATGGTCCATTGGCTAAATCGGACGTGATTGAGGGGCGTCTTTGGCAGCTAGTCTTTTTTTATATTTTTTTGTTTACTTAAATTGAGACAATCATTTAGTAGTCTTGATATTAAATACTAAGAACAGGTCCAAATTAGCGAACCGTCTATTGATGCAACCAAAAGAGACTCTGCTCATTATGGAGAAGTCCATCTTTTTAGCATTTCTTGATGTTAAGTTAACTTCATTGTTATTGTTTCAGCCGGTCATCTGTTCCAGCAACTTCACTGATCAAGATGCTCTCCTCCACTTCAACTTGGCGATCGAAGTCGACCCAACGAACACTATCAAAGGCGGCAATTGGACTGTGGAAGCAAATTTCTGTAAATGGACAGGTGTCTTTTGCAGTAACCGCAGGCAAAGAGTCACAGCTTTAGACCTCTCGTACATGGGTCTCCAGGGAAGACTTTCTCCTTACATGGGCAATCTTTCTTTCCTGGCTTATCTTGATCTTCGAAACAATAGTTTCTATGGGAGGATTCCAATAGAAATTGGTCATTTGCACCGCCTGAAACTACTCATACTCCAATCAAACCAATTCGAGGGAAACATTCCTCTTAACTTAGCCCACTGCCGAAATCTCGAAGTGATGTCCCTTGCGGTGAATCAGCTAACGGGTGGCATACCGAGAGAATTTGGCGCCTTCCCTAAGTTGCAACAACTGTTTCTTGGCGCAAATGACTTACGGGGTCAAATTCCAAGCCTCCTGTGCAACATATCCACATTGCAGGTCATCAGTTAAGCCAGGAATAGTCTCACAGGTTCGATTCCTCAGACACTTCTCAATAGATCGCTCACAGTTGTTATGTTGAAGGATAATGATCTCTCTGGAAGTATTCCCTCTGATCTTTGTTACCGTTGGCCTAACATTCGTGTCCTTTCACTAACTTCCAACCAATTCAGTGGCCTGCTACCAGAGACGCTAACCCAATGCAAAGAGCTTCTCACGTTGTCGTTGGCAGTAAATCGTTTTCAGGGAAGCATTCCTCGAGACATAGGCAGTTTGCAAAAGCTGCAAGAGCTCTATCTTGGTGTTAACAACTTGACTGGCACAATTCCTCGAACCATTGGTAACATGTCAAGCTTGCACTCCCTGGACTTAAGCTTTTCCAACATTGGAGGTGACATTCCGAGTGAGATTGGCAATTTGATCAATCTGAATTTTATGAGCATTGAGGGTAATTTTCTAACAGGCGAAGTACCTCGAGAGGTTTTTAATATTTCTTCGCTCCAAGTGCTTGGTTTGACGGAAAATTCCCTCTCTGGAAACCTGCCCTCAGGTAGTGAACTAAGCCTTACGAATTTGGAGCAGCTTAATCTAGATTACAATGGCTTCGGCGGTAACATCCCGCAGTATTTCTCGAATCTTTCGAATCTTATTATTTTCGATGCTGGGTACAATCAATTCAGCGGACCAATACCCATGAGTTTGGGCAACTTGAAGAACCTCAAACGCTTTGCGGTTCAGTCAAATCAGCTGACAGGAGAGACTTATGGTGCGGAGCTCAATTTTATCTCTGCTTTATCTAATTGCCAATCGCTGCAACTCTTGGCTTTGGACGATAACCCGCTTGGCGGCTCCATACCAGAATCTATCAGAAACTTATCGAGTTCCCTACAATTTCTATTGGCTTCCAATTGTCGTATTAGAGGTCGCATTCCTGGCGAAATAGGATTCTTGCAGAGTTTGATTTTCCTAAGTTTAAGCGGTAATGATCTCGATGGCAACATCCCATCATCAATCGGAGGACTAAAAAACCTGCAAAGGCTGTATCTTGATAACAACCATCTCGAAGGACCGATCCCCCATGAAATATGCAACTTGGCAAGTTTAGGAGAGTTGCTGCTCTGGCAAAATTGGATATCGGGATCGATTCCAAATTGCATTGGAAACCTGAGCAAGCTTCAAAAGTTTCTCATAAGTTCAAATAACATGACATCGGTTATACCGGTTAGTCTGTGGAGCCTGCAAGAACTGATCTTCCTCAATCTGTCACTCAATTCATTCAACGGAGGACTACCACTTGACATGGGAAAAATTACAGTTATAGAGAGCATCGATCTTTCTTGGAATCGACTCACCAGCACCATACCGTCTTCCATCCAGGTGTTGAAGAGCCTTGTTTCTCTCAACTTGTCAAGGAACTTGTTTCAAGGATCAATACCGCAATCGATCGGGGACCTCAAAGGATTGAGTTTCCTCGATCTCTCCTACAACGAGTTATCCGGCACAATACCTGAGTCCACGGAAGGACTTAGATATCTGCAAAATTTGAACTTGTCCTTTAATCAGCTATCAGGAGAGATTCCTAATGGTGGGCCCTTTAAAAAATTTTCAGCTCTCTCATTCGTTGGGAATGAAGCACTATGTGGAAATGCGACTTTTCAAGTCGCACCTTGCAAACTAAATGGAAAGAAATCAACAAGGGACAAGTGGAAGCAGTTACTATTCATTATGCTACCAATTGTATCAGCTGTACTATTAGTCTTTTCCATTTGCTTGCTTAGAAAGCGTGGGGACCCTAGTAAAAAAGCTCCAATTTCGGTGGAGAGCCCTCCTGGAATTGACCACCCGATGATATCATATCGGGAGCTTTGCTTGGCTACTAACAATTTTACCGAAAGCAATTTGCTTGGAGTAGGAAGCTTTAGCTCTGTATATAAAGGAACTCTAGCCAATGGGATAGACATCGCTGTCAAAGTACTAAATCTCCATCTTGAAGGCGCCCTGAAAAGTTTTGACACAGAATGCGAGGTTTTCCGCAAGATCCGGCATCGAAATCTTGTCAAGGTGATCAGCTCATGCACTAATGCTGAACTGAGAGCATTAGTACTACAATACATGCCCAATGGGAGCTTGGAGAAGTGGCTTTACTCCAACAGCTACAACTTGGGTCTCCATCAGAGAGTGAAGATAATGGTTGACGTTGCAACGGCGATTGAATATCTCCACCATGGCCAACCGGAACCCATTGTACACTGCGATCTGAAGCCTAGCAATATTCTTCTAAATGAGGACTTGGTTGCACAAGTCTGCGACTTTGGAATTGCCAAGATTTTGGCTGAGAACAAGCTTGAAACACAAACTCGAACTCTCGGCACGATTGGCTACGTTGCTCCAGGTACATTTGTCGAATTTTAGCTGATTATGAATATATTGGTATGATGTAATAGAGATATATTAACACTCACATGGCTCTCATCTTATTACTTATATCCCAAAAAGAAAAAGATTAGTCACTGATGTTCTAATTTTGCAATCTATGATGCTTAGAGTATGGTTTGGAAGGAAAAGTCTCGACAAAAGGAGATGTCTACAGCTTCGGCATATTGTTGTTGGAAGTGATTACTAGAAAGAAGCCAACCAATGAAATGTTCGATGTGGATATGAGCTTGAGGCAATGGGTAGGTGCAGCGATTCCAAACAAAGTGCTTGACATTGTGGATAGCGAACTCCTCAGCACAAATCTTGAAGATCTGACACTTTCGGAACTCGAGAGCATAGCCTTATCGATCCTAGAATTAGGATTAGAATGTTCAAGGGATTTTCCTGAGGAAAGAATGGAGATGGAAACTGTCATGGTTAAGCTCAACAAGATCAAGTTGTCACTTCCTTAACAAGAAAATAAGGTGGAGAGTATTTCATAGAATTTAGGAATAGCATTATCTTGGTTCGTACATGGTCATTTCATTTCAATGGCATTGTGTATAGCCATCTGCATAAAGCTCCTGATCTTCTTTTGAGCTTTCTAAGTCATACTCGTGTCTGACTTCAGAAGACACAACACTTGCTATGTTCTCCAAGTAGAAACATTGTCTTGAGAGTTGGTAGATTTGCCTGGGATGAACATTGTTTCCTTCAAACCAAGCTAAAACTAAAGAATATATTGTTTTCAATTGATCAATGGCATCTTCGTAGGCTTTGGTAGGGCATGCCAAGTTCGACGCCTTCTCGAGTCACACCATGCACAGCCCATGAGCCTTGTGTGTCAAGCTGCACAAGGCCAGGCCTTTTCGACCTGTGTATCAGGCCCGGGTCCAAGCCCGGATCCCACAGGTGTTTGGGCCAATTTTTATCTTTGTTTTGAGTATTTCCTTTTATTTTTGGAAAAAATACTTATAATTTATTTTTAATCCCACAAAAAAATATTTTAATTTTTCCATATTGAATTGCAAAACAAAATCAAAGTAAATGGAACAGACAATGACTTGGACTTTAAAAAAAAATCCCATGCCCACATTACACACTTAATTTGTAAGAATTGTGAAATCTGCAACTACAAAAAAAAAAAGGATAAAATTATGGCCCATCTTATTTTAAATCATAAATATATTGAACAAGACCGTAGTGGTATAAAAAAATAGGTCTACAATGGAAAACTTCACTATCATTACTTTAAATTACATTATAGTTCAGTAATGTCATTTTCATATCAAAAATTTAAGAAAGTAATAATAAAGAAAATGAAGAAAATTCACTAGCACGACATTAAAGGCATAAAAAGAACTACAAATAAGAAAACCCAGAGTAAATCATCAGCTGTTATCTCAACAATTTGATTGAGATTGTAACTAGCCCCATCGACCTTCCTCATCAAATTCATTGTCAAACACAAAATCATTATTAGTACTACCAACAAATTTCTCGCTTAAGTGCTATTTGGAGATTTAGTTTAAAAATTCTAGGCTAGGCGTACTAATTTTAGCCCAAAATTAATTTTCTTCTAGGCTACTTTTGTGAATTAACGCGTGAATAAAATCTTACGATCTTGATGGGCAATCTAACATGGTCTTACCTCTATTCCAATTATCGAATGGGTGGGATCGTTTAGTAGATTTGGGATCATAGGTCATTGATTGTACAATCTAAATCACGATTATAAAAACCATGTCGCCATGTGCTACTAGCACCTAGTACGAAGTGCTTTCTCTCAATGGTAGTGCTCTACTTATTTTAATATATATACTAGTTGTAAATTTGTGCCTTCAGCATGATAGGAATGGTAATAATTATTTTACCTAATTTTGTAAAATTGATAAAGTTATATCATGAATAATCTTTTCGTTAATATCTAAAAAGTAGAAAATATTAAATAATTCATATTTTTATTGTTTTAGTTTGAAAATGTGGTATATTGCAACAATTTGTTGTTAAACACATGCTTATTTTCTTTATTAGTAACATAAGGGATATGCATGGGGCATATAGATATTCAAATATGTAAGACATGTTTTAAAAGGATTCAAGACATCACATGGTGAATTTACATTAGTTCATAATTACATAGATTACATGATAAACAAAAAATTAACATAGGATAAATGTGGACACCTAAATTTTGCCTAAATATTTAGAATTGAATCGCATAGAAAATTAAAGATCAATTCGGCCCTAACAAAAAAGGATTTTCACATCACATAGGCATTAATATTATTTGCACCTACTGAGTTTTATTTTTATGTTTTTCCCTTATTTACTGCAATTCAGATAAATATAAATGGAAAAAAATTAAAAAATTTAAATTGATTTTAAAGGAAAAAGAGAGAGAGAGAGAGAGAGAGAGAGAGAGAGAGAGAGAGAGAGAAAGCGCTCGGGGCTGGGCTTTCCCCCAGCCCTTTATCTTCCCCTCCGCGCGGGCCAGGCCCGTCTCGCCAGCCCACCCCAAGCAAGGCCCGGCCCGGCCCGGCCGCCTTACTCCTCCTTCCCCGACCAGCCTTCTCGGCCTATAAATAGGGGAGGCCATAGCCGAGAGAGGAAGATCGGAGGAAGAGCAAGCCGAAATGGGAACTGAGATTGGGCGAGTGCTCTCCGGCGACGAATACGCTCAAAGAAATGGCCGGACTCGCCTGCATTACCTCCCTTCCCGAAACAACATCCGGTGGGTGGCGTTTCGTTTCTCTTCTCTCTTTGATTGTTCCGACTCGGGGTCGGTTTCCTAAGGATCTCGGCTCGGAGGCGCTCGAGGCGGACGGACGTAGCCCGATCTACGAGCTCGTCCGCCGTCCGACGCCGCAAGCCGAGTAGGACTCTTGGCCGACCGCCCTTTCTTTTTTTGGCCCATGCTCGGTTTCGGGCTTGCCCGACCGAGCTGCCGTTGCCCTATTCGTACGAGCTTCCGGCCTTACTTATGAGCGTACTATGGCCTTGGGGCCCAGGGTGTCGACTGCTTTGAGTCCCGGCTGGAGCTCGGGCTCGATCGTCCCCGTTCCTGCTCCCGCAGTTTTCGTATGCCACATGCTCGATGAAATGCCTAAATCAGACGCTTATTTGGTTCTCCATGGTTGAGACTTGCTGCTTTTCATTCATGCCTACACTAAGTGCACGCGAGTTCGTCCCTCTGCTGAAACTGAGTCCCGCTTGTTCATTATTGCCTAGTTTTGGTCTGAGTTGGAGTTCGGGTAGGTGCAAAACCCCCTCTTGGTCAGCGCCTCACGAATATTTGATGAAATGCCCGATTGAGATTCGTGCGGATGTTCTTAGTTTTATGTCCGTTGTAGGTGCTCACGGCTTGCTAAAAGACTTTTGATAGACTCCCGCCGCTATGCTTCACTTGGTGCGTTCTTGTTTCGACGTCTTTCTGTGCGCGTGTCGTGTTTCTGGTTCTTGGCCGGCAAAGAGGAAAGGCGGTGATGGTTATGGCCATGAATGACAGCCGCGTAGTGGCGGGACATGGGTCATATGGTGCCTGAATTTTTGTTGATTAGACTTGGGTTCTTTTAGTTGCTTGAACCAGCAAAGGTTTGCGGTACCTGGGGAAGAGAGAAGCAGGAATGCTTCTGTGAAGCCATGAGTCGCGAGGGTAAGAGGAGAGATTGGCAAGAGAGGTAGGAGATAGCAAACTTGGGCTGAGCTTTGATTTCTGAGGTCCTTGTGCAGGGGACGTTGAAAGGCTTGGGGAAAGAGAGAAGGAAACAAAAACAGAGAAAATGGGCTTTTTAGCAAGAGAGACATTGGGTGTATCATGTATGTTGGGTGAATTTGGGGTTTCGTTGTTGCTGCAAGGCCAATGAGGTTTGGGCTTTTTTCGGCTTGTTTGGGTGTGTTTTTTTCGGCAGAGTGGGCTTTGGTTTTGGTCTTGGTCTTGTAGGGGCCGGGTTGGGCTTCATTCTTTAAACCCATTCTATTCTCTAGGCCTTTGGCGTCGGTGGCCCAGTCCCCGGACAAGACCGTAGCCCACGCTCGGACTGGGCCTAAAAGCCCGGCCTCTCTCCCATTTTCGGAATAAAAAATCAGAAAAATCCAAAACATTTTATTTCTTCTAAAAATCGGGAGGAAAAAGCTTTAAGAAAAGTTTATGACTAATTTTCTCCAAAAATGCGTGAAAAATATCAAATAAATCAAATCTCAATATTAAATAAGATTAAGTACCGAAAGGATATTAGTTTTAGTTGATTAATAATTGTAATCATGTCTCGGATCCTAATTTTATTGGTTGTACGTGAGTAAAATATTTTTCTTGATATTTTACTTGAGTTTTAATCGACTCACCACAAATCGATCGATGACAACTTCATACATCAAAATGACTTGCAGGTTAAAAACTCAGATCATGAGTCATGAGTTGGTGGGCTTAGGAGAGTCCAAATTGAGTGCTTAGTGAGCCATTGACCCCTGCACACCCACGGGAGGGGGTAAAGACACACTGTTAGGAATCTTTATAACTTCGGCGGCCACTTTGGTGCCAAAACTTTTTTCGCTCACTTGAGTGCCACAAGTTTTAAAAACATTAACTTGAGTGCCAATTTTGACGTGGCCCATAGGAAAAGGCGACGTGGCGTGGCGCCAGGTGAACAATATTTTAATATATTTATTAATTTTTTTGATTTTTTTGATTTTTTTTTTTTGATTTTTTTCTTTAAGGCTGGCGAGGGTCACTTAGGTGGCCCTCGCCGGCCCTAAAAAAAAAAAAAAAAAAATTGAAATTTTTTAAAAAAGAGTAGAAACGGCGTCGTTTTGCCTAAAAAGTCTACGTTGGCGTCGAAATTTATTAAAAAAAAATAAAAATCATTAAAAAATTTCACGTATGCATTTTGGCTGGAAGTAGCACTTAACTGAACGATTTTTGGCCGAAAGTGGCACTTAACTGAACGATTTCACTCCAATGTGGCACTCAAGTGAGCGAAAATTTTTTTTTGGCACCAAAGTGAGCGCCGTACGAAAGTTATGGCACTCCTAGTGTCCTAACCCCCATGGGAGGGTTAAAGTGGTCACAACAATAAGTGAACGAAATATTGGCGTAAACACAATTACATGTCATGTCAAGAAATGAACAATGCATGCACATGAGGTAAAAGTTAAAATGAGTGTGAATATGTGATTGGGGGCACGTGAAGGATCACGATTTAAAAACTAGAGGTTCTTTGTTTAAATTCCACCAATGGCATGCAAACTACTCTATGCCAAGGCCATTGCACAGATCAAAGGTCTAAACTTAAATGGTTCATGGGGTTTGCAGAGTATTCCATGAATTAGGAAGTTGGGTTTCCAATCCCATGACCCAACATTATACAAGAAAAAAACAAAAACTTTCATTCAAATTAAATGGAATCTTTCTACAATTAATTCGTACTTAATATTTAAATTAAAATATTGTCCATTATATTTAACATATCATAACAATTTGTATCTATTGATAACACAAAGCCTCGTTTTTTTTTAGGGCAAATGCTACCAAAAATCCTAAAATATGCCACTTGTGATAAATTTATTCTAAACTTTTCTTTTTATGACACAAAAAATCCCAAACTATGTCACTTATGACAGATTTATTCTAAATTTTTTTTTTTCGACACCAAAAACCCCAAAGTACGCCCATTGTGACACATTTATCCGAACTTTCTTTTGTGACATGAAAAAACCTAAACTTGTACTCATGTGACATATTTACCCCAAAACTTCTTGATTAAAGAGCATTTTCATCTATTAACTTTTTCTTCTTTTTTTTTTCCGTTTTTCTATTTTTTTTCTATTTTCCCCCTCCCTCCTCTCTTCCCTCCGCCATGGCCGGCGAAGGGATGACAGCGAGGGCGGCCCTCGCCTGACTCAAGTGAGTGTCGCCCTCACCAAATCTAGCGAGGGTCGCCCTTGCCCGCCTCAGGCAAGGGCAACCCTTGCTTGCCCAAGCAAGGGCCACCCTCACCCAAATCCAATGCCAGCGAGGGTGGCTCTTGTCAGCTTGAGAAGAAAGGAAAAAAAGAAAAAAAGAAAAAAAGAAAAAGACGAAAATGCCTTTTTACCAAAGAATTTGGGGGTGAATGTGTCACACGAGTACAAGTTCATGGTTGTTTGTGTCTCAAAAGAAAGTTTGGGGTAAATGTGTTACAATGGGCATAGTTTTGGATTTTTTGTGTCAAAATTTTTTTTTAAGGTAAATTTGTCACAAGTGACATAATTTAGGGTATTTGGTGTCGTAAAAAAAGTTTAGGATAAATTTATCACAAGTGGCATAGTTTATTTCGTATGGAAGATTGCTTGAATGACGCATATCACAAACAAAGCTCAAAGATGCTTGGACATGCTTGGGTAGACTTATTGAAAGTATGCATGACTTTTGTATCCAAATTTAAATCTATTTTCTTTCAAAAGTTTACCGAAAAATTATACAACTCTAGATAGATTTCAAATATCCATAGGTAAAGTTAAAAACAATGTTTATCCCATCGAAAAATTCATCAAATGAGAGCAACGCATCATGCATTGTATATAAATTTCTAAGATAGATTTAAGATTATAGAAATATCTTTCAATAGTTAAAGAACTTGTGAAGCAATTCTTATAGTTGAAGCTACATGCGGACTCTTCATAGTTATCACAAAAACTCATCACATCCAGTGGAGCTTCAATAAAACTAGGGGTGAGCATGGTCCGGATTGGGCCGGTCCACCCCCTAACCCTAGGACCAACCCGCACAGTGTTGGTCCTTAATTTTTGGGACCGAGGACCGACCCTATTGAGCCTAGGACCGAGGACCGGACCGACCCAATGGGTTCGGTCCGGTTCCAGGGTTAACCCAGGACCAACCGTTAATTTTTTTATTTTTTTGTATTTCTGAAAAATTAAACTAATTATTTCAAATTACATATTTATCGATACTATGATTTTAATTAAACTATAAATACTAATACATATTCAACAAATTTAAAATAAGGTAACAATAAAAATTTCATACTTGCTAAAAGCAAGAAACCATAAAAACAATTAAGATTGCTTATAGAGCTGCAAAACGAGCATTGCTCACGAGCGAAAAAAATTTCTAATTAGGGCTTTTATTTCGGGCCAATTCCAAAATAAACCCCAAACTTTAGGTCTAGTCCCAAATATACCCCGAACTTTTTTTTTGTCTCAAGAAAAACCCCAAACTTTAGGTTTAGTCCAAAACCGCCCGAACTTTTCTTTTGTCTCGAAAAAACCCCAAACTCTTAGTCCATTCCCAAATCTATCCCAATTTTTTTGTCAAAAAGAAAATCATCAAAATTTACTTTAATCCTAAATTTGTCCTCGTTAGCCTTTGTCCAAAAGCCGTATTAGTAATCCCTAATTTTTTATGTCCTAAAATGGTTTTACTTTGAAAATAATTTTCTATGACATATTGCTTATTTGTATTTATTATCTATGTGCAAATGCCATGCTAAGTTGGGACTACACCATGGGGTATATTTGAGAATATGTCAAAAATTGATGATTTTTTTAGTACAAACGGTGGGTAAAACCCCAAATTAGTATACCCGTAAATTGCGACGCGTTATTTAATTTAGCAATTTGACAATAAAATTTAACAAAAACTAATAGATGGTAATTTGTTTTGGTGATCAAAAAATTAATTTTGGGTAAATTTGTCATATATGTACCAATTTGGGATTTTTCATGATATTGACTCTTTTTTTAGACAAAACCAAATTCGGGGTAGATTTGGGATTAAAATTAAAGTTTAGGGTTTTTTTGAGACAAAAGAAAAGTTCGGGCGATTTGGGACTAAACCTAAAGTTTGGGGTTTTTCTTGAGACAAAAAAAAGTTTGGGGTATTTTTGGGACTGGACCTAAAGTTTGGGGTTTTTTTTGGAATTAACCCCTTTTATTTCCTTATGATTTACTCAGAACGAGCAAGGTTAGTGAATAAAGGTGAGCGGCACAAGTGTCAAGCAACAAGTGGTGTGAGCATGGCAAGCGGGGTGAGTGTTGAGTGGTGAGCGAAGTGAGTGTCAAGTGGCGAGCGAGGCAAGATTGCTCACGAGTAAAATTGTTTCTTTCAATTTTACTTAGCAAATTGAATACTAAGAGGATAAAGTAGAAAGAATGGAGCAAGAGTACTGGAGGAGGATGCCATTTGAATCGGGGTTTACTCTTTAGAATAAATAAAAATAATATTATTTATAATATAATATATAAGGCCAGGGTTGGTCCGGGTTGGACCAACCCAAAACTCCTAGGACCAAGGACCAACCCGCGACGGCCCAGGGAATCTCGGGACCAGGACCGACCTGGGTCCCTTGGGAACCGGACCCAGACCCGGCGGGGTTGGGCCGGTCCAGGGTCAACCTTGGACCGATGCTCACCCCTAAATAAAACGGTCTATTTCTACCCTCACAGAGAAATAAGTGCGTGCGTGTAAACATAAAGAATGGCCCCCATCTGCGGAATCAGACATGGTTTAGGGGTTCTCCGAGTTCAATCAAAAGTGACTCTTCATTATAGAGAAGTTCATCTTTTTAGCGCACTTCTCGATGTTCTGTTCGCTTCCTTATTGATGTTTCGGCCCCTCATTTGTTCCAGCAACTTCACTGATCAAGAGGCTCTCCTCCACTTCAAATCCGCGACCAAAGTCAACCCGACAACACGATCAGAGGCGGCAATTGGACCAAGGAAGCAAACTTCTGTGAATGGACTGCATTAACCGCAGGCAGAGTCATGGCTTTAGACTTCTCCACAGGTCTCCAAGGAAGACTCTCTCCTTACCTCGGCAATTTCTCTTTCCTGGCTTCTCTTGATTTTCGCCACAACAGTTTCTATGGAACGGTTTCAAATAAAAACAGCCATTTATGCTGCCTTAAAGAACTTTTACTCCAGTCGAACCGATTCGAAGGAACATTCCTCCTAACTTAGCTCTGTTCCAAAATCTCAAATTGATGTCACTTACGATGAGCAGGCTGATGGTGGCATATTGAGAGAGTTCAGCGCCTTCCCAAAGTTGCAATAGCTTTTACTTGGCTTCAACGACTTATGGGGTCAAATTCTGAGCTTACTAGGCAACATATTTACAGAGCAAGGCATTGGTTTGCTCATGGCCGATCTCACAGGTTTGATTCCTCTGTCACTTTTCAATAGATCGCTCACAAGTGTCAGGTCGACTTATAATGATCTCTCGGGGAGTCTTGCCTCCGATTTTTGCTGCCGCTCGCCTAACACTCAGAGGCTTTTACTGTCTGAAAACCAATTCAGCGGTCTGTTACCAGAGACGCTAACCCAAGGCAAAAAGCTTGTCACGTTGCCGTTTCCATTCAATCGTTTTCAGGGAAGCATTCCTTGAAACATAGACAGCTTGCAAAAGCTGCAGGAGCACTGTTTCAGTACTAACAACTAGACCAGCACAATTCCTCAAACCATCAATAATGTTAGAGGTATCAACCTTCCTGATTGATTATATCAATCTTCTCATATTGATTCAATCTCGTCTAATTGATTCTAATTTATTTTATTTGATATTATAATATTTTATTACTTTAGATAGTTGTATAGAATAGCCTATAAATAGGCTGTTGTATCATCAGCTTTAGACACACAAAAATATACAGAAATTCTATTGTTCATTTTATTCTATCAAGGTATCAGAGCCAAGTTTTGTCTAAAGAAGGGGGCACGGTGTTATTGCAGCTGTGACAGTATCCACTCGGGAATCTCCAACATGCTCCACCAAATCACTGGTCCATCGGCACCGTCCATTGTAAGTGATATTTTTGAAGATAATACTTGGCCATTTCACAAACAAACCACCACAGACAGGTTCTAAATCTTCCGGCAAGTCCAAAACAGCAAAGAACGTTGCCAAAAACACCTACATGAGCTCTCATGCGCCACCAATACCTTCTGCGCGTGAGATCCACGCGCCAAAACAGCAAGGACGTCGCCGGAAACGCCTCCATGTGCCCTCACGCATCGCCATTACCTTCTGCACGTGAGATCCACGCGCCATGTGCCTCACACGTGATACTCTGCAATGTCATTCGCTGACATCATCATCCACGTCATCAATTTGTTAGTGCCATGTTTCTGCCATGTTAGCATATCGCGGACCTTCATTGACTGACGATTGACCAGCGTTGACCTTCGTTGACCGTCGTTGACTGGTCAATTCTTGGGATTTTCTGACCGGTTCGGTCCATTTCCGACTGGTTCTATGACGTTTTGAAATTTGAGCCATTTGAGAGATGAATGAACGTTAATTTCGTTAATGCATTGTTGCTTGATCTCACTCGAAGTTGATCACTCCTGAGATACAAAACTTGTGCGACTAAAGAACTTGACCTGGGAAAACGACTCAATCATGAGTCTTGCGTAAGGACGATCCTGTAGTTATGCAGGCCGATTTCAAGAACGACTAGAAGTTGATTCGCGGACATAACATAATAGGACGACGAGTGATTCCGTTTACTATTACTGAGCCCACGAACAACCCTATGTCGATCATTGGTAATCGTGTACTTTGAAATAAGAATCTATCATTCGCAATTTCACGTAGTCAAAGACGTCCATGTGTCAAGATGTCTTGAACGTGAATTGGTACGAGTCGATTATGCGTGAATCCTCGAAGTCGTCTATCAGTCTGAGTAGTACCAAAATGGAATTCGGGCGAAATTGACAAGGCATGAGAATCCAAGATTGGACTTCAAATTTTCAGGAACGTCTGGGACGGACTTTTGGACAATGCTTCTTCGACAGTCGACAGTGTCAGATGAGCCAAGTTTTTGGAAAGGGGACTTTCGGATCGAGGAAGCGAGCCTACGAGGACGTGGGCCGGGCAAGAATAGTGTGGGCCTCATGCCCAAGGTGGGACAGCCACCATGGTAGACCCGAGACAAGCAAGTGAGCCCATTGGACCCAACCGACCCATTTACCCTTCCGAGCCCGTTGTCTAAACTTGAGCCGTTTCGAGCCCAACAAATTCCCGAGCCCATTCCTATTCATTTTCTAGCCCATTTCTTAGGCCCGCCCTTCATTTTTAACCCAAGGGAAGTTTGGGAATTGTGCAAGGTCGAAATGACCATTTTGCCCCTAGATATTTTGAAGAAAAGACAAAAGAAGAGAGAGAAGATGATGTCATCTTGCCTTGGGAGTTGGGGCATCAATTAATGGCCTTGATGAGGCTTATCTTCAGCCTTCACTTCACTCTCTCTCTCCCCTTCATCCCCTCCAAAAACCGCATACACTCTCCCCTTGTTTTCCTTTCCTTCATTCTATTTTTCCTTCTAACCTTCCTCTGAAAATCGAGTTGTTCATGGCCTTCCCGTGAGAATCACCGCCCATGCCACCCACCATCGTGCTCAGGAGGCCAAAACTGTACACCCCACATTGGACGATTGTTGGACGGAGCCACTAGCCGACTCGCCGGTCGGCCAAAAGTAGCCGCCGGCCAACCCACCTCCTACTACACCAAACCGCTTGTTTTTGCTGTTTTCCTTTGGTTCTAGCCAGATCTCTGCCCATCCCAGCCACCAGCCGTTCCCCCTTGATCCCCAGGTGCCGTCGGTTGCCGGCCAGCCCGTTTTGCTCCGACCAGTCACTTTCCTCCTATGCAATGCAGTTTTCATAAGTGCAGTGAGTGAGCAAAGGTTGTTGCTGCTATTTTGAGCTCGGGACCTCCTTGGAGTGTCGTGAGTGAGGTCCCCGAGTGTTGCCCTCGTCGCCGCTGCTGCGTCCATGTCATCGGCCCGCTTAATGGGTGAGTTTAGCCCATAATCCTTTTGTTAGTACCTAAACTTGTTTAGGGTTGGATTAAGTAGTGGTAATGCCGAGTTAGGAGTTTAATTAAGTTGTATTAGCCTTAAGATAGGTGGTTAAGATTAGCTTTAGCTTAATCTTGTTTAATTATGCTTAATTGTGCTTAATTGTGTTTTATGTGTTAATTAAGCATTAATTGTTTTAATTAATGATTTGTTTAATTTTTGAATTTAATGTTTAAATTATTAAATTCTGAAATTACACTGTTCATAATGCATTGTTCATGTGCATTGTTCACGACACTGTTCATCCGGAAGTGAAAATGTGCATAATTTCATGTGTCTTGATTTTATGTAGTGAATTGGATGTGTCATTGCATGAACATCCGTATGAATCGTGTGATTTTCACAAAAAAGGGGGAAAATGGTTTGTCCGAGGGACACCGGAAATAAACCGCTTTTGTGAGAAAAGATTTGAGGTTTTATATGCAAGCATGTGTACATTGGCTAATGCTCAAAGATAATAAGTGGGTTGTGATGGTATGCTTGCGTGATTACTAAGTCAAACCTATCGTCTTAAAGAGTATCCCTTGATGTCCTTTGGAAATGCTGTCTTGGGAGAGTATTCCTTAACGTTCTTTGGGCATGCCATGCCGTCTTGGAAGAGTATCCCTTGACGTTTTTGGGCATGCCATCTTGGGAGAGTATCTCTTAATGTCCTTTGTGAATGTCATCTCGGGAGAGTATTCTTTGACATTGCCGCGCCTCACGGGAGAGGGTGATGCCAGTAGACACCGGAGGAAGGGCACGGTTGTGTCTCTGTGGAGGAAGGACGCCGAAGCGCCATAGCATCTCGGTTGTAGCCCTGAGGGGCGGAAATAATCGGAACACGTATGGATGCAAGAGTGCATGAGAAATATGGCATCACTGGTTCCAATTATGCATGATGTAATCACATTATTTATGGCATGCACGCATGAATTGATAACGTGCAGGGTATAGCAATGGCCAGGTGAGATCGCTTGTGACGCGACTCGCATGTGATTGATGAACTGCATCATCTAACGACCATGTGCATTGCGTGTATTGTGCTGACATGAAGTTGGAGGTCAAAGACCAATGTCTAATCAAGTCTCATTTCGTATCCCTTTATTTGTCACTTGGTTCTAGCTGACCTTTCGATTGTGGCTAGTGGCAACTACTAGAAGATATTTAGATTGTTAAAAGAGCTTTAAAAAAAAAAATCTATGTCATGCAAGTTATGGAATTGGAAGAGTCCGCGTTTATGATCGATAGCCTGTTTGCGGTGTTATCAAATGATGGTCCATTCGAGACCATCGTTTGTATGTACTATTCGAACCGTCTCATAAACATTTACCACTAAAACTGTTCGCCAAGGATGGTTGCTCACCAGGTGGGTCATGACAAAGTTGAGAGGAAAATAATGGCAATGGTTAGAAAATTGTTGCATTTAAAGCTGACCGTGCGGTTGGAAATGATGAGGACATGGCGCTAAGGAGATTCATAAGAAAATCTCAAAGGAAAAGACAAATGAGATCCTCAGAAAACAATAAGTCCTTTTAAAACAAGGAAGAGAACAAAGGTAAGGAAATTGTTTGCTATGAATGCAGAAAATTAGGACATATCAAGCTAAAATGTCTTACTTAAAAAGAAGAGTGGCAAATATGAAAAGAAGAAACAAGCATCAAACGCTAAAACTCGGAGTGACCCGAATGCGAATCAAGTGATGATAAGGCAAAATTTGCGCCTCATGGCTTGACAAAGAAAATGAAGTAAATAACTCTAAACTCTTTTATGAAGAGATGTAGGATTTCTTGAGAGAAATTTTTTAGGAGCACAAAAAGGCTTCAAGAAGATTTTTGAGTTGAAAAAAAAAGGGATTTTCAAAACTTATAATCCAAAATCTTTCTCAAGGAGAAAAGCTCAAAAATTTGCAAAAGGAACTTGCCACTATTAACCACCGTGGTTTGTCCTAGTGGCCACCCTTTCTTCATGGAAAGGGGAAGGTGGGGATATTACGAATCCCACCTTCTTAAAGGAGGGCTGGGATGGGGATAATATAGTTTAAGGAGAAAAGATGCAAAAGGTTTCAATTTAACCCCACGCCCTAGTGGCCAGGAGGTAGGGCAAAAGTCTAAAAATAAAACTTAGAGTAGAAGCATAACAAGACCGACAAAAAAAAAAACTTGCTACTATTAAAAGTGAGCATGGACTTTCTCAAAATGAAAGTGCTTCTCTTAAGGAAGAAATTTCTAAAATCAACACAAAATTTTCTCTCGGCTCAAAAACACTTGAGCACAATATATCTATTCGGATTCCTCATTATAACAAATATGGTTTAGGTCATGAGGATGAAGGAGGAGAGAAGAATAACTTTCCAAAGGTAAAAGAGAGACTTAGATGGAAACCTCCTGCTTATCTTTTTAAGAATCAATTCGTTAAGCAATTTACTGGATTTATTGGTGAACATTTTCACAACTATTCGACCTATAATGAACTTGATTGTTCCGAAAATGAATGTCCATTGAGCAGGGGAAACCCAATAAAATCTATTGGCGATTCAATACAACTTCTAAACTCGACGAAAGAGGATTCAAGTCTGTCTGAGTACCAAATAAATGATAGAATATTCTTTGTTGCAAATGATTATGAAGAATAATAAGTGATATCTTAATGGTAGTTGTTCACAATAAATAATTGGAGATACTACCTAGTTCATGAGCCTAGTTTAAGCAGGTGGTGGCAGCGTCACTTTTGGAAGAAAGAACAAAGGAAAAATAGTTAGCAAAAGGACGTCAGGTTATGAAATCAGGTTATTGAAGATGTATCTCTTGTCAACGAGTTCAACCTCAACCTTATGAGGGTTAGTCAACTATGTGCCAAGGGTTACAAAATGAGTTTCGAAGAAGGTAAATATGTTAGATTAAGCGAGGATAAGTCTCGATCATTTACTAAAATGCATTATGGCAATATCTATATACTTGATGTCATCTTTTATGCTGCTCAATGATTAATGTCCATCAAAGATGAACAAGAGCTATGGCACAATAAATTAGGTCATGTCCACATAAAGCAGACTTTTAAGATATCTTCAAAAGATCTTATTCGTGGCTTATCCAAAATCAGATATTAGAAATCTAAACCATGCAATGCACGCTCCTTGGGTAAATAGGTAAAAAATTCATTCAAATCTACAAACAGGGTCACTAGTAATCGAGCCTTGCAGCTATTGCACAGGAACACAAGTCTGGGAGGCAAAAGGGATAAAATCAATAAGAGGTAACCATTATCTTCAAATGACGGTCTTATCTCTTCACGTGCTTATCTACTCCTACTTTACTCAAAATCTGTCTTCACACGTTCAGTCGCTCTCTCTGTAGCTCCCAAAGCTCGCGCTTCACGGAAACCTACCGGTACTTGCAATTCTTCTTGAGTTGCCACTGTCTTCTCTAGATCTCCCAAAGGACCTTCAGAAATGATCTCACCCAAACAGCTAAAGAATCATTTGAAGGAATGCAAAGCCAAAGTGTCCCCTCAACACAACTCATCAGTGAACCTGGAGGGTCACCAAGCGCGAGCACTGCTCAACCTCTGCTACAGAGGAGCAAACTCCAATGAGAACAACCACTCAGTCTAGGATGAAAGGTTCAAGGGACATTGATCAAACAAGCACTCCAAGTATATCAATTCAAGAGATGGCTGCACCCGCAAGATCTAATACACGAACCAACTCCATACCACCTCTGTAGATGTTGGACATACAAGGCTTTTCACTGACTTTCTCGAGTCACAAAGCATTCTTGTTGCTACTTTCATAAGAGTCGACTGTTCCCTGACACAAGCACAAGTCCCAGCTCCTATCGAGACAGAACCTGTTGAACCGTCTCATCTTGCCAAGGGAAAAGAAAAAGTAGCTGAGAAATCTTCAACTGAAAGTGAGGATGAACCTGCTAATGCTTATCAGGATCTCCTTATTGAGCAAATCCTTGAAGATCCGCCTCAACTCGTGATGCCATCCACAGAAAATAGCGTACGTAGAAAAGAGCAAACCGAAGCAACGACTGAATAAAGTCAACTTCCCGCCGAGATTGAAGAAGCCCAAGACGAGAAAAGAAAGGACGACGGGGATGACTGGGCATACCAATACTTAGAACCAGCCTTCCGTTTTGATCATGAGATTACATTTAGACTCCGTTTGTTTCACAGAAAATATGGCATTTTTGGAAAATGCTTTACAAAGAAACCATTTTTTTTTAAAAATGTAATTATTTTCCGGTTTTTGGATGAAACCCGAAAATGAAGTGGAAAATATTTTCCACTTCATTTTAATGGGAAAATTTTTTCTCTATACACTCTTTTAAGATAATTTTGTTGTTATTATATTTTTTAAATGATTTTTATTATTTTAAAAAATTATTTTTGATTATTTTTTTAAAATCGATTAATAATTTTTGTTCTTTTTCCTTTCCTTTTCCTTTTTCTTTGTTTCATCTTCTTCCTTGGCTGGTCAACGGCCACAATGATGGTTGATGACAGGCCACAAGCAAGCCTTGAGCTTACCAATGAGGCAAGCTTGAGGCTCACCCACCTTTGGTGGGCTCAGAATCGCTACTCACTAGATCGGCAAACACAAGCCACGAGCTTAAAGCTAGCAAGCTCACCCAATCGACAAGCACAAGCCTCGAGCTCAAGGTTGGCAAGCCAAATCCTCCCGCTCGTTGATTTGGCGAGGCTTGAGGCTAGCAAGGCAAGGCAAGGCAAGGCAAACCTTGAGCTCGCTAGCCTTGAGCCTTGCTAGATCGGCAAGCTCACAAGCTCGAGCTCACCAGCCTTGGGCGCCTTGAGCTCAAGGCTCACGCTCGCCCATTTGGCGAGCGGCAAGCTTAAGTTGCCCATGGCCGGTCACTAGGTGTCGTCATGGCTAGTGACCGGCCAAGGAAGGGAAGAAAACAAAGAAAAGAAAAAGAAAAAAAAATTAAAAATCAAATTTTTTTAGAAAACAAAAAAAATAAAAAAGAAAGAAGTGGGGACTAATAGGGGCATGAGATTAGAGAGAGTGAGTATAGAAAATGTTTTCCCCAACTTGAAAAATGAAAAATATTTCCCTCTATTTTAAAAGACTTTTTTCCCTTCATGGAAGATGTTTTCCCTTATAAATTTATTTTCCGTGAAATGAATGCTGGTAAATTTGAAAACATCTTCCCGAAAGTTCTTTTCCTTCGAATGGATGGAGCCTAAAGTGCTTCTTGTCTCGTGTACCTACTTAACATCAATTTGCTGATTTCAACTACTTTGACTCCCACAAAATTTTCATTTTAAAACTCTTTGAGCATCTCCATTTAAAATTGTTTTGCACTCCATTGGTTTTGCGGAAAATGGGCATTTCTAGAAAATATTTTACAAAAAGTCATTTTTTGGGAAAATACAATTATTTTCTGATATTTGGTTGAAATCTAAAAATGAAGTAGCAAATATTTCTGTTGTTTGATAAGGAAAATCTTTTCCTTTATGCACATTTTTCAATAATTTTTTATTATTATTTAAAATCGACTTTTAAATTATATTTTATTTTTATTATTTCTTTTTCTTTTTCTTTTTAATCTTCTTCTTTGGCCAATTGCCGACCACAACGATGGCTACATGACCGGTCGAAAGCAAGCTCAAGCTCGCTCAATGCCGAGAAGCTCGAGCATGCCGATTTGGCCTAGCCTAAGCTCATCGCTCGCTTAGCTTGTTGATCTGGCAAGTGGCAAGCTTGAGTCCAACGAGTGGTGAGGTCAAGCCCTAGCTCATCACCATTAGGCAAGATTGCCTCAAGCCCTAGCTTGCCAATCTAGTGAGCCTTGAGCTAGTCGCCAAATGGGCGAGCCTCGAGCTTGTTGATTTGGTGAGCAACAAGCTTGCTCACAACCAGTGAGCTCGAGGCTTGCCTTTGGCTAGTTGCCGGCCATCACCGTGGCCAATGATCGCCAAGACAGAAGTAAAAAAAAAACAAAAGAAAAAAGAGAAAAAAGAAAAAGAATTGAAAATTCAATTTTGTTTTAAATGGAAAGGAAAAAAAAAGAAAAGAAAGATAAAAAGGTCAATATGGGTGTGAGATAAGAGAAGGTGAGTGAGGAAAATGTTTTTCTCATCTTGAAAAATGAAAAATATTTTCCCCTATTTTAGAAGACTTTTTTTCCATTTATGGAAAATATTTTTCACGATCAGTTTATTTTCATGAAATAAACGCCAAAAATCTGGAAAATCTTTTATAGTGTCACGCCCCGAACCCCGAGCACGCGACAACCCCTTCTCTTGGTCGATTGAAGGCGACGTCCCAGGACTCGTCGACGACCATTTATTTTAATCTTTCGTTATGCGCAAGCGGAAGACGAACTATCCCCAGTCCAACAAACAAACAATCAATCAATTAGGGATAGAGGGATGAACAGTAAGAACAACCATCACTACTCATTTATACAGTTTACTAGATTAACCAACGGAGGATCGTTTTATGATTTACAAGCCCGACAACAGGGGCCGATCCATCCTCTAAGCCAAACCAAAAAGGAATTAGGCTAGGCTAATCCAGCTGTACAAAATGAACCCTCGGGTTCAACACCACGGTCACTCGGACCCATCGGACTCAACTCCGTCAGGTCGATCACTGGAGAAGCGGGGGCAGGATTCTCCACTGCGGGTGCGCCATTCTAAGGACCTGAAAATGGTTAACCACGACGGGTTGAGATAAAATCTCAGCGAATTCTTTCCTCTAAGCCCCGGTTAGTACACCAACTCAACCTGGGGTATCTCTCTAGAACCACCCCTCACTCAACCCAACAACAAACAACCAGTAACCCACAACCCGCAAGCAAACAACAGACAGGGGCAACCAACAAACAATTAGTCGGTTCGCATGCAACCTTACCTAGTATGCCATACCCTGCACGTTATAAGTCAGCACAATACACGCAATGCACATGGCCGTTAGATGATGCGGTTCATCAATTACATGCGAGTCGCGTCACAAGCGATCTCACACTCGGCCATTGCCACACCCCGCACGTTATCAATTCATGCGTGCGTGCCACAAATGATGTGATCATCTCATGCATAATCGGAACCAATGATGCCATGTTTTCTCATGCACTCTTGCATCCACACGTGTTTCGATTATTACTGCCCCACAGGGCTAGAACCGAGGCGCAACGGCGCTACGGCGCCCTTCCTTCGGAGAGGCGCAACCGTGCCCTTCCGTGCCCAAAAGATGTCAAGGGACACTATCCCGAGACCGCATGCCCAACAAACGTCAAGGGATACTCTCCCGAGACCGCATGCCCAATGAACGTTAAGGGATATTCTCCCGAGACCGCATGCCCAATGAACGTCAAGGGATACTCTCCCGAGACGGCGGTTTCAACTTAGTGATCACGCAAGCACACCATCACAACCCACTTATTATCTTTGAGCATTAGCCAATGCACACATGCTTGCATATGAAACCTCAAATATTTCTCACAAAAGCGGTCCATTCCCGGTGTCCCTCGGACAAACCATTTTTCCCACCTTTCTCATAAAAGCGGTCCATTTCCGGTGTCCCTTGGACAAATCACTTTCTTTCTCATAAAGGCGGTCCATTTCCGGTGTCCCTCGGACAAACCATTTTCTTTCTTTTGTGAAAATCACACAATTCAAGCGGATGTTTATGCAATTCTACATCCAATTCACTTCATATGATCAAGGCACATGAAATTATGCACAATTTCACTTCCGGATGAACAGTGCCGTGAACAGTACCGTGAACAGTGCATGTGAACAATAATTGTGAACAGTGCATATGAACAGTGAAATTCCCGAATTTAATAATTAAATCATTTAATTCATAAATCACATAATTTAATCAATAAATGCAGAAATTAAATAAATCAATTAATTAAAACAATTAATCAATTTAATCAAGCAAAGCATGCTTAATTAGCACATAACACACAATTAAGCATAATCAAACAAGATTAAGCTAATCTAATATTAACCCTTAATCTAACCACCTATCTTAGGGCTAATGCACTTAATTAACCCTCCTAAACCAGCATTAACACTAATTAACCCAACCCTAAGCAAGTTTAGGCACTAAATAGGGATTAGGAGCTAAACTCACCCGTTAAGCGGGCCGGCGACACGAACGCGGCGGCAGCGACGAACCCGACACCCGGGGACTTCTCCCACGACACTCCAAGGTGGTCCCGAGCTCAACACAGCAGCAACAAATTCGGATTCCCCACTGAACTTCACAAAACAGCACTGCAGGAGGAGGAGGTTGCTGGTCGGAGCAAAAACAAGCTGGCCGGAGCTCTGGCGAGCTCAATGCCGGTGACCGGAGGCTCCTGGGGGTCGAGAGAGAGTTGTGTGTGGTTGGTGTGGGCATTGGGTAGGCCAAAAATGGAGAGAAACGGAAGAAAAGCCGAAGCTGCACAGGAGGCGCTGCACAGTGACGGACGGAGGACCGCCGACTTCAGGCGGCCGTACGGATCGACCGGAGGCTTCGTTCGGCGAACGGCCAATGCCATCTGAACGCTTTTTCTGTGCTGAACAGATTGATAGGTTGCACGGCCCGAGATTCCACCGGGAAGGCCATGAACAACTCCATTTTCGGTGAGAGGTCAGAAGCTGAAATTTCAGGAAAGCAAGGGAAGAAGGGGAGAGAGGGGCTGCGATTTTGGAGAGCTGAAGGAGGAGGAGAGAGAGTGCATTGAGGGCTGCTTCTAGGCCTCATCAATGTCATTAATGGCTTGGCTCAAGTCCCCACAAAACATGACATCATCTTCTCTCTCTTCCTTTGACTTTTCTCCAAAATATCCAAGGGCATTTTGGTCATTTCCACCTTGCACATTTCCCAATCTGTCCTTGGGCTGAAAATGAAAGGCGGGCCTAGGAAAAGGGCTGGGAAAGGGGTAGGAATGGGCCCGGGAATTTGTTGGGCTTGAATTGACTCAAGTTTGGATGACGGGCTTGGACGGGTGAGGGGTCGATTCAGTCCAACGGGCTTGCTCGTTGTCTCGGTCTTCCATGGTGGCTATCCTACCTTGGGCGTGGGGCCCTCACTGTACTTGCCCGGCCCACGTTCTCATAGGCTCGTTTTCTCGGCCCGAAAATCCCTTTCCCAAAAACTCGGCTCAACCGACACTGTCGACTATCAAGGAAGCATCGTCCAAAAGTCCATCCTGGACGTTCTCGAAAATTCGAAGTCCAATCTTGGATTCACATGCCATGTTAATTTCATTCGAATACCATTTTGGTACTACTCAAGCTGACAGGCGGTTTCGAGGATTCACGCGTAACCGACTCGTGCCAATTTACGTTCAAGACTTCTTGACACATGGACGTCCTTGACTACATGAAATTGCGAAGGATCGATTCTTATTTCAAAGTACACGATTATCAAGGATCGACATAGGGCCGTTTGCGGGTTCGATAACAGTAGATGGAATCACCCGTCGTCCCATTATTTCTATTCGCGAATCGACCTCTAGTCGTCCCCGAAATCGCCGCATGACTACGGGATCGTCCTTACGCAAGTCTCATGGCCGAGTCGTTTTCCCCAGTCAAGTTCTTTAGTCGTACGAGTTCTGTCCTCATTAGCCTTTCCCCTCAAGGTCAGTATCTCAGGAGTGATCAGTTCCGAGTGAGATCAACCAATAATGCATTGGCGAAATAAACGTTCATTTCTCCCTCAAATGGCTCGAATTTCAGGATGTCACATATAGGAAGTTGTTTTCCACAAAACAAACAAAGTCTTGAAAGAGCATGTTTTTCCTAACATTGTGGCTTGGTTCTATTCGAATCTTCAATTTCCAAGCCACGACTCCTTTATGGTTCTTTTGGATTTGTTGCCTAGAGAGTTAAGCAAGGAGAATTTTGTGGCCGATGTTCAATTTACCTGCGAAATGTTGATTATTTTGGAGTCGCCAGAAGACTGAATTGCTGGTGATAATTTGTGTCCAATTTCAAATCTTGAATCTTTGCTATGTGCAGAAAATCAAAGAGAAGAACGTGTGGAGGTTTCGATTAGGAGGATTTGAAATTGGTGATCATTCATCAGCTCTTGTGAATTAACTGGAACTCTTCTAATCATCATCAAGTCCTGTGAATGAAGTTAAAATTCCTCATTGTATATTGTCTTCGTAAAAAAGGGGAAGTAGAAAAACAGATAAAAAAAGATGATGTGGAATGACACATAGATAGGGAGAGTGAGAGAAATGTACACATGAAAATACCATGTCGGATGACTAACAATGATTTATGGATGGAGAGTTAAGTTGCGCATGGTAACCATTCTATTTTTCGTTTTCTAGAATAGATTTCTATTCCAGACCTATTTACGGAATAGAAATCCGTTTGGTAAAAACTTTTTCATTTCTATTTCTGGAACAAATTTTTATTCCAGAAATAGGTTTGGAACAGAAATTAGAAACAAAATTTTTTTACTTTTCTATTTCTGGAATAGAAATCAGAAATTGTTTCTCTCTTTTTATTTCTCACCGGAAGAAATTTTTTTTCGTCCGTTGCTCATCACCACCACCACCACCCTCCACCCACCGCCGCCGGCCGCGCCGCCGCCGCCCGCGCCGCCGGCCGCCGCCGCCGCCGGCCGGCCGCCGCCGCCGCCGCCGCCGCCGCCGGTCGCCGCCGCCCCCGCCGTTCGCTGCCGGCCGGCGGCGACCGGCGAGACGGCGGATGGCGACCGGTGGACGGGCGGACGGCAACCACCAGATCGGCCCAGTGCGACCAGCGAATGGCGACGGCGACAGCGACCAGCGGCGATCGGCGAGCCGCGGCGGACGGCGACGGCGACCGGCGGCCAGCGGGACGGCGGACGGCGGACGGCGACCGGCGGACGGCGACCGGCGACCGGCGGACGGCGGACGGCGGACGGCGACCGATGACCGGTGACCAACGACCGACGACCGGCGACCGACGACCAGCATCCGACGAGCCGGCGGCCGACTCCGCCGTCCTCCGCTCTTCGGTCTTCGGTCGTCGGTCGTCGGTGCCGGTCGTCGGTCGTCGGTCGCCGTCTGCCGTTCGCCGTCCGCCGTCCGCCGTCCGCCGTCCGTCGTCCGCCGTTCGCCGTCCGCCAATCACCGGTCGTCGTCCGCCGTCTCTCGCCGGCCGCCACTCCTCCCATTATCGCCGCCACTTAGAAAAGTAACATTTTTTTGGTTATCAAACGAATTTCTATTTCAAAAGTAGAAATTTTTTGTCGTTATCAAACGCGTTTTTTTGCTCATAAACTCATCCGAAATAGAAATAGAAAAATCTATTTCATTCAGAAAATGATTTGAGAATGTAAATGTTATCATTCGCACCCTTAATGAGTAGATTTGGCATGAGAGAGAAAGTTGAAGGTTTTCAAAGAAAGTTTACCGTAAAATTGAGATTGAATTTAAAGTTGAGGTTCTTTTTTAGGGAATTAGGCCATTTTGAAAGGCTTAATAAGTTGAATTTATTACCCAAACCACAAGCGATACTATTTATAGTAGCTAAGGGCGCGAATGATAACATTTTGTTCCGTAAATCATTTCGGAACAGAAATAGATTTTTCTATTTCTATTTCTGGATGAGTTTCTGAGCCAAAAAACGCGTTTGATAACAAGAAAAAATTTCTATTCTTGGAAGAGAAATTCGTTTGATAATCAAAAATTTTTTACCGCATCTAAGTAGTGATGATAATGGGAGAAGCGGGGATTGGCGGCGGCAACCGGCGACCGGTGGCGGCGGCCGGCGACCGGGCCGGCGGCGGCACCCGGCGCGGTGACCGCCGACCGCCCGATCGGCGGTCACCGTGCGCGCGGTGCCGCTGGTCGCCGGTCGCCGGCCGCCGATCGCCGGCCGCCGCCGTGTGCAGTGTCGGCCGGTCTCGCTCGTCTCGTCGCCGCGTCCGTCGCCGTGCACGGGCGCCGTCGACGGTCGGCGGTCGTCGTGTGTGGGTGCGGCCGGTCTGCCGCCGGCCGACGGCCGCTCATCGCGATCGCCCGGCCACGGAGGGCGACGGACGGCGGCGGAGGATGGGCAGGTGGACGACGGCGAATAGCGGCGGCGGCGGCGGCGGCGGCGCCGGCGCGGCGGGGCGGCGGTGGGCAAGGGTGGTGGTGGTGGTGAGTGACGGACGGAAAAAAATTTCTTCAAGTGAGGAGTAAGAAAGAGAGAAACAATTTTTGATTTCTGTTCCAGAAATAGAAAAGTAAAAAATTTTTGTTTCGATTTTGCCCAAACCTATTTACGGAATAGAAATTTGTTCCGTAAATAGAAATGAAAATTTTTTTACCAAACGGATTTCTATTCCAGTAAATAGGTCGGAATAGAAATCTATTCAAAATGTAAATAGAATGGTTACCATGGCTACCATGCGCAAACCCTAATTCCCTAGGGCTACATTTAGTCATTTGGATTTCTAATTGAGATAACTGGGTATGATAGGATATAAAATCTAGGGATTTTGATATATCTTATCTACTTTTGATAAATCATAGTAATAAAATAGGATATATTCATATCATATCATGCAAATTTTTTGGTATAAATGACATCAGTGTAAATAAATCTAAAAATTCACAAGTGGAGGTGGTAAAAATCTTTTGCGACATTTTTGCATACTTTATTTTTATTTTATTTTATTCTTCCTCTCTCTTTGTTAATTATTTTCTCTGTTATTTCTTTTTTTCCTCTTCCATCATCTCTAATAAAATTTTATTAAATAGTAAATTGTACCGATATACCCAAAATACTAAAATACCTCAAATATGTAATAAATATAAATATATATTGATTTATATTATAAGATAGAATTAAAGTCAAGTATATAAAAACAATATTAAGTTAAAAAATAAATTATATTTTTGTTATTTTCAATTTCTTATATTAAAATTCAAATATTATTTATATTGAAATATAATTTCAATTTTGTTAATTTAAGAAGTTAGTTATTCGAGAAAAATAACTTTCTTATTATGGATATTAGAAATCTTATTCAACTTTATCTTACATCTTTCATGGAATAATTATATTCGGCCTATATCATTCTTATGTATGATTTTATCTTGTCTTGAATAGCACTAAACGCGAGATAAGATAAATCCTATCCTATATGAATTTTATTTTGACTACCAAACACAGCCTAGATGTTTAGCGAGGGCATTGCATTATGATAATATTCTAAATTTGATTATCCTTCTAGCTAAATATTCTCTATGTAAAGCTGGCACTTGTGAAATGAATAAACCGATGAGTGATTTGATAAACTTCTCGATGCTATATCCTTGTAAATCGGTTACATATGGGCTTTATACATTTCTTTTATCTAGCTAACGGGTTATGAGTTATCACGTTTGTATTTTCCCGCACATATCTCACAAATTACAACTAGTCATGAATCATGCTTGTCTTAAAAAAAATGAACACATAGGTCGCAAATAGTAGGGGTGTAAACGGTTTGGTTCGGTTCGGTTTTTTGAAAAAATCGAACCGAACCGAACCGATAAGAAATGAAACCGAACCAAACCGAAACCGTCCCGAACCGAACCGAAAATGCGGTTCGGTTCGGGATGGTTTTTTGGTTTTCCCATTTTTACTTTGCTTATTGAAATTTAAGTAAAGAAAAGATGATAAAAAAGAGAGATTATTCAATTTTTACTAAGAATTCCGATTCGGTTCGGTTAACCAAACCGAACCGAAAACCGAACCGAACCGAAAAGGTTAACGGTTATTTTTCGGTTAACCAAACCGAAACCGAACAGAACCGAAAACATACAAAATTTCGGTTCGGTTCGGTTTTCAGTTCGTTTCTTGACACCTCTAGCAAATAGAAATTTGGGCTACTATTACATTTGACGCCAACACATGAGTTGTTCTACAAAAAAGGCATGATGGGATTATAATCCATTTCTCATACAACTGAATTCCTTGACCCCAAAAAAAAAAAACTCCTGCACCTAAGTTTTCTAAGTTACGTTTAATGACTTTCTTCATACATGTACTTAGGTAGTATTCAACTTCTTCAATATTACCTATGACGATATATGTCCAACCAACTTAGATTCTCCTGAGTTGATAAGTGGTGACTACAATCCAATTAAAGATTTAATCAATTTCATAGTAGGTCACATGAACCTAGCATTTGAGAAGATCATAGGAACCGAGGCACCACTAGCTAGGCAACCCTAATTTGCAAAATTCAAGGTAGCTCGAGAGAAAATATAGAATTGCTAAATCTTACTCAACAAAATAACAAGATTATACTTTCAATTGTTCAAAATTTACTAAAGTAAACCAAGTCTACATTAATAAAAAAATTATACCAGTGGAGTAAAGGCTTTTTTTTTTTTTTATAGTTCCTCATTTTAGTTTAAGTTAGCACAACAACTATAATTTATCTAACCGGGGGAGATTTTTTTATTTTTTATTTGGGTAACCGAGGGAGACTTAAAAGTGGAGAGAATTGGAAAAACTTACCTTGGCAGATAACGAGGAGTTTGAGCCCCTATTCATTGCCCAAAAATAAGGTTTTAAAAGGGCGATGCTTCAAAGCTCATCCCAGAGATTCAACACACTTACAAAAAAAAGAAGAAGAGGCAAACCCCTCATAAAATGCTGAAAAAAACTTCAATGGCGCTAAATCGAGACAATTGGGCCTAGCTGGGCTCGGGCTCGCGTTGCACAGCGTAGGCCTCTTATTGGCCACGCTCGTGAGGCCCCACCAAGCGTTTGTTGGATCCGGGCCAGCGGACGGTAGGCCTAGGTTGAGCCAGGTTCTGACGGCTGGGATTGGCCGACTCCAGCTGATGGCGGTGTGTTGGCTGATTTTTGTAAAAATTCGAATTCTTTTTAAATCAAACTTTGACGGCGGTGTGTCGGCTGAGTTTGATCCCTTGACCGATCTGTGACTCCTAATCCATGCAAAACTCGATTGACCAATCAATTAGCCAAAGTCCTAGGTCAACTGTTTGATCAAAGCTTGTCGCTTTTTTCTAGTCAAATTCTGAAGTGTCACCAATAATCCATTACCTTGTCTAACGTGGAACCGAACTTTTGCGATTTCCATTCTTCCCTTCGTCGGACATGGAATCCGCCGGTCGGCAGAATGATAGGAGAAGCCCTTCACGCTCAAGTACTCAAAAGAAAAAGTCCCATCCGGGCCAGGACTAGTGCAGACGCCTCTACCCTTTGAAAACACTTGATCAAGGCCCAAGAAGTTTTCTGCACGATCCCTCGGTCAGCTGGGTCCAATGGATGGCACAAGTCCACCTAACGCCCAAACTAGGCAAAACCCATCTGATTAGGCTTGGTCCAAGAAGTATAAAGCAAAACCCATTATGAAGCTAACTACCCAATAAACTTACCAAACGAATTGACCGGATAGGAACGTTGCCCGAACGATCTAGAGCTAAGTTCTACCAATGTAGCACTTTTGTACTTGAGATTTTTCCTTGGTGAACTTTACTTCAGCAATTTTCAGAATTCAACCCCTCAATCTAGTCACCTTTTGCCTAAAATTTCAGTCAGAGATAGAATAATCACAAAGGTGAAAGTTAAGGACTAAAAAAGTTATCTTCAAAACAGTATACACTTCGATGTTCATTATTAACTTCATAGATCTAGAGTACTATATTTTTGCCTCTAACAAATAATATGATGTGCCTTGCTATTGGGATAATGATACCGTAAGTCATTGAGCATTTATTCAACGTTCCTTGAACTTTCAATTGTTTAAAATCATATCTTTCAATTTTTTTCTAATGTACAATAGCATTCTTATACTCATCTTACGTTAAAATTCATGTTTGCTCTTTTGTTTTAGTCTCTGCACATGGAAGCTCTCATTAAAGCTACTCTACTTAGCGATGATTTCAGGAATACTAATCCCAAAAAAATTCGATAGAGACAAGAACAATAAAAGCAACACTGACATCCCTACTAGTAACAAGAAAAATTTGGTGAACCTCGTTGAATCTATTGAACGTTTGAGAGTTGCACATCAGGTGGAAGTTAATGGGTCTAATTAAATCAATTGAAATAATGACATTGCATATTGAACAAAATTTGAAGAAGGATGTTCTTGTTCTATTTGTATTTAACCACACCTTAGAAGGCTGTTTTCCTCTTTTTACTTAAATGACACACCATGTAACAATCCAGCTCTATTGTGTGGATCAAATCTCCAAAAGGAATACCTGAAGTAATCACACTAGGTGGCAACAATTTGAGGTTGGGTGTTCGCTTATAAATTACTTATTTCTTCTAGTCGATTTGAGACTTGGGATGTCATACACTATACCCATGTGTACTATTGGAAAAAAGTATTAGAAAAGTTCTAAACCTATTGCATTATCGTCAATTTAGCTCTAAATTTTTTAATGGTGCAAATTTAGACCTTTTGACCCGGTGACAATTAAGTCCTTTCGGTTAATTTTAGCTGGACATTGCTAACGCGGATGCTACCCGACTTATGTGGCATTACCATTGCTGACATGGATAATATTTAATAATTCATGCAATTTATTATTATTTTTCTTTATTTTTTCTCTCCTTTTTTCTTCATTTTGCCAATAATCAGCCACTAGCTACAGGTGATGGCTGGTAGTCGGCCATGGCAAGGTGAGCTAGCCTCATTAAGGTTGCCCTTGCCCAAGCCAAATCTAGGGAGGCTAGCACGCCTTGCCATGGTCAATGGCTAGCCCTCGCTTGTCGCTAGTCATTGGCAAAAGAAAGAAGAAATGAGAGAAAAAAAAGAAAATAGAAAAATAATAGAAAAATAATTAAAAATTGAAAAAAATTATTATTATTAAAAATTGTCTATGTTAGCACTAATGGTGCCACATAAGCTGATCGGTGTTCACATTAGCAATATTTGGTTGAAATTAACTAGAAGGACTGAATTAGCACTAGGTCGAAAATGTTTATAATTAAATTGGTCATATTAAAAGATATAAAACTAAATTGACACTAATGCAATATTTTAAAGACTTTTATGATGTTTTTCCCTATAATTATTCTTTTGTAATGGTTCTTCATATTTTTTAGCCCACACCATTGTCACCCCCTTATTGAGTAATTGATTCCTAACACCCCCTATCATATTAAATTGACTACATTATCTCTTATAGATCTCATTCTTGATGAATATTATTTTTTTTACATTCTTTCTTCAAATTTTCTAAAATATAAATAAAAAACTTCAAATAAGAGTCCGAAGTGGACATTATTTCAAATAAGAACCTGGAGTGTCATTATTTTCTCAAATAATGGTATGAAGTGGGCTTTATTTCAAATAAAGACTTGAAGTGCCCATATCAATCTCAAAGAAGGGCCTCAACTCAACAGCTGTGAAAGGCAATTTTGTCTTTTGTCATTCTCTTTTCTATTTTTTCTGTTTTCAAAGAAAAGGAAAACACATACTAGAGGGCACTCTCTTGCTTGTGGCTGTTGCCCCATCATTGGTGGGCCAACAACGAAGGCCGTTGGGGTCATTGGCGCCTAGGGGAGGGCCAACAACCCTCGCTAGAAATGAGAGAGGGTGGCAACCCTCTCCTTGGTTGCTTGCCCTTGCCCAAGCAGGCAAGGGTTTATTGGCCATCGTGCAGGCCTATTGCCCTGGACTAGCACTCTTGGATGTGCAACGACCAACAACTTTCGCCTTGATTTGGAAGAGGATCATCACCTTCTCCTATCTCTAGTGATAGCCTACCAACCTATGCCTTTGGTCGATGATGGTCACTAGCTCTTTCCTAGGTGCTAGCGACCCTATTGGCTTTTGCTACTACCCCTATCGCTAATGGAGATGTGGCTCTAGGCGGGAGGGAGAACTCTCCCGCTCGCGTTTTCCTTTCTTTAAAATTTTAATCTAATTTAATTTAATTTTTATCTAAATTGTATTTGGATGAAAATACAATTGGTCAACTGGAATTTTTTACCGACGAGACTAGGCCTGTGACGTCTTGAATTTCGACCCATCTCGGGATATATGAAATGGTTATTTTATCAATGTGCTGTTAGTTACATTTATTATGAATTGGCCTCTCACGAGTTAACTAACTAGTCAAAAAGACAATTAAAAATCGATACACGTACAACTAGTGAATTCAATAAGGGATAGGCCACTCAACGATAAGGATCAAAGATGGATGATACCATGCTATTGCAGGCCAATTAGCGAACGGAAATAAATCGATTCAGCAAAAGTACGAGGTCGGATTGTAGGTGATTCCGCACGACTTCGATATTGATTGCGAATGACATTAAACTGATTTCCTTTTGGCTCTGTACTCAGTGTGAGCAATTAACATCTCATGATTACATGACAATTGAGGATTGCCCTGATTTGAATAGGGACGATCATGGATTGAAAAGCTATCAACCACTGGTTAAATACGCGAGAACCCCTAAATGCCGCCCTATGGTTAGGTCATACTAAAGTCGCGATTGATCGATTTTAATCACGAATTTCAACCTGGTTTTAGGTATCAAACTTTCAAGGATGTCAAGATTAAAATATTGGACGTTGCCTCATTGATTCTTGAATTTATCGGTAAGCCCAAAATTTATCGGAAAAGGATTCAACGGGTCAAAAAATTGGAACCAAGAGGAGATGGGCCTTGCGTCTATTAGGGGTTGGCCACGTGGGCCCCAAGCTAGCCCAAGTGGGTCCAAGCAAGCCCAACTTCAAGCCTTGAACCCAATTGCATTTTCTAGGTCATTTCTCCACAATTTGAGTCCAAACCAATTTTATTCAAGCCCGTATACGCATATAGTACAGTATACTATACTTTGAGAAATTACCATTTTACCCCTTCTAGAAGTGGCATTTAATTTTGGAGGACAAAAGGCAAGAAAGTCAAGGGAAATGATGGATTTTTGGGGAAAATTGATGAAGCCAATTGGAGAAGGCTTCAAGGAGAGGGAGTCTTCATCTTTTCTCTCTCTTTCCTCTCTCTCTCTTCCCTCTCTCTCCTCCTTGGGCTTCTAGCCCCCTGCCCTCTCTCTTTTCTCCCTCATTTTCTCTCTTTTCCTCTTGTTTTCTCCATGGTTCTTCCCCTTGGATGCCCCTTGACCACCTGAACCACCACCACCCGCCATCCTTGCCAACTTGCCATTGTTTTGGAGCCGCCGTGCCGCTGTGTTGCCGCTTGTCCAAGGCCGCCCAAGCTGTGCCTCTCTCTCCCTTGCGGTTCTCACCTCTGCCGGAAATCGCCTCCGTGACATTTTGGATGTAGCTGTGTGTGGCCCCTAGCCGCTACCGTTGGGCCTGTGTCGTCGGAATCGTCACCGGGTGAGTTTACGCTCTAATCCCTCGATTAGTCCATTAAACTTGCTTAGGGTAGATTAATTATAGCTAATCTTAGTTAGGGGTTTAATTATGGTTAACTAAGGTTAAGAGGGCTGGTTAGGGAGATAACCAAGGTTGGATTATGGATATGTTACCAAGGTCGGGTTAATAAACTAGAGTTGGATTATGGTTGGGTTAATTAACTAGGGTTGAGTTAATTAACCATGGTGGAAGCATGGTTAGGTTAGTTAACCATGGTTAGCTTTGATTAAATTATTAATCTTGCTATGTACTTATTAATTATGATAAATTAGACTAATCAAGGATTAGGGGGTTAATCATGATTAGCATTATTTTATTTTAATAATTTATTGATTTATGAAATTCAGAATTTATATTACTATTTATTAAATTCGAAATTATTATTATTTAATTTAATAATAATTTATTTATGAATAGTACTGTTCACGCGTTACTATTAAGGCATGTTGAATTGCTGCTTCGATCAATAGGGTATTGATCGTATGATTGAAATTGTCGACTGTTTAATTGCTCTGATAATTATGCTTTGACGTTCGTGTACTTTTTGCCTGAATCTTATGATGTTTTCCTACATGTGCCATGCTATTTGATGCTTGCATTACCTTGAAAAATGTTTGCCTCATGCGAAACCCAAAGTAGTAATTTTTACAAGGGTTTTTATGGACATGTAAAAGGGAAACTTTGAGGTTTCAGGTGTATATGTCGAGTTTTATATTTTAAATGAGGCCAATATATTTAAAAAGTAAGGCATGCAAAGTTTGACGGGTTTTCAATAATTATGTGACAATGTGCGATTATTTTCGTGCATTTTTTACATGAAAAATGTGCAGTGATTTATTATGTTGAGCATGTACCACATTTGCATATGCAGATTAAAATGGATCATTGTGGTATGCTCATGTGGTCACATAAATGAACCTGTCACCCTAGCGGGAGATCGGGGGACGAAGTCCAACTTGTCGAAAATCTCAACGGGAGTCCGGATGCGGAGTCGCGATAGAGGCCGAGCCCATGCTCCTTCGGGAATGCTGGCTTGGGAGAGAGCTCTTGACGTAGCCGCGCCTCATGGGGGAAGGTGATACCTGGCTATGCTAGTAGAACCGGCGGGAGTTCGGTTGTGGCCCTAAGGGGCGTTAATAATCGGAACATGTGTGAATGTAGGGGTGCATGTGAAACATATTGTAAAGTGTTCTGATTATGCATGTGTTGATTGCACTAACCATGGCATGCGTGAGGTTATACCATGCAGGGTATGGCAATGATAGGGTAAGATTGCCTACGAATCGACTCACCTATGATTGATCATTGTGGTGATTAAAATGCTAGTTGCATTGTTTATGGGACACATGAGAATTCATACCGTGCAGGGTATAGCATGACTAAGTAAAGATGCCTACGAGTCGATTGATTACTAATTATTTCTTATGGGATTTACCGGATAGATCACATTTATAGTTAAGTCAAAGCGAGGGTCGCTTTGCAATTGATCTGCCATTGTTATGAGAATTTGCCTATTAGTAACCCCGAGGCGAGTTGATGTCCTAACTGGGGCTTAGGGCGATAACTCACTAAGATTATATCTCACTCGTCATTATTAAACATTTTCAGGTCCATAGTTATGGCATCTATATTGCCATGGATTGGGAAGTGCTGGAGCACGTCGCGAAAGGCAACAGGTTGGTGTGCTTGATGGTTGAAAGGAGTAGATTAACCCTATTTAGTATCTTTGGATGACTATAGAGGAAGTCGCCCGGATGAGGGCTTTGTGTGTTGTTGATTTGCTTCTACATACATTTAATTGCAAGATAAAAAAAATGGTCAGTGACATGTCTTGGGACGTTGCATTCATTTGACCAAAGTGAAGGGGTTGTCGCGTGCTCGGGATTCGAGGCGTGACAAGGCCCTTATTTAAAACGGCCATAATCACTTCATGCCCTTCTTTGAAATTAATATGGGCATTTCAAGTCCTTATTTGAAATAAAATCTATTTAAGCCCTCATTTGAGAAAATGACGACACTTTGAGTTGTTATTTGGAATTTTCTCAATATAAAACTACACATCCCTTTCAGACAACTGTTTTCGGCTAGCCATTTCTTCCACACCTATTACATTTTCTTTATATTTGTCTTCTTTTGAACTTATTCTTCATTATTATAACTTGAGTAGGTACTAATCATATATCGGAGTAAAGAAACATTAGTTTTATCTACAAAGTGTTAACTTTATTTCTCTAGATTATTTTCATGATCGTGAATTTTTTGACTTTGATTTGATAAAAATTTACGAGAATTTTCTTAAAGATTGAATATTGTGGTTGATTAATGCATTATGCACAATTTACTCATCTTTAGTAGTATTGTTTTTCCTAGAATTGTCATTATAGAGAATAATATTGTTTTATGGTTTAATGTATCTATTGGTGACGAAACTGCAAATGAAGAAAATAACAATCAATCATCTCAATAAGTTCATTTGAAACTTTACTAGGTAATTTTCTAACACAATAGGATCTTTGAGTAGTGTGCAAATGTATATTCTAACTCAAGTTTATTTTGTCTCTGTAAAAAGGTCAAAAAGAGATAAATATGCTCTTTTTGGATTGGGTATGGGAGGTAATCATTGTGAACAACGTAATATTTCTATTGTGCATCAAAGAAAAAAAGACCAGATCTTGTTTAATTGAAATGTCCTTTTGAAGTGCTTTGTTATAAAAAGAAGAATGGACCATGGCCACTCAAAATATTGAATGCATATCATAATAAATAATTAAAAATTAGACTATTAGATTTACCGAATAAAATAAGAGTTGAGTAGTTAAAATGCATGGACTACAATGTAGTGACACATATTAAAGTAATAATTAAATGAAATGGCTACTAAAACTATTAGATGGTTTTTTTCATTTTTGTTTGTGCTTAATTTATTTTTTAAATAACAGTTTCCTATTACAAAAAAGAAGAAGAAGAAGAAGAAAAGAAGAAGAAGAAGAAGAAGAAGAAGAAGAAGTTATTTACAACTTATTAACAAAATAATTAATATTTTATGTCAAAAACAAAATAATTATTTTACTATCTATCACATTAACTATTTTTTTGGAAAATAGTACACCAATGATGTTATAAATGTAGAAAGAAAAGAAAAAAAAAGAGAGAAGAAAAGAACGCAAGCAACAATCTTAAATAAAAAGGGGCCTCACATTTAACTTAATAAATGTTGTTTTGAGAGAAGTATGAATATTTTTGTTTAGTAAAATTGAAATAGAAGACAACGTAGAAAAAATGTAAGAAAATTTTAAATCAAGAGTGGAACTTGTAAGAGACAATATAGTTGATTTAATATAAAAGGGGATGTCAGGAGCCAATAAGGGAGTGAAAATAGCTTAGTCTATTTTTTCCTCTAGAATTTTGTGTTAGTGACCTTACAAGGAGACTATTCATCAATTTTTAACCTAATTAACTTGTTTTTCTTCCGCTCAATTATGTTTTCATTTCTTTCCTTCTCCATTCGTACATCTAGGGGTCTATACACTGCATAAGCTAAATTCATCTTTACCATTAATCAAGGAAAATTGTCCAAAACATCTTAAACCTATTGCACTTTTGTCAATTCAATTCAAAACCTTTTAATTATGTCAATTGAGTTATAAACCTTTTCACCTTTTAGCAATTGAGTCTATCTGGCCAAAATTGGCTAGAAATTGTTGACGTGGACTTTTTTAAATAATATTTTAATAATTTTTTGAAATTATATATTTTTTATGGTGTTTTCCTATTTTTCCTTTTTTTTCTTTTCCAGTTTTTGGAGTTAGGGTCGGCAAGGGTTGCTGATTGACTCTTGCCTTGCTGGCCAAAGGTGAGGGTCATGATGCCCTCGTAGGCCAAAGCGAGGGTGCGCGAGCCTTTGGGCAAAATTGGTAAGGGCCATAGCGCCTTCATTAGATTTGGCTAGGCAAGGGCATTACACCCCTCACCAGCCCCAAGCGAGGGCGGTAACCCTTGCCTAGAGTCGACAAGGGCTGCCAAGCCCTTGCCTGGCCAAATGTGGCAAGGTGTCGTAGTCCTCACCAAAGAGCTGGTGAGGGGCGTGATGCCCTTTCTCAAAGTCGGCAAGGGTTGGTCAGTAACCCTCGTTGGCCCTTACTTCCAAAAGTTTATTAAAAAAAAGGAAAGAAAAGGGAAAAAAACCACCATAAAAAATTCAAAAAATTATTAAACTATTATTAAAAAAATGTCCATGTTAGTGTTGGTCATGCACTGTAGAACAGCTAATGTCTACATCAGTGAATTGTAGCCAAAATTAGTCAGATGGACTCAATTAGCAAAAGATGAAAAGATTTAGACATCAATTGGTAAAGGTGGAAGGTTTAAAACTGAATTGACAAAAAGTGTAATAAGTTTAGGACTTTTGGACAATTTCCCCCCTTAATCATAGGGGACCTATAGTGGTTTTGACAGAACTAATAGTGGAGATAGACATGATCTACATGATTTATATATTAGAATCATGTGATAACTTCTCTTTGATCATGATTTTTGTGATGAAGGCATTCTGCAGAAAACTAGCACGGGCGTCTCAGTGGCACTTGAAGGATTGATCCCTCATTGTAGCCTACTGTATTTAAGTTCATTTTTGTTATAACTCCTATAAAAAATTTTACCACAAAAAAATACATTGATATTTCCAACGGTATGTGGTACAATACTAATTTATAAAAGAATTACGTCAAAATGAATTTGGGTACAATGTGGTATAACTGAAAATTGGTCCCCCAAGAGATCATAGCAGGGCCAACTAAAACCTCAAGTTTTCCTTAAAAGCAGTGCATAACAATATTCAGTTATACCACATTAGGCTAAAGTTTAGGGACTACATTGAACAAATTAAAAGTTCAATGGCCAAATTGCACATTGGATCAAAGTTTATGGAATGTTTATGTCAATTTCCCTATTAACTATGGCCAAGAAATTATACAAAAGACTATGGGCAAAAAAGAAGTATTGATATTGGCTAAGCTGCCCTGGTGCGGCTGCAATTGTTTAATAGAAACACTGTCCTTTTCTCATTTTAGGCCAAAGATGTTAGTGCACTCTCGGTTCTAGGAGCATATCTTTGCGATGGTTATCGGGCAATAGATAAACAGATGATAAACGGTGTTAATGGACGAATATAAAGCAAGCCAGTGAGGCATCGATTCCTCCAGAAAAGCCGTCTGGTGAAGATCAGCATCCGCCTTTTGGATTATACTTGATTCCAAGAACCATCTACCCAAGATATCATTTCCTAGAATGATAAATTATTATAATGGAAATGAATCCTAAATCGAGAGGTTGATTGACTAATCTCTCAAGTGGAAAAACAGCAACCACATATAGTGGTTTTAAGGAATAATAAAACGATGGTCCCGTAATCAACATGCATGTTTGGAGAGATAGAGATGAATGGAAATCGCTAGTGCATGCATGATAAGAACCTGAAGTTGATAAAAAAGCTGCACTATCATTTATTAAATTAGTTTTTTTCAAGAGAAAGATAGTTTAGGGCTAAAAGAGAGAAGATATGGTTAAAAGAGATTAAAGTGCCTTATAAATTTCCCAATTTGATGACTAGCAAATGGGTTTCTCCACTAATATCTGGAAATGCACAAACTCCAAGACCACTGTACCGTCATTGACGGGGACCGCTTGATATACAGTATATAAGAGTTTTGTTTTTGGGGTACAAATGAATTATCTATAGAGTTACGTGAAGGGTTTGGATTGGCGATGCATGATGACTTTGTTTCATGTGATCTAATCTTTGTAATTCTTGGAATGTTGGATACAGCAACAGGATTGCGGGAGCCGATATCTACCGACCCGACTGGATGTCCAAAATTCAAACAAGATATTGTGTGAGCTGCACTCTAGAACTAGGGTAAGGAATGCATTGCATTGGAAGAGATTTCTCTCCCAAGCCATAGTTGTAAGGAAGCCGCATACGATACGCAATGGGTTGCGTAAGATAGTCCAAACTTATGATTTTCATGGTCTCTTGATCTAGGTTGAATCATTGTTGATTTCGAAGCCCAAAATGGGGCGATCTGATGCTATGTACTTGCTCTCTTTTGTGGATGCAATCACGTTCGTTGAAAACATTCTACTTCCATAAGCTAGGTGCCCCCTCCTAGTTCGAAAGCGAGGATTTTCTCTCTAACTAAAAAAAATGATCGGGTATTCACTTTAGTATTATGAAAAATGATCATGGATTCACTCTAGTATTATACGTCTTTCGATTATTTATACAGCCCACAATTTTCAAGTACTTATAACTCTCACTCAATCTTGGGTTGATTATTAATTCAGTCCTAAGCTTGTTGGATGAATGCCAATTCAATTCCCAAAATTTTCAATTTTATCAATTAAGTGTTGGCTAGGTTCACTCATGTAAAAGAAACCTAGAGAATTGCAAGTCCAAAGGCTTGAGATTATATGATAATCCATATAAAAAAATAGGATTTGTCACTTTCATTTATGTGTTAGCCACAAACAACGTTAGTTGAGACACAATAACAAGAGAAAAAGAGAGTAGAAATTCTGGGTTGAAGGCAATATTTGATTTTTATCAAGCTGACATCGGAGGTCAATTCATAGTCCAATTAAGCTAAAATTTGGTTAGCATGTTCAGGACACGTTCTTCTTGAATTTCATTGGTTTGATTTTCATTTGAAGCTCCCTATATTAGGTTTTTCATGGGCTGAACCGAACCTGCATTTTTGGTGAAATTTATGCTTGATCTCTTATGAAATTCATGTGTATTGGGAAGAATGATGTTCTCGATGTCTTTGATGATTTGTACCTCTAGTATTTATTAGAGAAGAACTTTTGTAGTGATGATTTTTGGGTAGATTTCGGTCTCGTAGTCTTTCATCTCCTTACACCGAAGAGGTTTTCCACATAAAAAATGGCCTTGTGTTTGCATGCTTCGTATTTATATTATTCGATTATATTGTTTCCTATTAGGTTTGCACAAGAGAGGAGATTGTTTTGTTCCGTTGCACTAATTCAAAATTGTTCAGATTGTTACTGTTCTCCTAACATGTAGCCCTCAACCTTTGTGTAAATTTTATGTAGTCCTTCTTGCCCACTACTGTTGGAAATTGCTGATTTGGTGTTCAATCATTGCCGATAGTCCTACGTGGACAACTTTACTTAAAACGGTGTCTCATGTGAACTACATAGGAAGTTTGCATAAAATTTTAGAATTACATTGGTAAAATTGAAAAAATATAAAATTCAATTGACATCTTTATAATATGTTTAGAATTGAATTGATAATTTTCACCTCAATTTTTAGAACACTAGGACAACTAGATAAAATTAGCCGACCCACAACGAACAATCAATTGTAGTCAAATCCCAACATTAGAAGCATTGGGTCCCGATAAATACAGTGATTTTCAACATAACATTATCATGACAATCAGTCGTATGACCAAATGGGTCTGGTGACAAGCGAGCACACCCTCACTTTAGGAGCTTGTACAATGAACTAGTTAGGGATACATAGGTGCTCAATCTTTTGACAAAGCAGTATAGACCATAAACCTAACATGTATTTTATATCGTTGAAAGTATTTCAAATCCTCAAACGTGCCATGCTTGATCTATCTGTCATGTATTCAAGTTATTTTCATACCCCCTATAAGCAGCATAACTACGCGTCCAATATAAACAAAAGTCAGGCGTATTGTAAGGTGGAAGCAGTCATGATTGATAGTCACATACCAAAGCAGCAATCTTTGCACTGAAACCTTGAAACTCAGTCGAGACTCCGAAGGGTATACATTTAGGTCAACTCTACCTTTAGGTCCTCACAGAATGTAAGTGTAGGGATTAGTACAAAAATGCATTTCAAACTCCCACTTCCTCTTTACGGTCCACTTGATGAATCACGCGTTACAATTTTTATTCTCTCCTACGAAGAGTATGCATTGTGGTCATCAAAAAGATCTTTTTGTAGGGATGCTAATTTACGATTAGTACAATATTGTGTACTTTTTTCACCAAGTTGGAGGCTTATTTATTTGGGCATCCTTCCTTCTTTGTTTGAATGCTCCAACACTAAGTGGATTTGATTCCTCACCCCCAATCCCCAACGCACACTAGATTTGGATCCTTCAAATTTTATTAAGATAAAAATATTAGGAATGCCATAACTTTCATATGATATTCACTTGAAAGTCGTAATTTTTTTTTCGTTCACTTGAATGCTAGAAATTATAAAAATTAATCAATTGAATGCTATTGGCGATTTCCCTCGCTACAAAATCTGATGTGGCATTAGATAAGAATATATTATCCAACATGGCTCACTGGTAAGTTGAAGTTGGCAATTAAGGAGGCAAATGACGTGGTTTACCCTAATCTATTTTAAAGAAATTTGGGCAAAATTCAACTTCCTTCTTCAAGTACCCTAATGGAACCTCAATTCTTCAAATTGGGGAAAATTGATGTATCAAATTCACAACAGGGAAAGACAAGAATCAACCAAAATGGAAAAGCATTGTTCACCTTTCTCTCCCCTCTATTTTCTCGAGCAACTGTAGCTTGGGTTCTGGACTTTCTTCGAGCGGCCGTCTACAAGCACTGGTGGAAGCTGCATTTTGGAGGAGAAGTCGAGGTTTAGCTCGCCATCAGAACCTCATTGCATTTTGCTTGGGTAAGCCCTCACACTTCGCGGATTTGGCTTGCGATGCAATGTTAGGGTTGCTAGATTTCTGGAAATCTTGGTGATTCTGGCCTACCTTGGAAAGGGGTTCTGTTAGCTTTCAATCTCAATCTAGGTTTGGCAATGGTAGGAGTCATAGCCATAGTAGGCCTCCTGGTGCTCGAAATTTCTCTCGCGACCGAGTAGCTAAAGGTAAGAATGTTGCCCCATTGTCTATAGTTGGAGGGCATAGAGCCGTAGGTAGAACTGGTCTGCCTTCCTTTGGTACTGATGTTGCTGGTCCAAGTCTTGTTTAGAACACCGCTGCAACAGGACAAGGACCAGGTTTGTTGCCTCAACATACTGGGAATACGTCTACAACTTCTCGCTCCTGGGCCAATGTAGCTAAAGCTGCTATGCAAGGATATTCTCTTTTGTTTTTTCCCCCTTGTTCAGATGGGGAAAATGTTGTTCATTATTCTGACGATGATCTTGATGCTGCTGATCCTATTTGGCATGAATGCTTGGTCGGCTACTTTGTTGGGAAGAAACTCCCTTTCAAGTTAGTCGAGATAGCCCTTAAACATCTTTGGGGCCAACGATTATTAGAGGTGAAGGCTAACGACCAAGGTTTCTATTTCTTTCATATTTCGGATCTTGATTTTAGAAGGAAGGTGCTTGAAGATGGTCCATTAACAGTGGCACAGGTGCCCCTAATACTTCAGCAGTGGCATCCCATGTTAGAGCGGAAAAAGGGAGAACACTCGTCGATTCCAATTTGGATAAGATTAAAGAACCTCCCCTATGGGTTGTGGTCTTCCACGGGGCTTAGTAAAGTAGCCAGTGTTATAGGAAGACCGCTTTATGTCGACCAATGCACGGAGCAATTGAAAATGATCTCATGTGCTCGTGTTTGTGTTGAACTAGCAGCTTCTAAAGCGTATTGTGACACCATCAAGGTTTTCTTAAATGGGGTACCTCGCATAGTGGATGTTGAGTATGAATGGAAGCCTGTATCTTGTCTAAGCTGTGGCATATTTGGACATAGATGCCCTCCAAAAGTTCCCAGCCATCCTGAATCTAAACATGGGAATCGGCCAGGTGAGCAGGACACTGAACATCCTCCTGTTGTGGACAGTCAAGAATCTTTCCTCCTAGCTCAAAATACCGCCTCTCTCCCTGATATGGATACTGTACAAAGTCTTGAAGAAGAGTGGCAGCAGGTCAGCAATAGACAGCAACGCCCTCTTGGAAATGACAACAAGCAACGTCATATTGTGCAGCCCCCCCAGTCAGAATTCAACCTGCTGTTCTGGTTGGACAGGACTCCCCTCTCCAAGCTCAAGATGCTACCCTTCTCCCAAGTTTGGTATCCGAACAAGCGAATGTGCAGCAGATCAGTAGCAGACAGCTGCGCCATGCTGGTAAGGAGTCTAAGTAGCCAGCTCTTGTGCGGCTTACTCCAGTCAGACCTTTAGCTTCCACTATGACAAAGATTATGCAGGAAAAATGTGATCCTTGTGCTGGTTTCCCTCCAATTCAGGTGGCTGCTTGAGTTCCTGTTGAACCAGCATCCCCAACCTCCTTTGCATCAGTCGACGACCTGGATGAGGAACCTGCTGTCAGTTCTGATAAGATATTGTTGAGGACACTTGCTGATCCCCTGCAGGTGGATGGTACCTCTAGTCTTCAGCTTACTAAGGTGAGAATTGAGCAGGTTAACAGATCGGGCCTTACATCTAGGACTCCTCCTATCAAGACAAAGCCTTTTGAGCAGGCTAGTGGTTTGATACCTACATCCAGGCCTCTTACTGTCAAGGCCAAGCCAGTAGCTAGCAAAAGGCGTCTTAAAAGGAGGTAGACCTCCTGGTTTCTTTACCTTGTATACTCTTATGTTTTTTGGTTGTTGGAACATCAGGGGCCTTATGAGTTCAGTTAAACAAGCTGAAGTCAGACAGTTTGTACACCTCAATAATTTATGTTGTGTTGGTATTTTGGAAACCAAGGTCTTAGTTGCAAATTTTGAAAACCTTTCTTCTGTCTTACTTCCTAGTTGGATGTGGGTTTCTAATTATGCTCACTCTTCTCGATGACGTATTTGGGTTGGATGGAACTCGTTTTTGGTGGTTTTCAATGCCCTACTTAGTTCTGACTAGCTTATCCATGGCGAAGTAAAATTTTTGAACTCGAGGACCGTTCTAACTCTCTCTGTGGGAGCATACTTTTGTTGCTCGGAGACCCCTCTGGAATAATTTTATTAGTCTGAGCTCTACTCTCAAGGAAAGCCCCTGGATGGTTGTTGGTGACTTCAATGTCATCCGAGATTCTTCAGATCGTATGGGGAGCCCAGATATATGGATTCCTACCTTTGATGAGTTTAAAGACTGCTTAGACCAAGTTGAACTGATTAATCTTCGTTATGTGGGCTTCCGGTTTACTTGGTCCACCTTCTCGGGTGCTAATAGGAAGCAACGTAAAATTGATAGGGTTTTGGTAAATAATTGCTGGTGCACGGCATTTTCCTTCTCAAAAGCATCCTTTTTGCCCCCGGGTATATCGAACCATACACCGATGGTTGTGAGAATCCTTGCACCTGGTTCCCGTCGGATCCCCTTTAAAATTTTCAACTTATGGATAACACACCCGGACTTCTCCATGCTGGTGGCTCAGGCTTGGGAGGTCCAAGTTGTAGGTACTCCTATGTTCAAACTTTGTGCTAGGCTCAAGTTTTTGAAAGATCGGCTTAAGTGTCTAAATAGAGATGCTTACTCGGATATTTATATGCTGGTGGCTGCGGCTAAGAGGGATCTTCTGACTACCCAAGAAGCTCTACATTAAGACCCTCGGAGGTGTTCCTTGGCGGTTAAGGAAAACCTTCAACTCAAGTCCTACTTTGAACTTCGATCCCTTGAGGAGTCTTTCTTCAAACAAAAGTTTAGAATTCGCTGGCTTAAGGAAGGGGATCATAACACTAAGTTCTTCTACCACTCGGTTAATCACCGACACCTTCGTAATCATATTATTTCTGTATTGGACAGCACCGGCCATATGGTTACAGAATTGAAGGAAGTACAATGGGTTTTTGTTGAGTATTTTCAAGACTTGCTTGCCCCGGTAAATATGACTATGAGGCCATCTGCACAGGAGCTCATCGACGTTATTCATTCCCCTCTTCAGGGTGACTAGGTCAACTTTCTTTCTCAACCTTTCCTTCCATCCGAAATTCATGATGCTATGTTCTCCCTTGCTGGTAACAAAGCCACCGGTCCTGATGGCTTTAACGCTAACTTCTTTAAAAAGAATTGGGACAAGATTGGTCCTTCAGTCTCTGAAGCGGTTATGGATTTCCTTGAATCGAGTCGCATGCTCAAGGAAATAAACAATACTATCATTGCCCTGGTGCCTAAAGTGCCCAATGTGACTTCGGTCTTAGATTTTCGACCAATTGCCTGTTGTAACACCATCTACAAGTGCATAACCAAGATACTTTCTTCTAGAATTACCGCGGTCCTTCCCAATCTTATTAGTCCGGCTCAAACTGCATTTGTGAAGGGTAGAAGAATTAGTGACAATATTCTTCTTGCCCAAGAACTTTTTAGTGGGTTTCTTAACAAGCCCTATGTTCCAAAATGTGCTATCAAGGTTGATTTCAGGAAAGTCTATGATACTCTGGATTGGGACTTCTTAGAGAAAACTCTTCAAGCGTTTGGCTTTCCCAACCATCTTACAAGGCTAATTATGGTGTGTGTTCGTACCCCTAAGTTTTCCATCTCTATAAATGGCGAACTTCATGGTTTCTTTTCTAGTGGACGAGGCATAAGACAAGGTGACCCTATATCCCCATACCTTTTCACCTTGGCTATGAAGGTGTTTACTGGGATCATCGACTCTCATACTCGGCACCTAGATTTTCGGTACCACTGGCGGTGTAAGGCCACACATCTCTCCCATCTATTTTTTGCAGATGATGTGTTCATCTTTAGTAAAGCGAGCCTCTCCTCTATTTCTTGCATCAAAGACCGTCTCACCCTATTCTCTACTTGGAGTGGCTTGGCTTTGAATTCTAGTAAGAGTGAGGTCTTTATCTCGAGTGGCTCTGAGACAGTAAGGGATCAAATTTTACAAGCTCTTGGCTTTACTCTCGGCTCCTTCCCGATTCGATACTTAGGTGTGCCTATCATTACATCTTGTCTAAACTAAGTGGATTGCAATACTCTAGTATGCCATCTCACTGCTAGAGTCCAATCTTGGACTCATCGGTTCCTTTCTTTTGCGGGCCGTCTACAACTTATTAAATCGGTGTTGCATGCCATTCAAGCTTATTGGGCTTCCATATTTTAGCTCCCTTCATCGATAGTGGACAAGATAGAGCAAATCTGCAGACAATTCCTATGGAAGGGCCCCTCCATGGGCCCGGGCGGTGCAAAGGTGTCCTGGGTTGATGTTTGCCTCCCCACTTCGGAAGGAGGCCTTAGAGTGAGAAGAATCAGGGACAGAAACAAAGCAGCCATGGCTAAACACATCTGGTTGCTATTTACCGATAAAGAATCATTATGGTGTAAATGGATACATGCTACATATCTCAAAAGGAAGAATTTTTGGATTTCCTCGACTCCATCCTATTGCTCTTGGGCTTAGCAGAAGATTCTTGCCTTAAGGGATGACTTTCAACCCCATTTCAGGTGGAGGATAAGAGACGGTGAGTCTACATCGCTTTGGTTTGATCCATGGTTTGACATTGGTCCCCTTAATTTGATATTCTCGGACAACTACATCTACCAGTCGGATCTTTCTAGACAAGCTAAGGTGAATGACTTATACTCCCCGGATGGGCTCCAACTTCTCCAAGAATTAGCCCTGTGGCAAATATCGGTTCCCCAGCTTTCTTTTGGGCAAGACACTTTTACCTGGGTAGAGGATCCCCTTGGCAAATTCTCGATGGCTTCGGCCTAGGCTGCTATTCGGTGTAAATATAACTCGGTACATTGGTCTTCCTTTATCTGGGACAAGGCGTTGGCCCCTAGATATCAGTTTCTCCTCTGGTTTATTACAAAGAGCCATCTCCCAACTCAGGTATTCCTCATGTCCTATGGCAGAATTCCGAGTTCGACTTGTGCTTTTTGTAATACTAGGCCTGATTCAATTAACCATCTATTTTTTGACCGCGGTGTCTCTAATTCTCTTGCAAAATTTTGGGCTGCTAAATGTAATCTTCCTTGGCGCAATTCCTCTTGGTCGGACAATCTTCTATGGGCTATTAAATTTATGATTGGAAGGGGGTTCTACCGGGAGATAGCTCGCTTCTCTTTTGGCTCTCTTTGCTATGTTATCTGGAAGACCAGGAATGATATTCTCTTCCGTGACCACAACCTTCATGTTCCTGCCTTGAAGCTACATCTTTTTAAGGCAATTAAAGACAAAGCCCTTGCCTTTTCTAAGGTTGCTGATAATCCTAGGAATAGGAGGACGTAACGTAGTTGGGGGATAGACCCTCGTTATTTTGATATGGAGCTGCCTACGGCTTAGTCTAGGATGATTTGGAACCTCTTGGTTTCCTTTGTTTCTAGCTTATAACTTAACTTAGTGATTGCGGTACCCTTCCACTCCAGAGACATGTTGTCTAGCTGAGTGCCTGTTGGTACCGTGATTCCCCTTGCTGTACAAGTCTTTGGTTGATTATTATATACACTTACCTTACCCAAAAAAAAAAAAATTCGCAATAGGGAGTACAAACAGGAGAAGCGGCTCATGATTGTATCAACCAGCCATCCTGTGGCAGAATAGGAAGGGGTTTCGGTGGTGGTGGGAGGGTGAGGAGAGAGTCAAGGGAGGAGGAGGCGGAGTGGAGGTGGGATTCGAGAGCAATAGTCTGGAAAGGGAGGAGGTGTTGGTCATTTTTTAGGAAGGAGTGGGCGGCTGAGGTGGTGGCAATGAGGAGAGAGATGACCACTTTAGGAGGTCGTTTCGGCGTTTCTTGGTCTCGAGCCAGGTGGTGGCGGTGGAGGAAGGTGCGGCCAAGTTTTCGCCACCATCGCTACCAGCATCCATTTGGTGGCAGCCCAATGGAGGAGAGCCTATTTAGCTTCCCATTTCGATGCTTCCAAGGACCCAACCAAGAAGCGGAGGCTACAACTCCAATCGTCCATCATAATACTAGAAATTCTTCTTTTAAATAAATTTTATTTCTATGTTGATGCTCCTGCCATGTTGGATGAAGATTTTACATGTTAGATTTCAATTTGATTTTAAAAAGCCACATAATGAAAAATTAAGTAAAACATCTATATAGAGCAAATTGTCGGATTAGGCACTCAGGATTTTACTACAATATGTCATTCAAATGAATAACATACAAAAGTTATGATGGTTCTAGTATTATTATCTCCATTTAACTATTTAGAATCAAGTTGCCGATTTATGTTTCCCAATTACGAGGTGAATGGATATCTTTCATGATTTTTGAGCTTATCTTATTACTTGGTTTCTACGTTTGAAAACTACAGAAATATTGCATTCCTTGGTAGATGAGATTGCTTTTCTAGATAAGATTGCATGTTAATACTGAAGAATTTTTGAAAAGAATTGTGATAATTCTCTATGTAATTTGTACCACGATTACAAAGCTATTTTTAAGATAACTTTGAGTGTCAACTAGGAAAAAAAAATCTAAAAGATCCCACAAATTAAGGGATACTAATAAATCATTTCCTAACTAATTCTTTACAGCTATTTCCTAATAATCAAGATCTAAAAAATAGGATCAAATATTCCTAACAATTAGGTCTAGAAATCAAGATAAATCAGGATAAAAAATTCCTAACAATCAGGTCCAGAAATCAAGATAATTCAACACTCCCCCTCAAGCTGAGGAATAGATGTCTTCCATTCCAAGCTTGGAAATTATTTCGTGGAAGATCCCACCATTAAATCCTTTGGTTAGCACATCTGCTAGCTGATTTCCAGAAGGTATGTAGGACATGCAGATCAATCCTTCTTCTAGCTTTTCTTTGATGAAATGTCTGTTGATTTTAATATGCTTCGTCCTGTCATGTTGGACAGGGTTATGAGCCATGTTAATTGCTGATTTATTGTCACAATATAGCTTCATAGGACCCTCCCACTTGACTTTTAGATCTTCCATGATGATTTTGAGCCATAATAGCTCACATATTCCTTGGACCATTGCTCGAAATTCTGATTCAGCACTTGATCTTGCAACTACATTCTGTTTTTTACCAGATGTTAACCTTCTGTCCACCAAGAAATGTGCAATAACCAGATGTTGACCTTCTGTCCACTATAGATCCTACATAATCAGCATCAGTGTAAGTTTGTAATACCAGTTTTTGATTTCTTTTGAATAGGACTCCTTTTCCAAGGCTTCCTTTTAAGTAATGTAGCACTCGATTGACGGCTTGTAAGTGTGATTCTCTTGGGTCATGCATAAACTGACTAACCACACTCACTGAATAGGCAATATCAGGCCTAGTATGAGCTAGATAGATGAGTTTTCCCACTAATTTTTGATACATTTCTCGATCTACAGAAGGTTTTTCCTTTGCCTCCCCAAGTTTTTTATTAGGCTCAATAGGTGTAGCTACTGGTTTACACCCAAGTTTTCCGGTTTCCTTTAAGAGGTCGGTCACATATTTCTATTGTGAGACAAAAATTCCTTGTCTAGAGTAAGAAACTTCAATGCCAAGGAAGTATTTGAGTCTTCCCAGCTCCTTTATTTCAAACTCTTTAATCAAACACTATTTTTGCTCCTGTTTCTCCTTATTATCATCACCCATGACAATAATATCATCAACGTACACTAGAAGTGCGGTCACTCTCCCTGTTGCTGAATGCTTAATGAAGAGGGTATGATCGCCTTGGCTTTGTTTATAGCCTGAAGCTTTCATAATTTTGGAAAATCTCCCAAACCAAGCTCTAAGCGATTGCTTAAGGCCATATAGTGCTTTTTGTAATCTACATGCTTTGTTTGCCGTCCCTTCTCCTTCAAAGCCCGGTGCAATACTCATGTAGATCTCCTCTTCTAGGTCTCCATGTAAGAATGCATTCTTCACATCAAACTGTTGAAGTTGCCAATTAAAGTGAGCCGCTAGAGAAAGTAAAATTCTAACAGTGTTCATCTTTGCCATCGGAGCAAATGTCTCCTGATAATCTACTCCATAAGTCTGAGTATAACCCTTCGCCACCAATCGTGCTTTATATCTCTCAAAAGAACCACTAGCTTTGTATTTCAAGGTAAAAACCCATTTGCAGCCCACAAGATTCTTTCCCCTTGGTTTTTCGACAATCTCCCAAGTCTGGTTTTTCTCAAGTGCATTCATTTCTTCTCTCATTGCATTCCTCCATTCTTCTTTAGACAATGCCTTCGAGATAAAGTATTTGGAATAGAAATGGTGTTCGAGACTCACAATGAAATTTCTATGAGGTGGTGATAGGCGGTCAAGTGACACATAGTGAGATAGTGGGTATAAGGGTCGCTTTGTGCACTCTCTATTACCTTTTCTAACAGCAATAGGAAGGTGTGAGTCATTTTCTGGCATATCAAACGACTGATTATGTAAAGGAGAGTCAAAACTTACCGGAAATTCATTTGTAGAACTCGGATGGGAATCTTGAAGTTGTGTTTGGTCAAGAACAGTTGCCTTTCTTGAGTACACCTGAGAAAATCTCATAGAGTCATAAATACGAGGAGATATAGGAGTAGACACTTGTTCCGGAATAGACCCAAATGTAAAGTGTGAGTCTGGGATTGAAGGAGCATGAACTGATTCATCAGAAACTGATTTGTTAGGAGCTGATTGATCAATAGTTGATTGAATAGGGACTACTTGATCAGAAGTGGGAGCTCGAATTGGAGAATTATTAGGAGGTAAGTCAAGATTAAGGCTATCAAAGTCTTCATCTTTCACTAATGATTTCTCCCCCTGAATATTAGATTGTGAAAAGTAAGGTTTGTTTTCTATAAATGTAACATCACCGATATGTAGGTCTTTCGAGAAGGAGGATGGTAACATTTATACCCCTTTTGTGTGGAGGAGTAACCTAGAAAGACACACTTGATTGCTCTAGGATCTAGTTTCCCCCTTTGCTGATTATGAACATGTACAAATGAGGTGCAACCGAAGACTCTAGGTGTGAGATTATTTGTTGTCCTGAAATGGGGATAAAAGCTGGAAAGAACAGCCATAGGAGTTTTAAAATCTAATACTCTTGATGGTAGTCTATTAATCATGTATGTAGATGTAAGGATGGCTTCCCCCCAATATGATTTAGGAACATTTCCATAAAACAACAATGCTCGAGTAGTGTTAAGCAAATGACCATTTTTCCTTTCAGCCACCCCATTTTGTTGCGGTGTGTTTACACAAGATGACTCATGATTGATTCCTTCCTTTTGGAAATAGGTTGACAAGATTTGGTGAAAGTAGTCCCCTAGCATTATTTGATCTAAAGCTCTTAATTTTAACTCCAAATTGATTTTGAACCATGGAATTGAAATTAGGAACAATACTACTTACATCATATTTGTGTTTGAGTAAGAATATCCATGTGACCCTAGTGCAATCATTGATTAGAGAAACAAACCATCGAGCCCCTGAGATATTTGGAATTGTGGAAGGTCCCCAAATGTTGCTGTGAATCAAATCAAAAGGATGAGAACTTCTTTTGTTGTTTATAGGAAAAGATACACGGGTGTGCTTAGCAAATTCACAAGTGTCACATTGGAATTCACTCATATCTAATCCTTTAAACAAAGAAGGAAACATGATATTTAAGACATGAAAAGATGGATGACCAAAATGAAAATGATAAAGCCAAATGACATCTTTATTTGAAGTACTAAGAAATGACAAGGGTAAATTGTTCACAACTTTCTTTGAAATCCTCGGTGTTTCAAGTAGTACAACCCATTATTTTCCTTAGCAAGTCCAATCTTCCTCTCCGAATCCTGTTCCTAAAAAACACAGTAGGTAGGGTAAAAAATTGCATGACATTTAAGATCTTTGGTGAGCTTTTGTATGGAGACAAGATTGGCTGATAGTTTCAGCACATGAAGGACACCTTTGAGAGTGAGAATGGGTGCAATATGAATATCACTGATTCCTGCAACAGTGGCTAGGGAACCGTTTGCCACCGCTATTTTTCTATTGCTTGGACATGAGATATAGGTACTAAAAAATTGTGAAATGTGAGTCATGTGATCAGTAGCACTTGAGTTTATTATCCAAGCTTCACTCGACAATGTTTCTAAGGCATTTAGACCAAAAGAAAATGGAGGCTTACCTGAGAGTGCCAATGAACATGCACTGGAGGGTTTTTCAAGAGACCCTAAAAGGCCTCTGATTCTTTCTATTTCCTCACTGTTGAAGGATTCTTTCCCTTGTCCTTCACTATAATTGATTTTTGCTGGCGGTGGTGCATTCGGTTAAATGAGCCTGGGGCCTTTGCTGTCCTCCTCTATTTCCCCACTCTCGGCTTGAGATTGTTGGTTTGCCATTCAGTTTCCAGCAACGCTCTTTTGTATGCCTTGGCTTTTTACAATAGGTACACCACATACTGTCTTGGTTATCGCTCAATATTGGTTTTGAAGCGTCCATCTTTCCTTTTTCTTGTGTTGATGCATTATGAGTTATTAATGCTAAACCTTCCATAGCTTGAGGCTCTAGCATTATTCCTCTTCGACTTTCTTCTGTCCGGATTAGAGAGATTGTCTCTTCCAAAGAAAGGATTTCTTCCTTGCTAAGTATTTGAATTCTGACTTGATCAAATTCATAATTAAGACCTGCCAGGAAATCATATACTCTATCCTTTTCAATGAAGGTCTTTAGAGTAGCAGCATTATCCACACACTTCATCTCAAATACTCGATAATGATCGAGTTCTTGCCATAGATTTTGAAGGGAATTGGCATATTCCGTCACAGTTTTGTTCTCTTGTTTTGTCGCACTGGTTTTTACCTTGATTTCATACACTTGTGCTGCATCTCAAGCCTTTGAATAAGCCCTGCGAACAGAATCCCAGATCTCCTTTGCAGTTTTGAGAAACATGCATGTATCCTTTGAATATGGCCGGATCCATCGAATCCCATAGCCATGACATGATCATTGAATCCGCTTCATCCCGTGCGTTGAACATGGGATCTTCTAGTTTTGGACCCATTCCGAGAAGATGGCTGAGTCTTCATTTACCCTTCAGGTAGGTTTTGACGAACTGTGACCATTTGAGATAATTCTTTTCATTTAGCCTATTTGTTACCTTCACATTTTGTAGATCTCCGGTCATATGGGTGGTGTTGGCCTCCTCAGTTTGACCCGAGGAAACTCTAGTCACTTTTGTCTCAACATGGATATTTCTAGGTACAAGGAAAGTACTTGGAAAGGAAGAGCAGAGCAAAAGGAATAAAGGCTGCGAGTGAATGAGGTTTTAGGGCCAAAAACTCAGATAAGATTAGAGGCGAAGTGGGAAAAATTGTAGCTGAAGGGATCACAACAATGAAGGCTGTGATTCGAAGATTATTGCATCAATGAAGGATGCACTGTGACTATCCCAGAAAAATGAGCCTAATGCTCTGATACCATGAAGAATTTTTGAAAAGAATTGTGATAATTCTCTATGTAATTTGTACCACGATTACAAAGCTATTTATAAGACAACTTTAAGTGTCAACTAGGAAATTTTTTTTTTTGAAAGATCCCACAAATTAAGGGATACTAATAAATCATTTCCTAACTAATTCTTTACAGCTATTTCCTAATAATCAAGATCTAAAAAATAGGATCAAATATTCCTAACAATTAGGTCTAGAAATCAAGATAATTCAACAAATACTATCTAGTAATTTACTTTAAGTTTCCTAACTATAATAGGTTTTAACTTAGATTATTTTCTAATTCAATTGGATAACCCTTCACTTTAGGTGGTTTTTCCCCATTATTTATTTATGCCGAAATTTAGTAGAAATAAAAATTAAAAATAACAAGTGCATATCATGTAGATTTAGTTGCATCATCCATGTATCACAACTTGACATGTCATCTTGCCATGTTATGCCATGTCACATGCTATGTCATCTAAATGCGCCATGTCATCTTGTCATGTCATTGTTATGTGCCATGTCATCACACTTGTTATGTCATCATGTTTGCCATGTCATAGCCATGTCACCATCTATGCCTTGTCATCAATTCCATGTCATTTTATTTGTCGGAACTCCATGTCATTTAGTGATTGCGTGTTTAGGGTAATTTGTTTATAATGCATATCATATTCGATTAGTTTAGATTTATTTTTCCTGTCATTAGAATTGAGTCATATCACATGTCATTTGAGTAACAAATTTAATAAAGTCATTAGGTATAGTACTTTAGTGTTTTACTTATACTAAGAAAATTAATTAATTCATGGCGTTTGAATTCTTATTTTTCTAGCAACTTATTTATTCAATGCTTTGATAATTGTGTGTTACTTTAATGGTTGAGCTCTCGCATGAACACCCATCACATGTTATTTGTTTATGATTAAAGTTAACCGAAACCGCCTATAAAATATTTTTGAGATAAAGAGAAAAGGCACCGAAACAACGGTAGATTTATCCAGCATGATCAAGTTTTCGTATTCATGAATCTTTGGTTTTAAAAGTGAAGTACACTTTTATACTTTATCTAGGTGTCTAACCGACTTACCAATAATTGATTAGCAGTGACTCTTAAATTAATTGATTTGCATGCTCAATTGATTAAATAAGGTATCAAGTTGCGATCGATTGGACTTGGAAGAATCTATGTGAAGATCCATTAGTTTTCTTTTTAGGTGGTTTCCCTTTAGGAATCTCTGTTGTCATCTAGCTCGTGGTTGCAGCCCCTACTTCGTGCTCTGTCCCTTGCCTTCCCTGTCCCCGGCTTGGTGGTTGACACCTCACAATGATCGAGTTGCAACCACCTCAACAATGGCGGTGAGGGCTCATGGTCCAACCTAGTGACCACTGAGGTCACCAACGCCTCACTGTTGCTGCTCAGGCCTGAGCTTGGGCTTGGTGACATTGGAATCGGCATCGCGAACCCAAATTTGACCCCTAGTGTGTGCATGAGGCACAATGCAGAGGCAACGGGAGCACGGTAAGTAGATAAAATGAGCGATGGAAACGGCGACGGTGCCCGGGGGGAGGCTAGAGTCCTGGTTGTGGCTAGTGGGGTTGGCTTACTTGAGCATCGTGACTTTGCACAGTGAGTTGGTCAGAAGGACAAGGGCAAAATGGGAAAGAAGAAAGAGGAAAAAAAGGAATTAAAGAAAAAGAAAAAAGAAAAGGGGATAATTATAACCGATCCAAACTGTTGAACTTATTTATTATGGACGTGTTTAGATCTGTCGTGAAAAGGAACTGAGCCAGACATGGATCAACATTGTTGGGTAACTAGTACAACTAAATGCAGAGAGATCTAAATGTAGAGGATCTTAACAGTATATGTTCACTATCAATAAACGAGTAGACTAGTCGTAATCAATGATATCTTTTCATGGATGGCTGGAATCACACAAGTAAACTAGTTACCCAACAATGTCGATCCATGTTAGGCCCAGTTCCTTTTCGTTACAGACGAGTGGAGTAGTCACTCATCAAGCACAACGCCTGCTCGTTCAAATGAAACCTAGCTAGTGCTTCAACAGAGTGCACCGGCCTCCCACTAGGACCTAAAACCTCTGTAAGAACATGCAAGTAGGATATTATCTTCTCTTAGTTGCCTAACAAAAGGACAAATAAGCACTAGAGCCATTTTCAGTCCATTATAAAAAAAAACCACATCAAAGCAATAGATGCCCATCTCCAATTCCTGATGTCTAGTAAGTGGAAGATCCACATCCTTTTGCATGCCTTATTTTACGTCCTATCGAGTCTTACTTTTGCTTGACGAAAGTCAGCACCAACCTCCACAAGAGACACTAGCGTTCCAGAACAACGTGATCATTATTTAAGAGCTTTGGGCATCTTTTTTTCCCCACTTTTCTGGGTTTAGAACACATTTTCTCATGTCCTTTTCCATGATGTGCTATAGGCATCGAAAAGTTTTGACCCCATAAGGATTCACGCAAAAAGTGGGCTACTTTATCGTGTGGAAAATTGGCTGTTGGAACGTATCTTTTCTTTTGTTTTAATATGTAGTAAAGGAGAATTGTCTAAGTGGATTTCTTTCTGGAAAATGACACATTTTGTTTCAGCGCGTTAGGTCAAAATACCAAACCACCCTCCCTCTCCTCTCCTCTGCCAAAAGAATAAGGAAAAGCAGCTTCCTGAACACCATCAATGCACTACCGTCAGCCATCGCCACGTCGACCATCGCCACCATTGGCCTATCATTGATGCACCATAGCTAGCTAGCTCCGCCACCAGTGCCCATCGCCATTACGGGCAGTCACGGCAACTAAAAATGTTATGCAATTAACACAACCTAAAGATGTTATTCAACCATATTGTCTCGCATTAAAATTTTCCCATTACGAGGTTGCTACAACCCCCCCCAAAAAAAGTTTTTTCATTGAAGAATACGGACTCATTGGCTAAAATAACACAAAAATTATTTTGAACTAACACACACAAATGCCATATTAATTGAGTAATTGAGGGAAAATCGAGATAATTGGCCAAAAAATTAAAAACTTATCATACATCAATCAATTTACTCATAAACCTTTCAATTGTGCCAATTTAATTATAAGCCTTTTGAAGATTTGTCAATACTGTCATTATGATTAATTTTGATTAGAAATTGCTGACGTGGTCATTGATTGTCCTACATGGCATGAGGGCGTTAACTAGATATTGTTGAAATTTTTTTTATAAATTTTTATGATTTTTCTTTTTTTCTTTTTTCATTTTCCCTTTTCATTTTCCTTTAGCTTGTGCTAGTACTTGGCAATAGTCAATGATTGGCCATAGGCGAGGGACTATTGCTTGGGTGAGGCATGGCTAGTGAGGGCAGCCCTTGCCGACCATTACCTGTGGCTGGTCATTGGCCATTGCTATGATCAGCCACTAGTAAAAAGGGGAAAAAAAAGAAAAAGGGAAAAAGAAAATTTTATAAAAATTAAAAATTACAAAAAATGTCCATGTTACCGTCAACCATATTGCGTAAGATGGTTGATGTCCACGTCAACAATTTTCGTCTAGAATTGGTTGAAAGAACTAAATTGGTAAATCATCAAAAGGTTTAGGATTGAATCAATTGCCGTATGATAGGTTTAGGACTTTTTGAATAATTTTCTTGGGGAAAGTCAATTGCTAAAAGCCAATGAAATGAAAAGGATATCAAATTGACATGCTCTCACTCCTAATGCAAAGAAACTAGGGAATGTTGAAAATATATTAGTCGACGACTCGTTCATTAGACACTAGCTAGTTTGGATAGGTAACGAGTACATAGGAACTTGAGAGAGAGAGAAGCTACTGTATACTAGGAGATATCATGTGGAAGTTCTGTAGTAGGAGATATCATGTGGAAGCACCACCGACACTCTCCATGGGTGTCAAATGGGTTAGGTCAGGGTCGTATCAATGTATACTGGGAGATGTCGTGTGGAAGAACTACCAACGCTCTCCATGGGTGTCAAATGGGTTAGGTCGGGGTTGTGTTTGTCGAAAATGGTTCGATCCATATTGACCAATTTTTAAACAATATGATTTCAACAACTCATGCTTGACCTCCCATAATAATAAAACACCTCAATACTTAATCTTAACTTTGAAAATAAATACCAACTCATTTAAACCATAAGCTCTTTATGCTAATGTGTTACTTGGATAAAATTTTATATCAAATTGAAAAAATAAAATAACAAAACATGAAGATGTAAGTAAATAAAACAAATGCAAAAACAAAAAAAGTCAAAGAGACCGAAGGTGAGTATTATCTTTTAATTTTTTTTCGGATATTTTATTTTATTAAAAATATATTGATTATTGATTATTTATTTTATTTTTATATTTTTTTTCCTTGTTCTTGGCCCGATCGCCGGCCACAATGGCGGCAGGCAAGTGACCTGCTATAGGCAAGCTTGAGCCTCATCATAGGCCGATAAGGCTCGAGCTTGCCCAAGGTCAGTGAGCTCGAGTCTTACTAGAGGTCCACGAGGCTTTGGCCTCACCAAATTGGCGTTGCGAGCTCGAGTCTTGCTAGTGCCAAGGGTCAATGAGCTTAGGCTTGCTAGAGGCCGAATTGGCGAGCTCATGCTTCACCGGCCTTCGATGAGCTCGTCTCTTGCCTGTGGCTGGCCGCTGTTGTGGTAGGCCATTGACAGGAAGGAAAAAGAAAAAAGAAAGAAAGAAAAAGAGAAAGAAAAATAAAAAAATCAGAAAATATAAAAAAATAAAATTGGAAAATAAAAATGACTTGTTTGTAATTAACTTAAAACTTGTTAGGTAACCTATTTAGCCTAAGACTTACTTATTATGTGGGTTGAAATTGGGTCTATCTCAAACTCACTTAAGTCCATTTATTTTAGCTTTTTCCTTTTTACAATCTATTTTTATCCATATTTCACCATAGAGGTGACTTGTTTACAACTCATTATAATAAATATAAATTAAAATATGAACTTTTCTTCTCCTTTAGCCTATGGCCAGTACTCGGAGATGTCATGTGGAAGCGCCACCAACACTCTCCTGCACAATAGCCCCTGCAAAGTCACATGGTCGTACACGTAACGGAACCGCATGCATGCACTAGCTACTTGGAATCTCTGCCACAAAACAAAATCAATGTCTACTCCCACCAATTTTTGTCATCCTTAAAGCCCAACAATTATATCCTCACATCGATATCCGGGATTTGAAATGTAATGGAGAGCCCACTAAGACTCCATTGTCGGGGACCTCTCTCTTCTACGCATGACCTACGTCCCGTTCAATGTTGTGGCATGTGCACGATGAGAAAGAAACGTGAATGATTTCGAGGACAACTGACTTCATGTTGCAAACTTAAACCAAGCTGACGACTATCCTTTTTATTTGGACAATTTCTTGTCTTCATGCATAGAACAATTGACTTCATATTCCATATTCCAACTAAGCCGATAAGTATAATTTCCTTTTCATTTGAATTACATGTCATGCACAAGAATATGTTACTAAGGGTGTGTTTGTTTCGTGGAAATCGCACCATTTTTAAAAATGTTTTTCGGGAAATTATTTTCATGAAAAATGATTAGTTTTCTTGTGTTTGATGATATGTGATTGAAAATGTTTTCAAGCGTTTGGATCACATTTGGAAAATGATTAAATAACATTTAAATTAACAATTTACACTAGTGTAAAAAAGAGAGAGAGATTTTGGAGAGTAAAAGAAAATGACAGAGATAACCTAATAAAAAGGGAATGACCTAAAGACCTGATAAAAAGGGGAAAGTGTTTTCCTCTTCCTATGCACATGAATTCATTTTTCTAAAATAATACATAATATTTATGTTGATTGGAAAGTATTTTCTATTGACCAAATCGTTTTTGGAAAAACAAATAGCAGAAAGTCCAGAAAACACTTTCCAGAAACTACTTTCATTGAAACAAACGCACCCTAAGGATGAGTAGAGAACCGGTGGTTATCCATATAAAAGAAGAAAATAGTCGAATGAAAATGTGGATAATTGTTTAAAAAGTCCAAAACTTATTGTAGGCAATCATTTCAGTTTTAAATTTCTCAATTGTACCAATTTTTTTTTAAAATCTTTTGACGATTAGCCAATCTAATCATAAATCTTTCAATTATTTTAATTTAATTCTAAGCTTTTTGAAAATTTGTCAATTTAGTCCCAAATCTATTTTTGAATAATTGGCCAAAATGATTATATTGATAAATTATCAAAATATATAAGACTAAATTGGCATAATTGAAAATGTATTACAAATCGTCAAAATGTTTAGGGCTAAATTGACACAATTGAAAGGTTTATGATTGAATTGATCATTGTATAATAAATTTAGAATTTTTTACACAATTTTGCTAATGAAAATGTGTAATATTGTGGTCCTGGGATGAAATCGATGAACCCCATAGAATTTGGTCCCCTGAATTTATTATTTGGTGCGGACGGCATATACTTGCAGGACCATGGCCACCCAAATCACCGTGCCACAGTATATTTTGATTTTCCTACGAAGTGACCCTCTATTTGCAATCAATAATCATATTCCCATCACCAATATGTGTGGGCAGACTGTTCAACGGGGCGACGGAGAAATTAGTCGGCCTAGGTTCTAAAATTTCGTCGCGAAAATTTACTGCGACGGATCAGATTTCGTCCCTGTCGTAGCCCCTAGGGTGATGAACCTAGCCTGTAGGGGCGAAATTAATTTCGTCTTCTTTGATATTTTTTTCCTCACCTTCGACAATTCCCTGATTGTAATCTTTAATTTTAGCATTTTGTTTTGTTATTTTTTAAATTGCTCACAAATTCAATGATAACGCACAAGGAGATGTTCGATCCATCGCCATAAATACAGACATATGATCATCAATTGCCAAAAAGCAAAAGCCTACTATCACATAACTTTTAAAAGCGTTCCAGCAAGATTAAAACATAGCCATGCTTTCACGGACAAGGGAAAACAAAAGCTACTTGACGGACTTGAGGTCCACATCGTCTTGTTTGAGCTGCTTGAAGGAATTATCTGAGGAAAAATTATGCAATCGATCCTAAACCTATTATATAAATGTTAGTTTAGTTCTAAACTTTTAATTTTATAAATTTACTCTTAAGTATTTGCTCAAAAATCTAATGTAATGATTCCAGTCAATTTTTGCTAAAAATTACTGATGTGCCGAGACAAGACTCGGTTTTTGACCAAGAAAACATTTAGATAAGTGTCTATGAGAGCCCTACTGCATGCAGTAATTAGAAGCATCACATTCCATAAGTAATTAGGCATCACTTTCTCTGTAAATCAAGACTGAACTTTTTGGTCAAAGTTAAAAAGTGAATTATAAGTCAAAACTCAATAAAAAAAGTCAAAGTTCCACAAAACATGTCAAAATTTCATATATGTGTCAATTTAACATAAGCATGTAGAATTACGCTTTTAAATTTCAAATTTGCATAAAATGGTCAAAGGTTGACTTGTTTGGTCAAATCGAAGAATTTGACATTTGACCGAAAAATTAAAATTTAATGAGCTTCTAATCTTTTTTTAGATTTGATTTTACTGACATATAAATTTTAGTGACTCCATTTGGCCATTAACTGCATAAGAAAATTAGGAGTCGACCCCAATTCCTAAACAAAAATAATTTTACATTTGAATTATAGCTATTAGGAAAATTAAATAGTAATAGGTCCACATAAACTACATTTTAATTAGTGCGGTGCTGAATGGGTTTGAGTCGGGAGGATCTAAACTCAATTAAATTATCAATTGAGCCTACAAGAATATGAAATTTGGCCAAGCCCATTGAATATCCCATATGGCCAATAAATCACATGTGCATTGCAGATGGGGAGTTCTAAATAGGAAAGATTGCATTATTTATCAAATTTTGAGGAAATAAAGATTTTATCCTTGCAAATTTCAAAATATGAGAATAAGAGAGAGTGATATCTTAATTTCTTAAGATGAGAGGGTCAATATATCTTTTCACTCTAAAATAGGAAAGTGATAAATTCATCATTGTCTTGAGAAAGCCCTAATTCTATGCCTATATGAAGGCTGTTTTCCGTGATGATGCGGGAGCCTCTATTGATCAACCCTCGAGTTCCACTCATATTTTTGTTGATTAAACTAACCCATTTGCTAGTAATGCAAACAAAAGCCAATTTCTACTATGATTTAACTATGTGGGTTCAAGGATGAAGTTGCCAATTATGTGACAAAGTTGTCAATTTACAACACTCGTTGCCAATTTCGAGATTCCCCATCAACAACCTAATCATAGGAGGCTGTTTTGGTCAATTTCTACCTATGTTTGATGACTTTCTATGTTAATCTTTTGACTTCCAAGATTGGTGCACGCATTTTGAGATCAAGTTTCAATGCATCTAATAATTAGTTGCATATATCAATGTCTATTTAATCATAGCTTTTTTATAAGTCTTTATTTTGGTTTTACTTTTAAGAGTCATAATTAGGCAATTTCCCCCAAGAGTTTGATTAGTTTTAGGAATTCGAAGAATCTTCTCTTTTGTTTAGCAATATCTCTATAAATTGATATGTAATCTCATTGTAACGGTAGAACACTTGAATGTTGATAGTATATGGGATTTTCTTCTGTGTGAGTAAATATCTTTGGAAAATGGATTATTCCTATCTTGGTTTCTTTACCCTTAGAGAGTGGATTACTCCTTGGTGGTGAGCTAAAAAACTCTTTGTTCTTAGCTTATGGTTCATTCTTTAGGCCTTGGTAGTGAGCAACTCCTATCCCACAGTTTCTTATCCATGGTAGGTGGTTTGTACTTTAAGTCTTGGTGGCAAATTTCATCGATCCCAATCTTCTTTTTTGGCTCGTGGTTCGTCCTTTAAGCCTTGGTGGCGATAGTAATTTATCCTATACCTACATTTATCCATCAATTTCCATTCCATGCACTTTGACCTATACATAATTCCATTGACAATACTCAAAACATCACTTGCCAGCCCCTATAATCGCATTAGATTGGTATTAGAGTTCAAGGTTGAACTCGTCTTGAGTGATTCCTTCTCTTACTTATCTCTCACATCATCTCATACTTTTGTAAAAAAAGGGTGATCCGATTTGAAAAGGCTTGACAGCAGAGCAAGCACACAACGAAATATGCAAATGTACCATAGCGTAGCTTCAACAATAGATGGAGTGAGTCCTTAGCCTCTTGGGGAATCAGTTGAGGTTGGAGCCATCACCGATACAAGTTAATCAACCTTGTTGTGCCACTTTAGATCCTCATTAAATTAATGGTGATGAATCTAGTGACACGAGAAGCAACTATAGTGATTCAGATAATGATAAGAAGAAGATACGAGGAGAATGATTGTGAAGTAAAAGTGGAAGCACCAAAATTTGAGGGAAAGCTCAATTTAGACGACTTTATTGATTGGCTTCATGGTATCGAATGATTATTTGACATTCACTTATACTCAAAAGAAAGATGTTACAAGGCTGCTATTCTCTAGATGAAGAAATATGCCTCGCTTTGGCGGGAAAACTTGAAAAACTTCAAGATAGAAAGAGTTGAACCAAATCTTGGGAAAACTCAAGAAACTTACGAAGAAGAGGTTCTTGCCCAATAACTCTGAGTAAGACTTGTTCCTCAAAATGAAATTCCTCCAGCAGCACAAAATGAACATTGAAGAATATATTAGGGAGTTTGAATAACTCCTTACGAGATGCAACATTCTAGAATTGTTGGAGTAGACCATTGCTCGTTTCCTTGGTAGTTTGAACAGAGATATTACTGATTTAGTTGAACTTCAATCATATTGGTCTTTTGAAGATGTTTGTAAACTAGCCATGAATGTGGAGAAACATCTAAAGCATGGCTTGGGCTTGTTGATAAATCATCGACAATAGGGACAACCTTCCTTGAGGGTGTTTCTTCTAGTAAAGCGGAGATTACATCGAAAAACAAAGGCAAATAGAAGGCTTCAGAGTCTGTGAAAGTACTCCCTAAAGAGGCTGACAGAGGAAGTGTTCAAAAATATTTCAAGTGCCAAGGATATGGACACTTTCAAGCCGATTATCCTAGTCAAAGAGTTATGACTCTTCAACAAATTGAAAAGATTGACATGGTGTAACAAGAAGCTACACAAGACACCAACCAAATTGACTCCGAACCTAAGGAGAAAGATGAAATAATTGAGTAGCTAGATGAAGGAGGATTGGTCGTTATTAGGAGAGCTTTGTACTCTATAATTAATCTAAAGTTGGACAATCAAAGGGTGAATGTTTTCTAAACCCGTTGCACTATTAATGGGAAGGTGTGTAACTTTTTCATCGATGGTGAGAGCTGCACCAATTTATTTGATCCTAAGTGCTTTGCTACCCAACAAAGCTTCTTATTGATGCAATCCAAAAGAAAAAAAGAAGTCGCAATGACAAGTTGATGTGCTTATTGCGAAAGGATACGTGTGGGAAAGCATGAGTCCTTGTTCTATTCCATCTATACTTATGCCGAAAAAAGGATGATTCATATAGAACGTGTGTCTGTAGCCAACCATCAATAACATCACAATCAAGTATAAGTATCTCATATCTAGACTTAATGATATGCTCGATGAGTTGCACGGATCAACGTTGTCCTCAAAGATAGATATGAGGAATGGCTACCATCAAATCCACATGTAGGAAGGCGACAAATGGAAGATAGCCCTCAAGATGAAAGGAGGCTTTATGAGTGGCTTTTTATGCCATTTCGATTGTCAGATGCTCCTAGCACTTTTACAAGACTTATGAATGGAGGTCTTTGTTCCTTTGTTGGTCAATTTGTTGATCTTTATTTTAACGACATTCTTATTTATAGCAGAAATGAGGAGGAACATTAAGTTTTATCTAAAACATGTCTTTGAAGCCTTGAGAAAGCAAAAACTATATGCAAAAATGGAGAAACGTCAATTCTTTTCGATAAGTATCGTACTCTTGCGATGTGTGGTGTCAAAGCATGAAATTTTTGTTGATTAGTCCTAGGTGGAGGCAATAAAGACTTAGCCCGAGCCAAAATTGATTTCTAATGTGAGGAGTATCCATAGACTTGCGTCTTTCAATCGACAATTTTGTAAAAATTTCCAATGTGAGGAGTATTTAATTTTTGGGACTGGGGATCGGATCGACTAGTTTGATTTGGTTTAATGGAATTGATCATTTAGCAAAAACATTAAAAAATAAAAAAAATTCTATAGTTGTTACACTTTTTATTTATTGCTATTTTTAAGAAATACAAAATATTTATAAGAAAAGAGTCGGTTAGGTCGGGGTGATTTTTGGTTCGGTCAATCTGATATACTCACTTCTAACTATAAACATGGAGTTCAAGGCACTTATTTGATCTAAGATGGGTTTTTCTTTCAGGGAAATTGATAATGTGTGCCAAAGAGTTCCTTTAAAGAGCTATTGATTCGAGAAGCCCATGTGAAGGAATAGCCGCTATTTCGAAATCTACAAAATTTTTAAAATCCTTCAAGAGCGCTTTAATTTGTCAAAGATGTATAAAGATGTACATGTCCTCATTTTCCAACGTGCAACATGTCAAATGACAAAAGGTCATTTCCATGAAGAGTCCTATACTTTTTTTTCCGATATCGACACAATCGTTGGAAGACGTAAGAATGGATTTTATTGTGGTACTCCCATGGTAATTTATAATCGATTTTCGAAGATGGCATATTTTATTCCCTATCACAAGACTAACGATACTCCTCACATTGCTAGTTTATATTTAAAAGAGATTATTCGTCTACATGGGGTCCCTAAGACCATTGTATCTTTATCGTGATTCCAAGTTTTAGAGTTGCTTTTGGAGGACTTATGGAGGAAGCTTGGCCCTAAACTCTTATCCAGCACAACTTGTCATCCTCAAATTGATGGTCAAACTAAGGTAACCAATCGCACCATCGCCACACTTCTTCGTAGCATGGTGAGTAAAACTTTGAACGATTGAGATTTAAAACTTTTGCATGCCGAATTTGCTTATAAATCAGTTACTAAGTTTTACCACTTGTTGATCATTTTTTGAAGTCGTGTATGGAATCAATCCTCTTACACCTATTGACATGATACACATTCCATCCAACTCGCAAGTCAACTATGACGCTGAAAAGAGAGCCTAAGTTGTGAAAAAGCTTAATGAACATATTTGATCCAAGATCGAGAAAGAAAACAAGCATCGTAAAGAGACTCACTTTTAACTAAATGATCTTGTGTGGTTACACTTGACAAAAGAGAGATTTATAGCCCGACGAAAGAATAAATTCATGCCTAGAGCTAATGGCCCTTTAAAATTCTTGAAAGAATCAATGATAGTGCATATAATGTTGATCTACTTGGAGAATATGGCATCTCGGCGGCTTTCAACGCAGTAGACCTTTCTCCTTATATTGAAAATGAAAAACGGTCACATTTGAGGGCAAATCTCAAATAACTTGGGGAGTTTTATGCGAAAGCATCGGGCTTCATCGATCAACCCTCAAGGTCCAGTCATATTTCATCGATTGTACCAACCCATTCGATATTCATGTAAGCAAAAGCAGATTTTTGCTACAATTTAATTATGTGCGTTCAGGATGAAGTTGTTGATTTACAAGACTTGTTTGGGTTGATTTCTATTGATGCTTGATGGCTTTCTACATTGACTATTTTGTTTCCAAGATTGGTGCATGAATTTAGAGAGTGGTATCAAGTTTCAATGCATCTAATAATTACTCACATGCATTTAACTCTATTTATGCGGGAGCATCAGGCTCTTTCGATCAACTCTCAAGCTCCACTCTCAAGCTCCACTCATATTTCATCAATTGAATCAACCTGTTTGCTATTCATGCAAACAAAATCCAATTTCTGCTGCAATTTAGTTATGTAGGTTCAAGAATGAAGTTGTTGAATATGTGACAAAGTCGTCACTTACAAGACTTGTTACCAATTTTTAGGCTTTGCATCAACAACCTAATTTATGGAGGCTTTTGGACAATTTCTACCATTGTTTGATAACTTTCTATGTTGACTGATCGATGTCCAAGACTGGTGCATAAAGTTAGCTAGTCTTATCAAGTTTCATTGCATTTCATAATTAGTCATGCGCATTTAAGTCTATTTATTCATAGTTTTTTATGAGTCTTTACTGTGATGTTACTTTAAAGAGTCATAATTAGGTGAATTCCCCAAAAGTTTGTTTGGTTTTGGAAATTCAAAGAGTCTTCCCTTTTGTTTGGCAATATCTCTATAAGTTAAGGCATAATGTCATTGTGAAGGTAGAACATTTGAATATTGAGAATATATGGAATTTTTCTTTGTGTGATGATAATAGATGGCTTGGATTGAATCCTTAATGATTAAGGAATTATCCTTATTTGCTAATTTTAAATGACATGAATTAATGAACTAGGAGTAATTTTGTAATTACCAAGGGGACATTTTGGTAGTTTCTAGGCAAGGCAGAGAGGGTGGTTGGAATTGGTTACTAGCTACCGAAATTTTGGTCGAAAAATGGCTATGAGGACCAATTGACCTTAGCTAATCAATGCCGATTGGACTGCCTTGACTTGAGCTTTGGCTACTTGGGTCCATGGGTCAGGTTCTTTCAATTTTGTACCAATTTTGCCATTCTCAATTCAACTAAGTCAAATTAAAAATTTCAAAATTGAGAAAGGTCAAATTGAATACATCTGGCTTGAATTAGATTGACTTGGTTTGATTAATTAGACATGAAATGCTCTAGTTCCTTCAATTTTTGCTCAAACTGCAATATGAGCTAGACCAATGTGTACAAATTAAGTTCAATTGGCCAAATTGAACTTTAATTGATTTAATTGAATGCTAGTCTAGAATGGGTCAAAGTGAATTGAGTTAATTAGATCAATCCTTCATGATTTTGTTAATTATTGATTGGCTGGAAGGATCAAATTAAGTCCAATGGGTGTGATTTTATCAAAATTGATTACAATTGAGTTGCCTCTAATGAATCAAACTCAATTTTGGCTAAATTGCATGACTCACGGAGAATAAACCGGAATCACTAGTTTGAACCAAAATGGGGGGATTTTTTTTCCCATTTGGAAATCCGAAATTGGTTTAAAAATTGGATGAGCTATGACCTATAGATCAAATGTGATAAAATAATCTATCTTAAAGACAATTGGAAATAAACTAATTTAGATTAGATATCAAAATTTTCGAATTGGTGAAAAATCAATTCCTAATTGATTTTTGTAAAATTAATGATCCATAAATCAAATTGAAGTAAAAATAAGTTTATTTTTGTGTTTTTCCATTTTTTTCAATTTTTTTGGAAAAGTGTTGACCATATGTCAACCTTTTTGTGATTTGTTCCTAAAAAGTCAATTAATGGGCTAAACTTTGAATTTTTTTTTTTTTTTTTTTTTTGGAAAAAGAAAGTGCAAAAGTGAAATTGACACTATTCTTGTTCTTTTTATGCAAAAAATCAAATTTTCGCCTAGGATTGACTTTTTCGATAAAATTTTGACAAAAAAGTTAACTTAAAAATCAACTTTTTTGACTTTTTGAGATTAAAGTACAAAAGACTCGTTGATAAAAGGCTAATGCTAATTCAAATGTTGAATGGCTCTTTTCGACAAGGAGCGTGTCCATCGCGATCACGAATCCCTGTTCTCAAGTTTTTAACTCATATGATGTGTTGGCTAAAAATCAAGTATCAATAGATTCTAGTCTTAGTGAAGACAACCAAAAAGGGTTTCACTGTTCATCACCCTCTCTACTCTTTGAGCTCCCGCCATCCCAGCTCTGATCTTGGCTTCGACGCCTGCTTGCTCCGGCGAACACCAAGCTTGGGCGAGAGACTAAACAGAGCTACCTCTGTCTTCCTCTCTGTTCTGGGTCGGTTTTGCCGAAATTTGCCATCTCCAGCGGAAAGCTCCATTTAGGCTAGAGTCACCCCAGTTGGGCGTGAAGTCGGAGTTCGCCTCCACTTGAACGTGAAGTGAGCAACAGCCGCTGGTTTCTGCTTCGGAATGCTGCTTTTGTTGCAAAATCCCATTTGGGATTGGGAGGAGGTCGCCATCGCAGCCGAAGTAGGGCTCATTCCACTCGTTTTACTGATGGAGATTTGAGGAGAGGTAGGAATTTAGGCCAAAACTCTGCTGGTGTGGGAATGGACAGCAGACCTGAAACAAATGTTGCTGGTTCCAATCAAGACCATTATCCCATTACAGCTGAGCAAAGGCAGGGATTATTGTCCCAGCGTGCTGGAGAATCAGTTGCAGCCACCCGCTCTTGGGCGAATGTAGCAAAGGCTGCTATGCAAGGATATTCCCTTTCCCTCATTGAGCTTTGTACTATTGGGAGTAATGTAGTTCATTGTTCTGAAGAGGATCTCGATGCTGCTGATCCTATTTGGCATAACTGCTTAGTTGGATACCTTGTTGGGAAGAAACTCCCATTCAAATTAGTTGAGTCGGCCCTCAAACACCTTTGGGGCCAACACTTATTAGAGGTCAAAGCTAATGACCAAGGGTTCTATTTTTTCCATATACCTGACCCTGAGTTTAGGCGAAGGGTAATTGAGGGTGGTCCGTTGACAGTGGCACGTGTGCCCTTAATCCTCCAACAATGGCATCCCATGCTTGAATTGAAACAAGGAGACCATTCTACAATTCCTGTTTGGATTAGGCTTAAGAATCTCCCTTATGGGTTATGGTCAGCGAAGGGGATTAGCAAGGTAGCCAGTGTTGTTGGACACCCGCTCTATGTAGACCAACGCACGGAAAATCTAAAAATGATATCATTTGCTAGGGTATGTGTTGAACTTGCAGCCTCAAAACCCAGCTGTGATTCCATTACGGTCTTTATAAATGGACAACCTCGCATTGTAAACGTGGAGTATGAATGGAAACCTGCATCTTGCCATATCTGTGGTACATTTGGTCATAGGTGTCCTTCTCAAGGCCCCTGCCCAGCTGAATCTGATCCAGCAAACCAAGCCCCTGTTCAGGCTTCACAACTCCTTGCTATTGAGGAGGGACAAGGCCCCCTTCGCAATGCTGCACCCTTACCTGCCAAGGGGACTAGACCAGCCCCTGTAGAGGAGTGGCAACGTGCCGGTAGCAAACATAACCGCCGAGCTGGAAACAAGGACAAACAGATTGCTACTGTCACCTTGGAAGCTGCTCATCCATCCCCTTTTGACTCAAATGATGACTTGGATGAGGAATCTCCTGCTGCTGTCACCTTGGAAGCTGATAGTTCTGCTCCTGCTTGGCCTAAACAGCAGAGAAACACTAGTTCGGCGGCTACTGGTTCTATCTTGGCGGCTTCTGGTTCTGACTCGGCGGCTGTTGTTGCTGTCATTGCAAGTGCGGCCTCGCGCCGGATCTTTGCCACTACAGAGTATGGTGTTGCTGCTACTATGGGGAAGTCAGAAACTAGTATAGCTGCTGCTGCTGGTGCAGAATCTGCTGCTGATGATGTTGCTACGGGTCTTGCTGCTGTTTCTGCTGGTATGAGGGCATTTCTTTGTTCTTTGGAGAGGATGTTGCGGCTGCTTGGATATCGTCTTCTTCTTTGCTGTCCCAAAGTCCGCCACACCGGGATTCATTTAAGTGGCGATGCTGCTGCCATTTGCTTGTCCCAGCTGAAATCTGCTGCTTTGGTTCTTTAACACGAGCCGAAAGCGAGGCTGGTGGGGAGAGCTGCGTGAGGGGCCTTGCTGCTGAACCTCCCCTAGATGGTGCTGCTATGAGACCAGCAAATTAAACTGCTCTTGATGTCTGTTCAAATTAGGAATAGAGTCTCACTCCTGCCCCGCATATACCTGTTCTCTCTGACCTGAAACTCACTGAGGTGAGAGTTGAGCAAGCTAGTAGACTGGGGCTTACCTTTGATTCTCCTTCCACCAAATACAAAACATCTGAGCAGGTTAATAGATCTGGGCCTTCATCCGGAAAAGCTTCAAAACCTGCAGCCGCCAAAAGGCGCTCTAAAAGGAAGTAGTCTGTCTATATCCCTTTGTACATATTTTCTTATGTCTTTTGGACATAAAGCAAGCGGAGGTTAGGAAGCTTGTGCGCCACAATAACCTATGTTGTATTGGTCTTTTGGAAACTAAAGTCCTTGTTGCTAGATTTCCCATTATCTCTTTTGGATTACTCCCTAGTTGGATGTGGGTCGCTAATTATGAGTCCTCTCCTAGAGGGCGTAGTTGGGTCGGATGGAACCCGCTTTTGGTATGTTTTACTACTTTGACCAGTACTAACCAGTTTATTCATGGTGATCCAAAATTTCTAAGCTCAGGGACTACCTTATCTTTAACGGTGGTCTATGGGGAACATACCTTTGGTGCTCGAAGACCCCTTTGGAGTGAACTTATCAGGATGAGCTATTTTTTGAAGGAAAGACCTTGGATGGTGGCTGGTGACTTCAATGCCATTCGGGATTCTTCGGATCGCATGGGGAGCCCGGATATTTGGTGTCCCGCTTTTGATGATTTTAAGGATTGCCTGGACCAAGCTGAACTATTTGACCTCCGATATGTAGGCTTTCGGTTTACATGGTCTACTTCCTCTGGCCCTCGTAGGAAACAACGGAAAATTGATCGAGTCTTGGTTAATAATTATTGGTGCTCCTCCTTCTCCTTTTCTAAAGCATCCTTCCTGGCCCCTGGCATATCTGACCATACTATGATGGTTGTAAGAATTCTTTCACCTGGTTCCCGGCGAACTCCCTTTAAATTCTTCAACTTATGGATGAGCCATCCAGACTTTCTCATGCTGGTATCTCAGTCTTGGAAGGCCCAAGTTTTAGGTTCTCCTATGTACAGACTTTATGCTAGACTCAAGCTCTTGAAGGGTCGGCTCAAGTGTCTCAACAGAGATGCTTATTCGGACATCTCTATGCGGGCGGCTACGACGAAAAGTATCTTATCATCTACTCAAGAAGCTCTTCACCTAGACCCTCAAAATAGCTCATTGGCGGCTGAGGAACTTTCTCAACGCAAAGACTATGTCGAACTTCGCTCTCTTGAGGAATCTTTCTTCAGGCAAAAATCTAGAATTCACTGGCTCAAGGAAGGGGATCATAATACCAAGTTCTTCCATCAATCAGTCAATCACCGGCACCTCCGAAATCGTATTATCTCTGTCATGGATAACTCCGGACAAATGGTATCAGATATGAAGGAAGTTCAGAGGGTGTTTGTCTCTTATTTCCAGGACCTTCTTGCCCCGACGGATATGACTATGAGGCCTTCTATACAGGAGCTATCTGATGTCATCCGTTCCCCACTCAAGGAAGAACAGATTACATTTCTATCCCAACCTTTCCTCCCGTCGGAAATTCGCAATGCCATGTTCTTGATGGCTGGCAATAAGGCCCCTGGACCGGATAGCTATAATGCTGATTTCTTTAAGAAGAATTGGGACAGGGTGGGCCCTTTAGTTACTGAAGCGGTCATGGACTTCCTTGTTTCTGGCTCTTTACTCAAGGAAGTCAACAATACTATCATTGCCCTGGTGCCAAAGATACCCAATGTAACATCGGTGTCAGATTTTCGTCCTATTGCCTGTTGTAATACCATTTACAAGTGTATTACCAAGATACTCTCTGCGAGAATTGCCACTGTTCTTCTTGACCTAATCAGTCCGGTTCAAACTGCTTTTGTAAGAGGAAGGAGAATCAGCGACAATATCCTCCTTGCCCAAGAACTCTTCAACGGGTTTCATAATAAGCCTTATATTCCGAAGTGTGCCATTAAGGTGGATTTCCGGAAGGCCTATGATACCCTCGACTGGGACTTTCTAGAGAAGACTCTACAAGCGTTTGGATTTCCCACCCACCTCACAAAACTTATCATGGCTTGCGTCCGTACCCCAAAATTCTCTATCTCTATAAATGGCGAACTCCATGGTTTTTTCGCTAGTGGACGTGGTATAAGACAAGGTGACCCTATGTCACCATACCTATTCACTTTGATCATGGAAGTCTTTACTGGGATCCTTGATTCTCACACTCGGCGGCCGGAATTCCGATACCACTGGCGCTATAAAGCTACACGTCTATCCCACCTATTCTTTGCGGATGATGTGTTCCTCTTCAACGAAGCAAAACTTGCTTCTATTTCCTGCCTCCAAGATGGGCTTACTTTATTCTCTTCCTGGAGTGGATTAATCCCTAACACTAATAAAAGTGAAGTCTTTATTTCAAGAGGTTCTGAGACCACTAATGAGCAGATTGTACAGGCACTTGGCTTCAATCGCGGCTCCCTTCTTGTACGGTACTTGGGTGTACCCATCATCACAGCAAGACTTAGCAAAGAGGACTGCAACGCCCTAGTTTGCCGTCTCACTGCCAGAGTCCAATCGTGGACCCACCGCTTCCTCTCTTTCGCAGGCCGTCTTCAGCTTATCAAGTCGGTACTCCATGCCATCCAAGCCTATTGGGCCTCTATTTTTTGGCTCCCATCGTCGGTAGTGGACAAGATAGAGCAAACGTGCAGACAATTCCTTTGGAAATGCCCAAATATGGGTCCGGGAGGTGCAAAGGTGTCTTGGGTTGATGTTTGCCTTCCCCGTTAGGAAGGTGGCCTTGGCATAAGAAGGATCAGGGATAGTAATAAGGCAGCCATGGCTAAACACATCTGGTTGCTATTCACTGATAAAGAATCGCTATGGTGCAAATGGATTCATGTAACATACCTTAAAAGAAAGAATTTTTGGGATACCTCCACTCCTACTCATTGTTCTTGGGCTTGGCGGAAGATCCTTACTCTAAGGGAAGACTTCTTACCCCACTTCAGGTGGAAGATAGGAGATGGTGAATCAACATTGCTCTGGCTTGACCCATGGCTCCACGTGGGTCCTCTTAACTCAATCTTCTCAAATAGCTACATCTACCAATCGGATCTTCTTAGACATGCGAGAGTAAAGGACCTATTTTCCCTAGAAGGAACTCAAGTACTCCAAGAGTTAGCCTTGAGGCAAATACCGATTCCCCATCTCTCAAGTGGCCAAGACACCTTCACTTGGTTAGAGGGCTCCTCTGGGACTTTTTCAACAGCTTCGGCATGGCAATCAATTCGGCGCAAATGCAACCTAGTCCTCTGGTCCTCTTTTGTTTGGGATAAGGTGTTGACCCCTAGACATCAATTCTTCCTTTGGCTTATTACCAAAAATCGCCTACCCACTCAGATCTATCTCATGTCCTTCGGCAGAATTCCTAATTCAGTTTGCACCTTCTGCAACGCTACTCCGAACTCAATCAACCATCTCTTTTTTGAATGTTATCTCTCCAACGCCCTGGCTAATTTTTGGGCCGCCAGGTGCAACCTCCCTTGGACCAACTCCACTTGGACGGATAATCTTAATTGGGCCATTAATATTTTGTCTGGGAAAGGATTCCATCGGGAGATAGCGCTCTTCTCCTTTGGCTCTCTCTGCTATATTATATGGAAAACTAGGAATGACATTCTTTTCAATGGCCATATCCTATGCATTCCCTCCATGAAGAAATGCCTTTATAAGGTGGTCAAAGACAAAGCTTTAACTTTCAAATTAGTTGAAGACAACACCAGAAATAGAAGGATGCAACGTAGCTGGGGGATAGACCCTCAGATTTTTGAAGTGGAGTCGCCCACTACCTAGTTCAGGATGACATAGCTCCTCTTAGTTCCTTGGGGTTTATCCTTTTAGTATTTTCTTTTGGTGACTGCGGTACCCTTCTACTCTAGTGACAGTATGTCCAAATGAGTGTTTGTTTGGTACCGTGGTTCTCCCCCCTCTGTTGTACAGTTTCGTTGGTTGTCTTATAAAAATTCTTACCTTACCAAAAAAAAAAAAAGATTCTAGTCTTATTGTGGTTATTAGTGTTGGAGAGAGGATATATGCTTGTGTTATGGCCCGAAGAGATTGACAATCCAAGAGGGTCTTGGATGGAAGCTATGATCGATCCTTGGAATGAGCAATCCTCAACTAGTATCCCTAAGTCCTAGAATTTTCTTGAGTGTTCTAGAATACTTCTAGGGGTGAGCGATACAATAATTGTATGAGTATATAAGAAATGTGGGTAGGTAGCAATTGGGGAGATACGATCTCAATCGATGATCGAGGAAAGATCTATGGATACGGTTTGTCATATACTTGTATATAATGGGTCTCTTCCCCTTCATTTGTATAAACTCATTCACAAGTGAAATACAATTCCAGACCTTCTCTTTCTAGAGTTCTCTTTTTAAGATCCTTGTGAGTCAAGTGTGAAAAAGACTACTTGGGAGGAATCCTAAGGCCACATGGATCAAAGGGAATGTTAGATCGATTAGCTCGTGAAAAGTGGTATCGGAGCAAAGTTCATTTCAACTGCAATGGGTGGCCAACGTTCTGATGACGACCATGAGGAATGTGGAAGGAACGCTAAGAAGGGTGCTATCAAGGGAAGGAAGAACTGCGCTGTTTCAAATTCAAGGGATACTATAGGGGATCTAGAGTGTTGGATGACGAAGGTGAAGTTATTCGTTATCGATCTCCAAGGATTGGTTGATGAACTGACTCAAAACATCGATGGAGTGGTAGTTGACAAGAAAGAGCTCGAGGTTGAGGTGCAAGAGCTTAAGGCCGGCATGGGAGAGTTCCAAGGTGAGTTGCTAGAGACTCTGAGGCAAGAACTCAAACAACAGGATGAGTCCTTAGAGGCCATGATGGTGGTGATGCGCGCGGAGATAGGGGAGCTCAAGGGGAAGCTCATTGAATCGGAAGCGGCATACGTAAACGAGGTGGTCACCATGCAAGCTAGTCCATGAATGGATGCACCTAAGTCGGAGAAGTTCAAAGGCTCATAGGTGGCTATGGACATGGACAATTTCTTGTGGTACATAGAACAATACTTCCAAGCCATAAGGATCAACGACGTAACATGGGTAAACACCGCATCCATGTACTTGGTCGATAATGCATTGTTATAGTGGCGTCATTGGACGTATGATAAGTATGGGGATCCTATCATGACATATGCTAAGTTCGTCAAGGATTTCTGACATAACTACTATCTCGCTAAAGCAAGGAGGAGGCTTGAGATGAGCTAAAGTGTCTTGAGCAAAAGGGCACAATACGCAACTATGTCAAGTGGCTTTTAGAGTTGCTACTCCAAATCCCATCAATGAATGATAATGAGGCATACCGCCAATTTATAAATGGTCTCAAGCTGTGAACTAAGCAAGAGCTCAAGTGTCATAATCTAGGGGATCTCACAACGGGCATAATCGTAGCCGAATCTCTCGTAGAGTGCAAGACGCCTTTCGCATTGAAGTCAGACTCTTGTCTGAGGGACAAGGTCAATGGTGGAGGAGATCGTGGAAAATTTAATTGCCCGAATGGAGGCAAACCATCATTGGCCCCTTCCAAAGTTCATGGAGAGTCGAGCGGCAGAGGACAAAGAAATGTATGCAATTATAAGTGTTTCTTCTACGATGGTCCATATATGGCACAAGATTGTCCAAATAAGGCCAAATTAGTGGCCATTTGCAAAGAAGATGAGTCGGGCACAATTAGGTTCGTTGTGAATCCTTACTACAATCAAGTTCAAGAAGGCAAAGGAGTCTAAGGGACTTATGTTCGCGGATCTAAAGATTAGAAAAATCACGATGAGTGCACTTGTGGATATTAGGGCGTTCGATCTCTTCATATTGGAGGAAATCACGAAAAGCTCAACCCTTGGGTCGAGAAGGGAGCCGAGTGGCTCACCGTGAACTCTAAAGAGGTCTTCGCTATTGGGGTTGCTAGGGACATGGAGCTTTAGATTGGGTAATGGAAGAACAAGGAAACCATTGAGGTAATCTCACTTGACAATTATGACTTTGTAATTAGATTGAAGTTCCTAGATAGGATCCATGCCATTATATTGCATTTTACCGAGTGTATTTGCATCTTGGATACACGATGCCAATATGTGATTTTGGTCCATCGTGAGTCGAGCTGTGATTGGAAGATTATCTCGGCAGTGCAACTCACCAAAGGAGCGAGGAAGGGTAAGGTGACCATCCTAACGACCTTGAAGGCCGAGGACAACAAGGGTGAAGTGAGCGATGTCCCAACGGAGGTGACCTAAGTCCTCGAAGAGTTCAAGGACATTATGCCTCCTAGTTGCCAAAAAACACTTCCGCCTCAAAGAGAGGTGGATAATGGGATTAAGCTAGTGCTTGACATATTGCATACCATGGCGCCATACCACATGACGCCCACAAAATTTGAAAAATTGAGGAAGCAACTCAAGGAACAGCTCGATGTAGGGTATATTCGACCATCCAAGACTCCATTCGATGCCTTGGTCCTATTTCAAAAGAAGCATGGTGGGTCACTTCGGTGGGTCACTTCAGATGTACATAGACTACCGGGTACTAAATAAGCTCACAATCAAGAACAACTACCCGATCCCTCTCATCGCGGATCTATTCGATCAACTTAATAGAGCTCAGTGATTCACTAAGCTTGATCTTCAATCAGGCTACTATCAAGTTCGAATCATGGAAGGGGATGAGCCGAAAACCGCATGTGTGACAAAATATAGATTGTACAAGCTCCTTATCATGGCTTTTGGCCTAACCAATGCTCCCACTACGTTCTACACCTTCATGAACAAGGTACTCCACCCATTCTTTGATCTGCTTGTAGTGATTTATCTCGATTTAAATCTCCGTGCTCTTGATTATTCTTGTTTTCTTTTCTAATCTAGTTAGGGTGTTCTTCCGCACAACAATTGGTATCAGAGCAATCTAGGTTCTCCATTCCTATATTGCTACTTCTAACTAGATGGCTGGAAAAGGTTCAACCGTTCGATTTGATATTGAACGATTCACTGGGAAGAATAATCAAGAACACGGAGATTTACGTGGTTCGACGAAAATCCGCCTACGTCCACGGGAGAGAGAGAGACGATTTCTTATTTGAGCGTATCACTGAGTACAAGGTACAATGCTGAAATATATAGATCTTCAAATCCCCACTTTCCTAATCCAAATAGGAAAGGAATAAAGTTTTGGATGATAAGTTGCTTATTCTGTTGATGCTTTATGTTGATGATATGTTGATTGTTGCAAGAAAAATGAGAGACATTGTTTCCCTAAAGTCTCAGTTAAGTAATGAGTTTGATATGAAGGATCTTGGTGCTGCAAAAAGGATCCTTGGCATGGAAATCTTTCGAGATAGACATGCAAGTAAGCTTTGGGTAAACCAAAAGAAGTATGTTGAGAAGGTCTTGGAGCGGTTCAACATGGGTAAAGCTAAACCGGTTAGTACACCCTTAGCAAATCACTTCAAATTATCTAAGAAACAATGCATTGTTTCACATGAGCAATCCAGGTAAGGAGCATTGGGAAGCTGTTAAGTGGATCTTTTGTTATTTGGCTGGAACTATCGGAATGGGTTTAATGTTCAGTTCCAAGGGAGGATTGATCGATTTAGCAGGTTATGTTGATTCATGATTCAGACTTCGCTGGTGATTTGGACAAGCGAAGGTCTATCACGGGATATGTTTTTACTCTTGGCAGTGGAGCTATTTCGTGGAAGGCAATGCTTCAACCTACTGTAGCATTGTCTACAAGCGAAGGCGAGTATATGGCGAATGGCGAAGCTGCGAAAGAGGGAATATGGCTAACTGGTTTGGTCACAGAGTTAGGTATAAAGCAAGAAAGTGCTACATTATATTGCAATAGTCAGAGCGCAATGTGTTTCGCGAATAATCAAGTGTTTCATTCCAAAACGAAACACATTGAAGTTCGGTACCACAAAATTCGAGAATTTGTGGAGAATGGTAGCATTGCTTTGAAGAAAATCCATACTAAAGATAATCCCACAGATATGCTCACGAAGACGGTTACTATAGAGAAGTTCAAGTCCTACAGGGACTTGATTTCTCTCACTCATCATTGAAGTTGATGGAGGCCGCACCGATCCAGGTGCAGGCGTACCTTTGCGAAGGTACGGTGGAGGGAGAGATATATTCGTTTCTTTGTTCAAGTGGAGGCTTGTGGTTTATTCAAGCCAAAGGTGGAGATTTGCTGATGTTGTCTTGAATTCCACAAATTTGATCAATTGGAAATTTGAAATTAAAAAGTCGATCGGGAAATCTAGAAAGGCTTGAAGATTGCAGGCTATTTGTTTCCAAATATATTTCCTAGATTTGGACCTATCTATAAGAGGTTTTCATGGGAAATTGTCCCGATTCAATATAACTGGGATATATCATAATATCTCTAATATATAGGGGATAATTATGAAGATATTATTAGTAAGTTTCAAATTTGATAATATTTTTAGGGTGGAATTCTTTTTCTATTTGGATTAAGAAAGTGGGGATCTGAAAATCTATATATTTCAACATTGTACCTTGTACTCGGTGATACGCTCAAATAAGAAATCGTCTCTCTCTCTCCCGTGGACGTAGGCGAATTTTCGCCGAACCACGTAAATCTCCATGTTCTTGATTATTCTTGTTTTCTTTTCTCATCTAGTTAGGGCGTTCTTCCGCAAAACATGATGATATAATTATATATAGCTAGATGCTCGAAAAACACGTTCGGCAATTAAGGTAAGTCTTCAAATTCTCGCACAAGAATGACTTATATGTCAAGCATAAGAAGCATGCCTTTGTCCAAAAGGAAGTTTCATTTTTGGGACACATTGTCAGGGAAGGTCAAGTTTGGATGGATGGAGCCAAGATCCAACCTATTGTCGAATAGGAGTAGCCAACCAAGGTGACGGAGTTGAAGTCATTCCTTGACCTCATCAACTACTATCGGCGCTTCATTTGAAACTATTTGAGTATCACCGTGCCACTCATAGATATGTTGAAGAAGGAGAAGTCATGGGAGTGGATGGATCGATGCCAAAAGGCATTTGATCGGTTGAAGCAAGTAATCGAGGAGATAGTGCTAGTGCTGCCCAATCACACCAGGCCCTATGAGGTAGAGACTGACGCAACGGATTATGCTATTTGTAGTGTTCTCATGCAGGATGGCCATCCGGTAGCGTTTGAGTCTCAAAAGTTGAACGATACCGAGCGGTGGTATACGATTCAAGAGAAGAAGATAACCACGGTGGTCTATTGCCTTTAGACATAGAGGCATTATCTTTTGGGATCCAAGTTCATCGTGGGGATGGACAACGTGGCAATGAGTTATTTCTAGACCCAAAAGAAGCTGAGTCCGAATCAATCTCAATGGTAACATTTTCTAGTAGAATTCGACTATATGTTGGAGTACAAGTCGGGGAAGGCTAATTCCATGGCTGATGTACTAAGTTGAAAGGCGGAGCCGGCAAATCTTGTAAGTCAACCAAGTTGCCCGTGAATCAACCATATCAACGAGGGGCTCAAGCACAATCAAAGGGCTTAAGGACTCCTTAGGTATGTGCGAGAGGGTAAGACTCGATAGTTTTGATGCGAGGACGATCGCCTTTACACTTAAGGGCGGCAACTATACGTCCCACTACATGGGAAGTTGAGGAAGGAGGTGCTACGCGACTGCCATGATTTTAAGTGGGCAAGTCATCTGGGATCCACCGCACATTGGCCCTCATTAAAGAGCAATACTATTGGCCTCAAATGCGGGACGATGTTAAAGCCTACATGAAGACCTGTCTTGTGTACCAACAAGACAAGCTCGAGCAATGATCATCACCGGGGCTCATAGAGCCACTTCCCATCCCAACCCTTCCATGGGAAAGTGTTTCCATGAACTTCATCGTGAACTTGCCAAAGTTTGAAGGGTATCAAACTCTCATAGTCGTGATGGATCGATTTTCCAAGAATACAGTGTTCATGACTACAACAAAGGACTGTTTGGCCGAGGAGGTGGCCAAGTTATTCTTAAAGCACGTGGTCAAGTACTGGGAGTTCTACAAACAATCGTGAGTGATCATGATCCCGGATTCACATGGTAGTTCTGGATGGAGTTTTTCAAGCTGTTGGGGTTGGAGCTGAACGTCTCTACGAGCTTACATCCCCATATCAACAGTCAAATAGAGAGAATAAATGCACTTTTGGAGATCTACCTCTGACATTGTGAGAGCATGACATAAGCGAATTGGGCGAAGCTAATCGACGTGGCCTAGTTCTTATGCAACTTGCATCGGAGCGAGTCTACTGACCAGAGCCTATTCAAGATCATGATGGGGGCAATAACCGCAAACTTCGAGCATAGTTGTATCAAGCTATCGAGAGAATAGTCCACCCACATACAAGTTTACTAATGATTAGCAAGAGCAAGTGAACTTAGCGCGGGCATGTCTATACAAGGCCTCAAAGTGCATGAAGAAGTAAGCCAACAAAAAGTGACGACACATAGAGTTCCAAGTAGGGGACTTAGTGTTGGCTAAGCTACACGCGGTCTCTATTAAAAGGACGTGCACAAAGAATTGATCTATCGCTATAAAGGGCCATTTTGTTTGCTACAACGAATCAAAAAGGTCGTATACAAGTTGGAGTTGGCACCAAATTTAAAGGTACATGTTGTTTTCCATGTAAGTATGCTTAAGCATTTCCTTGTAAATGAAGAAGATCCGAATCGAGAGGAGTCGCAATGGGCACCACTTGGAGTGAAAACCTTGTTTGATCAAGATGTCGAATGCATAATAGTAAATCAAATTATAAAGAAGAAGTATTGTGTGCCAAAGTGAGAATACATGGTCTGATGGAAGAATCTTTCAAAGAATGAAGCTAGTTGGGAACTCTATGGACGCTTTTTGGTAGTTCAAGAAGCATATTGATGCCCACCATGTTGAAGACGCAATGAGGACATCACTTGATTAGGTGAGGGAGAATGTCATGGCCCAAAGAGATGGACGATCCAAGAGGGTCTTGGATGGAAGCCATGAGTGACTCTTAATCGGTATTTCTAAGTCCTATGGTTTTCTCAAATGTTCTAAAATATTCATGGGGACCAGCGATATAGTAATTATGCGGGTATGTAATAAATGTGGGTAGTTGTTAGTTGGGAAGATATGCTCTCTATCGTATGATCGACGGGAGATTTACGGATATGGTTTATCATGTACTCTCCTCCCCTCATTTGTATTAACTTATTTACAAATGAAATACAATTCCAGAGCTTCTCTCTAAGATCCTTGTGAGTTGAGTGTGAAAAAGGCTACTTGGGAGAAATTTTAAGGCCGCATGGGTCAAAATGAATGCTAGATCGATTGGCCCATGACACTTGGTTATAAGTCAAACCATTATATGTTTGTGTGTAAAATCTTCTTTGTGTTTAATTTTGGCTATAATTGTTTGATAGAAGCACATGTATATTATATTATCAATTTGTTTATACTTTTATCAAAGCTTAACTTCTTATATTTCAAAAAAAATTTCAAAATTTTCTAAAACAAATTCATGACGCTTTAAGTTGTATAGTTAGCCTCAAGAAAGAGATCAAGAGAGAGGGCTTAGTCAAGGATGTTTGACCATGGTGGTGCAGAGACGGGCTCACAATTGAGACAGGTGGTGGATGCAACATCGGTGAGTGTCGAAGAAGGCGTGGATGTGGCAATGAGGTAAATAAGAAGGTGTGGATGTGGTAATGATGGCATTGGCAGCCATGGTTTGGCCTGGCTCATGGCATAGACCTTGGAAAGAGAACGGATGAGCGGGAGAGTGAGTTTGAGACCCTGTTTGTTTTATGAAAATGAATGTTTTGAAAAATATATTTTTCAAAGTAATTGTTTATATATCTCGAATTAATTAGTTAATAAAAATGTTTTCATTATTGTAATAATTTATGCCTAAACCTTTTTGTGGACAATGAAGTTTTTTTAATTCATTCATTTTTTTAGGCAATAAAAATGATAATTTTTAGAAAAATATTTTTCAAATCATTCATTTTTTGAGAAACAAGAACACCCTCAAGCATCCATTCTAATATTTTATTTTTCCTTTTTTTTAATATTACTTTTAAAGTTATATGTAGGTGATGTTGAACTATTGTAACTATTGATCAGGGCATGAATTAAGAAAAGTTTCATCTAAGTTACGTTTGGTCATTCGGATTTTTAAGCAGGATAGGACTAGATAATATAGAATATGAAATCCAAGGGATTTTGCCTATATCCTATCCATTGTTTGGCGATTGTAGTAATAAAGGTGGATATATTCATATTATATCATATCATATATATTATTTGGTATAAATGGCATATTAATACAAATGAACCACAAATTTTATAAATGAAAATGATAAAAATCTCTCGCAACACTATTGTCTATTTTATTTTTATTTATTTATTATTATATTTGTCTCTCTTTTTTAATTAATTTATATTTTATTTCTTTCTTCCCCTTCCATCATTCTCTAATAAAAATTTATTAAATAGAAAATTGTGCTAATATACCTAAAATATGTGACAAATATATATATTCTTATGTTGAATTAAATTCGAATATATAAATAAGAGTAAGATTAAATTAAAAATTGTTATTTTTTTGTTATTTTGAATTTCTTATATTAGAATTCAAATATTATTCATAGTGAAAAATAATTTAGATTGTTAATTTAAGAAGTCTTTTTTAGAGAATAACTTTCTTATTATGAATTTAGAAATCTTATCCATCTATATTCCACCTTCCCCATGGGATAATTTTATTTAGCCTATATTCTCTTTATATCCAACTTTATTCTATCTTGAGCAAACACTAAATATAGGATATTAATAAATTTTATTTCATTTTAAATTTTATCCTGACTGCTAAACGCAACCTAGGAGAGATGAAGAGCTAGACATTTCACGTCCTTCTATTGAGAACCTATCCTACATCATTGATTCTTTTTTAAATTTTCACAATAAACATATCCATCAAAAAAATCACGAGAATATTGTGATCCAGAATTCAAATGACCTTTTATCAGGAGCCCTTCATATATTCTATCCTTATATTCTCCAATACAACGATCCCATTGCCACTTAATTCCGTACAAAAACGGATATCAATCTCGGCAAAAAGTCAGTAATCAAACTTAATTCAAACATCAGGATTTTTATTCTATGGTTATCTAATGGCTTTTTTTGTAGTCGCGTGAATTCCTAGAGCGGATTTAATAAAAATCCATATTCCTAGAGCGCATTGCCTACTGTCGATATATGAAGAGATTGAACCTGGTGAAAGAGAAAAAAGGCAAGAGCGAGCGGCAAAATGTGGGTCAAATTTCAAGGTTGCCTTTGTTCAAGGGTTCTATAGGAAATTCAATTCAAAATAATGTTTAGGTTGTGCATAATGTATTATGATGGTAAATTTCTCTTAGATTTCTGATTTCATCAGTTAGTTTATTTCTATTTACCCTCAAGAGTTACTCAAGAGATAAGCGTGTTTGTCTTACTTATTTACCACTGGGTCCGAGTCACAAAAAATTATGCATGCATCATATTTTTCTCCATCCCTGATAAGGAAATCTTTTCTAAATTATGCCCCTAATTGGTGGGTAACAAATGTGTACCATCACCCATTTTTTATTAGTTGAGTTTGTATATGATTGGTACTCATGACTTACAACTCAATAATCAAAGGTATAGTAGGACGAAATTTCCTCCATCTACAGTTGGAGAATATGGTCCTTTTGCATTATATTGGGATCATCCCAAGAACACATTCCAATTAATGATGACTAGCCATTAATTTTTTATATTGATTTTCTTCCTTTAATTTATGGCTTCACTTTTTTGAACGTTCCAGTTATATATTTGCTTCTCTTAGCCCTAAAGAGACAAAACCTAAAACAACTGGCTATGCTTCTCAATGCTCTTTTAACATATGCTCTTAATCAAGCTCTACCAAATGAAATTTATAGTCGAATGAGTAACGAAAGTTATTATTAATGTACGTATGCTGTGATATAGCTAAAAAAGGATGGGCTATATACGTTCCATTTTGGATTTTACACGTAATTATTAACACACCTTAGACAACTGATCAAGCAAATACACGCTTGGTGTCAAGCATTTGATGGTCGTACTTTTCTATTTACCTTATTTACCGGCTGCAATTTTCTTATAAAATAAGTTAATCCTTTAATCAATATATCATAATATCTTCTCTCCCAATCAATAAGTTCCTTAAAGGTGTTTCTATGCTTGTTCAATCTCTTCTGATCTAGATCTAGATTTGGGAGCTTGTTCAACTTGTATTTAGCGTCTATATGGTGATGTTGAGGACGCTGAACTTAGGTGTGCACCTCCCGCTAGACAAGGCATAGTTATTAGAGAAGGATATTATGATATGTGCTCATCATTTATAATGATGTAAGATTCAGTAATCAATCACCTTCCGTTCTACTTTAATGCGGAAATAGATTTGTTCTTGTGGGATAAGAGTGTGCTGATCACAATAGTTTGTCTTTATTATTTACTTTGTTCTTTGGGATTTACTTTATTTAGAACCTCTCATGCATCATCGGATCTTAAGACGTGAATGAAGTATTTACTTTTGACAAAAAAAGAAGCCCTTGGATCAAAAAAATCACATCAAAATTTTTCATTAGGCAGATTTGATAAGTTAACAGAGGAATTTGATTGCATTAATTTGACTATTTTTAAGAATTGATCGCATAATTTAATTATTTTAAAACCCGATTTCACTTTCTCAATAAATTTTAAGATTTCCCATGTAATTATCCCTCAAATAAAGATAGAAGCAATCAGAGGATACACTTACTAAACTCTAGCAATCGGAATTTCTTTTCTACCTGTTATTAGCCTGATGCACAGGATGCTATTGATGCACACCAAAATATCATTAATTGTTTCGCAACATGTAAAATAACATTGATCTTTGATAAGTGCCTCTTTGGACAGGGTTTAATTAGAGAATATTGAAGTCCTTATCCTGAAGCGGCATCAAATACCCCGGCATCTTGTTCAACGACGGGTGATGCAATAACAGAAAGCAATTCGCATGCTATCTACATAATTTCGAATTTTCGCTAAGTTTTTTCGTGAACTACTTGAATGGTGGATCATGATCGAAGACCCTCTCAAGTACTAGACTGTACTAATCTTTCGATAGTGATATGATGTTGCCAGATGAGTTGCCACGACCAAGAATATTAATATAGGAGATATGGTCAGTTCAATTAGATGACAACAAATATGAACAGTTGCCACGTTTTGAGAAGTCAGTGGACGAATATGGAATATATCAAACAAATGTGTGGTAAACGATTTGGGAAGAAAGAACGCCTTTTCTTGTCACAAAAAAGCTAAAATATAGATAGTGCTTGGAGATATCATCTTTTGAAGTTTATTACAACACGAATCTCCCTTTAGCTTTTAATTGGAAAATGGGTATTGCGTTGATTAGATTGCAAATATACGCACGTTTAACAGGGTAAACCCCACAAGAAGGTGGGACTGTTGGAGAGAAGGTGGTGGTGGTTAACCAATTAGAATTGTTATAATGAGAAATTAAACTCCTATCACTAAACCTCCTTCATTTGTCTCTCATTAAGCAGTCTACGCGTGGAAGGAGCTTTTAAATATTTAAATTTTGTAGCATGCTCTGGCTTATCACTTAATAATAGTATTGAGTCTCCATGTTTTATCAGTGGCAAATGTACATACGCATCGCCTGTCTACAAAAATATGGCATTTAAAAGATTTTTCTAAATTGTCCTATCACGGAATATTCAAGGACGAAAAATAATTAATATCTACAATTGAAAAACATTTGCAAACACATATGTAAAAAAAGAAACATGTTTCATTGTTTGAGCTTTTTTATGTGATTGAGAATATTCTAGTTTTTTTCAAAATGAAGTACGTTAGAGATGGCAACATTTGAAAATACAAGTTCTTTTGTGAGGTTGCTCATAAGATAGAAAATATTCAAATTTCTTGAATGAAATATGTTAAAAATAAAAAGAAATTATTAAATTACGCATTTTTCTACTAATTTATTGAGGATGTTTTTGGGAAGAAAAGATTGATTGTGATCTCTTACAATGGAAGGATAACTTCACTTTATATAATGGTATAGATGTTTACCCTTTTCCTTTTTTTCTGTGTTATGTTTCAAATTTGATTCCAAATTCAATTGAACACTTCTTAGAGTTTTAAAATATAAATATTAATAATAATCATTTAAAAGTTTCATTCTTTAAAATATTAATTTTTTTACTTTCAGAATTTAGGACAAAAAAGTTCTTATTTTTTTAAAGAAAGGATAAGACAAACTGACACTAATTTTTCACAAAAAGAAAGAGAAGTAATACGGGTGCATTTGGTTCGCAGAAAATGAATGATTTTAAAAAAAATTTTGGAAAGACAATAGCTCATATCATTTAGAAAAATTAGTCAATGGAGAATGTTATCATTATCAATAACAATTTATGCCTAATTATTTTCGTAAGAGACAAAAATCCCCCTTCTCCCTTTTTTTTAATTAATCAATTTTATAATGATAATAATATATATATTTTAATTATTTTATATTATTTAATTAATAATTTTAAAAATCCACTTCAGTAGAAAACGACGTCGTTTTGGCTGATTTTTCGCTGATTCAGTTTCCGGCGAGCCACGTAGGTAAGAAAATTAATAAAAAATTACCACGTAGGATTTCCGGTAGGTTCCGACGACTTAGCATTGAAGTGATCCATTTGTTTTGAAAAATGGCACTTAAGTGTACCTTTTATAACTTTTGGCACTTAAGTGTCCCTTCGTACCAAGTTTTGGCGCTCGGGCTGTACTTATGCCCTTTTGGATGTATGGATTTCTCTCTCCGGGACATTACACTTCTGAATTTCCAGCACTTCAGAGCTTCAACACTTTTGATCTTCTCGACTTCTGGATGCCTCGGCTCCTCAACATCCGTGGTTTAAACTATTGAACACTCTCCACAACTGACTTCGATTGGCTCCAAGCAACTCGACACTCCTCATATGCGACTAGCCGTTCACCTTTACTAGAATATCCTATTTCTCATCTCACGCCCTCTTCATTTCATCACATTTACAGTGTTACTTTTTGTACTTACCATTCCTTCCGCAAAGTTACTGAACCTAAGAAGAAAACTCCTTTAAAGATGAATACATAACAATATTCATCCATGAGCTTCGAGCTTTAAAAGAAGATGAGGTAACTAGAAAATGGATATATTTTCCTCCATTCCAGATTAAAGGAAAGTTCCTTCAACCATCATCAGATTAATAATTTGTAAGATATGGATTTCAATTACATACAAACTTATATAAATTTAACGGTAGGCGATGTTCATACATGTAATCCACCAATTGGAGGTATAATGGGGAGAAATTTCTTCCAACTAGGAATGAAGGAAAATATGGAACATCAACCACCCTGTTAGAAGGGAAAATTTTTCCTAGACTAGGTTCATGTGGATCAAAACGGTCTAAACATCATGAGGGAAAAAATGTTTGATAGGCTTATTCTATCAAAAGGGCCATATGGTTCCTCTAACTTCTTTTTGATTGGTGAATGAGAAACATGGAAGTCACTCAAATGTACTTTTAGGTTGTATTTTCCCTTCATGCCAAATTAGAAAAAATTTCTTTTAACTATTCTTCTAGGTTGGCGCTATTTTCATCCCTTATATGACTAAATCCATCCAATTATCACAAAAAAGAAAAAAATACCCTCTATATTTAATTGAAATTTAACTTGGTAGTCCCAAATTTATTTACTTTTCTCATCTACGTAGGATCTACCTATCATTAGTTAAGAATTTCATGTGTTTATTATAGATTTTCCAAAAATATTAAAGGCACAATGTCTTTTATTGTAAGATATTACTTCCATAGAAATTTGTTTTGTTGAAACTGAAATTTCCAAAAAGAACTACTTCTATTATACATTGTCGATTAAATTTATGAATAAATTGTTAAGTAGATGAAATTCAATTAAATCAAAACATTGCAAAAGAATTTTTTTTTTTGAAAATGCAAATGAAATTTCATTATTTTGGATTGACGAAGATTAATGTCATGTATGAACTGTTCACAAAATATATATCAAGATACCTAATTGTGGATAATGTTTTTAGTGTATTCCTAGATATTCCTCTAATGTATTAAATGCTCTGTATAATATCTCGCCAATATTGTAAGGAAAAAATATAAATTTTTGATATATAAAACAGACTTAATATATATTTTAGACTAATGAAATTAATAAAATTTTTATGAAGAAAGTGAGCTTTTGATATAAAAAGAACAAAAGATAGAGAGGCTGTTATAAGATCAATGATGAAGAAGAGACTTTTTAGTTTTATATTATATTAAGAAATGTCTATTTTCCTTGCTATTAGTAAACTAATTTTATACGGAGCATGTGAAATGTTATAGGAATATTTGAGAATTCACTTTTCTTTAATATTCTAAAAAACAAAACTTGTGAAATGTTTAATTATGGTAATTATCCTAATTAAAATAGGAAAAAAGTAGAAAAAAGGAGTGAGGCCATTTTCTAAAACAATAATTGAAAGATTGATGACAGTATTGTCTTTTCAATATATGGGGGGTGCATTTAGTTATTTAGGGGTTGGAAATAGCATTGCCCTTTTTTTAATTGGTAGATTACAAATTATGGACACTTGTAGTGTAGATAAGTTGACTAGTGATTATTTAAGTGCCAAAAATTGTAAATATGAATTATTTGAGTGCTAGTTATTGTTAAAAGTGATTACTTAAGTGACGGTCATTATTAAAAAATGGCCACTTCTATGATAGTCATAGTTGAAAAGTGACCACTTTAGTACTAAGTCATATTTTATAATTTTCAAGATTTGAGTCCATGTGGACTGAATTTTTTAAAAAAAAGATGCCAAATTATATTGATATATTATTTATAAAGGCCATGTGATTAACTTGGCCGGAATTTCTCGTCAAAGGTATTTAAATGATCGTTTTTCTTTGATTTGGCACTTAAGTGAGTTGGCGAAAAGTTTTGATACTAAAGTGAGCGCCGTACACAATTTTTGACACTTTTAGTATCCTTCTCTCCATGTGAGTGTTATCCATATTCATAATTCACCGGTTAGAAGCATTGTTGAAAAATTTTCTTCGAACCTAGAATTGAGAAAAATATGCTATTTCATTATTATTTAGTTAAATTTACAAATGGATCATATCTGTATATGTGACTATCAATTAGAGGCGTTTCTTTTAAGAGGGGATGAGGAAAAATACAACCCTTCTATAAATTACATAGTTTATAGTGCCAACTATAGTAGAGAAAAGTACATAAACTTGCTTTTTTTTAGAGTAAGAACTAATGTAAATGCCACTATTTTTTATATATGAATGATATAGCTTATTAAATCAAACCACTGCTCCAAGAATTTTCAACACAACCTACTTATAATTCAATATATCATGTCAAGCCACAAATTTGAATAATTTTTTAAACTACTTCATCTAAACTCTAAAACGTCAAAAATAGTGGTATTCCCACCTTGTTAGGGAAGAAAAACATACAACTTAAAACAAGGGGTGTGAGGCATTCGTCCATTGGCACGTTAAAATGAGGAACACAATTAGGCTGAGTGGCCTCATTAAAGGAACTATCACTAAAAGTGTAATGACCTGGCCCGATGAGGGCGAGGAGTAGTCATTAGGGCTAGGGGGATTGGACAAGGAGCGGCTCTTGGCAGGCTTTTAGAATAGTGAAGAGGGCAAAAACGAATCAAACTACACACCAAACAGGGGGAGAGCATACCTCGGATATATATGTAAAAAACTGGAATTAACTCACAAAGGTGCCTTTTGACATAACGGCAAGCTTTATTTCGAAGCTTTAAAGTTAAGCGAGCCCAAATTAGAGCATTATCAGGATGGGTGACCTTCTAGAAAAGTGCCTGCCTGTACATCAAAAGATAAAACAATGAGACTTGGTATGAGATGGGCCAAAGTGGACAATACCTCTATGACTTAATCTAGAGATGTCATGATATGGTATTAGAGCGGGAACCCCTCCAATAGGTATGTGGTTTGAGGACGAACTAGACAAAAGTTGGTGGGCTTGTAATGACTTGTTCTTATGATGGTGGAGAGTGGTCGCTAAGACTAAAGGGTCTGGATAAGGAGCATCTCCTAAGGCTTCTAGGATGGTGAAAGAGGTACGAACAAACTGAATAGGGGGAGAGCGACCTTGGATATATATGTGAAAAGTTGGAATTAACTCATAGAGGCGCATTTTAACGTAATGGCAAGCTTTGCTTTGGAATTCTAAATTTAAGTGAGTCTAAACTAGAGCGCTACCTAGATGAGTGACCTATTGAGAAAATGCCTACCTATATGCCAAAGGATAAAACCGTGAAACTCAATATGGGATAGGCCAAAGTTGATAATACTTCTATGAATTAATCTAGAGATGTCATAGGAAGCATAGTTGAAAAAGTTTCTTCGAACCTAGAATTGAAGAAAATATGCTATTTCATTATTATTAGTTAAGTTTACAAATGGATCATGTCTATATATGTGACTATCAATCAAAGGTGTCTCTTCTAACGAGGGATGAGGAAAAATGTAACACTTCTATAAATTACATAGTTTATAATGCCAACTACAGGAAAGAAAACTACATAATACTTCCTTTTTAGAGTAAGAACTAATGTAAATACTATATATGATTGATATAGCTTATTAAACTAAATCACTTCTCTAACAAATTTTCAATACAACCTAATTATAATTAAATATTCATGTCAAGCCTGATTGCTTTCATTCCATGAATGCATCAGTTTGTTTATACACGAATAAAAAAAGTGTCGTGCGTGGATTTACCTTTTTAACTCGCTTACGGCATGCTCATTAGGCTTACCATGTTACTTTTGTTAACAAAACATGTCCAGACTCATTTAGTAACATTCATATTTCAAATTTAAAATATGTTAAACATGTCGTGCGATGTATGTAATCTAAACACGACACATCCATGACACGACATGAAGACATGAATTGCTGACCCCATCTCCCATGGGTTTCACTCAGGGCTCCTTGTTAGTGAGAGAGTCCCCTTGAACCTTAACTACAATTAACAAGTCGCGACTATAAAGCCACGCCCCTACCTACCACTAAATTGGGAACTAAAATCTCCTCTGCTGAATAAAGGATCTCAAAAGGATGAAGAAGCTTTCTTGTTTTGGTGACAAGATGGGGCACAGCCTGCCTTGCATTCAACAACTCTTTTGCCTCCTCCACTCTTGCCGCCCTGTGGCATCTTCCCTCCTCCGTAACTTGGCCCGCCGAGCCAACTCTCTCTGGACTCAACTAGCTTACTTCGTCCTCGTCTCCGCGGTCGGCTATTGGGCACTAAAGCTCTGCCAGCCCAAATTGTCCTCCTACAAGCCTAGTGACCTCGACGTGTTCTTCACCTCTGTCTCTGCAACCACAGTGTCGAGCATGTCCACCGTGGAGGTGGAGGCCTTCTCCAACTCCCAGCTCGTCATCATTACCTTTCTTATGCTCTTCGGCGGGGAGGTCTTCACTTCCATGCTCGGGCTTCATCTCTCGAGGTTCGAATTCGCTGGACGTGATCATCACAAGGTGAATTCTGCCACTTCTGACAACTCCAACAACAATATCGAACTCGAACTTCCACCTCTCTACCAGGTCAATGAGGCCAATCCCTCAAAAGTCGACCCTGAAATGAAAGGGACGCCGTCGAAGCCAGCTCTGAGTGGTGAGGGACTCGTCAAGTACAGGGCAGTTAAGTACTTGAGCTTCGTAGTCCTAGGTTACCTCATCATAGTCCACGCAGGCGGCTCAACTTTGCTTTCTGTGTACATATCCCTCGTTCCAAGCGCGAGGAAAGTCCTTCGGGACAAAGGCCTCACCGTGCAGATGTTCTCTGTGTTCATGACGGTGTCAACGTTCGCCAACTGCGGTTTTGTCCCCACGAACGAGAACATGTTGGCCTTCAAGCACAACCCGGGCCTCCTGTGGCTGCTCATTCCACAGGTCCTCCTCGGTAACACACTCTACCCCCCGTGTCTCAGGGCGGCAATCTGGCTTCTTGAGCGGGCGACGGGGCAGGCCGAGTTTGACTACATGCTGAGGAATTCCAGGGAGATGGGGTACGCGCACTTGCTTCCGGGCTTCCACTCCCTTTGCTTGGCCGCCACGGTGTGGAAGTTCGTGTTGGTGCAGTTCGTTGCTCTGTGCTGCATGGAGTGGAGCTCGCCGGCCATGGAGGGCCTGAGTCCGTACAAGAAGCTCGTGGGGGCTCTGTTTCAGGCGGTGAACACCAGACACGCCGGAGAGTCCGTCTTCGATCTCTCCATCATTTCTCCGGCAATTTTGGTGCTCTTCGTCCTGATGATGTGAGTCTCTCTCTCTCTCTCTCTCTCTCTCTCTCACACGTGCCCGCGAGCGTGCACCCACATACAATCCTATTCCCCATCGAATTCGTATACTAAATAATGCAGACACAAATTAACTGAGTATATAATATTCAATACTAAATTAACTCTAAACCATAACAAATTACTTAATATTTCAATTTCATAAATCCACTTTAGTATTGACTATTATCCTTTAATTAACTGATGTATATTTATGGATAAACATTTTTTTTTTCATTTTCTTGCAGTAGTCAATGGCCTAGATTAAATTAAAATATTTACGTTAAAAGGTTAATGCTTTATTAAATTTACTTCCTAGAAATGAGGAAATTGTTTCACTTTCATCCAATATGATAAATAAGGATAGTTTCGTGTACCCTGCCCCCCGGGGGGATTTCATGAAACTTCTTAAAGCAAAGAACAGAGGGAATGCACGACCTGGTTTTTCATTCTTTTTTTTGTCTACTTCTATAATTGAGTAAGTTTGCAAACCCCTTTAAATTTATCATATTTTCGTAGGATGATGACACGTGTCTTTAGATTTTTATAATTTGCAATTGTCGCCCAATATTAAAAAGACTGTCAAGATTTCATGAAGTGATCTCAATTAAAAGACATTAAGGGTGCGTTTATTTTGTAAAAAATGAATCATTTGGAAAAAAAATTTCTAAAATTGATCACTTAAAATAATTAGTCAATGGAAAATATTTTTATTGTAGAAAAAAATTTATACCTAAATATTTTCATGGAAGATGAAAATATTTTTCATTTAATCTTTTTTGTAAGCGATATAAAAATCATTTTTTAGAAAAATATTTTCTAAATCATTCATTTTCTACGAAACAAACGGAGTCTAAGTGAAAATATTTGCGTCCATTGATGATACCTCTCATAATCTTCCTAGTGAGAACAAAATTTTCTTTTTTCAGTGCTTGGAAGAATATTCTTGACCCCATATTCATCACATGTCTATTCTTACCTTGCTTTCGTCGAAAAGTATTTCAGCCTTAGAATTTATACAAGTCTAAAACTCAAACTGTTCTACATGTTAGGCATCCACTTTATCGAATAGCAAATCAACTTATCAGGTTAGTGGACGGTGGCAACCCTTGGAACGAAATCTCATAATGCTAACATGACATTATTGATCCTTTGGTTTGTGCCATATTATATTCTTACTTTATACTCCTGCAACTGGTCCACCATCTGTATTCAAATCCTAACGTCAAATTAAAACCTCCGCTTTCTTCTCCAACGGCACATAATATTTGTCGTCTGTCTTGTGGCAATTGGACATTGGAGGAGGGTGGTTTTCATAATATAGAGACTTTTAAAGAAATTGGTTTTTTTTTTTCTGCGTTTCACTGAGCTTTTAAAGTGAGAATTAGAAGTTTGTTTTTAATAGTTGTTATTGGAAAACCTGAGCACACGTTTTTAAGAAAACAGAGTCGAGCTTTTAAAGTGAGAATTAGAATTAGAACCGGACCAACCGGGAACCGCTCACCCCTAGGAGAGTCTAGGTGTCAAAGTCCTAGGCCTATGTTATAGTCCTGTGATCAGCCTCAACATCCCAACACTAGCACTCTTGGGTTCTAAACCCTGAGGTTTCGGGTCCAGGATCAAGGGTCTAAGGGTTCAGAGGATGTCGTCACAAGTCTGGCTTTGAAGCCCTCGCGTCTACAGCGATGGCAACCATGGGCCGGGCTCAAGGTTTGGACCCATGAGAGAGATATGATGAGGGAGAAAGAGACATAGAACTTGTTTTTCCTTCAACTTTTATTTTCTTTTTTATTTAAAATTTGTTTGGATTGTTTGTTTAAAGTTAAACGTGAGTATGAGAGAGTGGCCATCATCAATCAATGAATTGGTTGAAAGAAAAATAGAGTCCATGTAAGATCATTTTATAGGGCATATTTTCCATCATTCCTATCAGTGCCGTTAATAGTGGGTTAAAAGTTACAGATAATAATTACTATCTATATTTAGTTAAGTTTGATTGGGGCGATATTCATGATTTACGGCGGCTTATCAAAACCAAGATTGCTTTGGGGTGTAGATGTTTTTACGCAATTTTCTCAAGTGAGGGCAATGGAGTCACCTCCCTAACTTTAGAGGAGTGATCTTAAACTTCACTTTTTTAAAGTAAGGAAAAGAAAAGATTTGGCCTTCGATTAGACAGCTCATCAGAGCTTTTTATTGTCACATATATTCCATCTTGTTCTCGCATTTGTTCCTCGGAACCGCACCAAACTCTCCTTTTCCATATTCATTCCAGCTTTGTTCTTGCCAATTATTCCTTTCAATGTTCTTGCCATTGGTTCTGCAGAACCGTCCCCTGCGCCCCATATTCATTCCGGCTTTGTTCTTGCCATTTGTGTACAATCGGTCTTGTATGTTTTCTTATGTATAGTAAAGAAAGAAGAAACACGGAAGATAATACTAGAAGCAAAAATATACAGAGCATAACTGTCGAATGAAGTCAATGTGACCACCAGAAAACGTGCACAAGCTTGACTTGTTTCTTTGCAAGCGCCTTTTTTCCAAGGGAAAAGAACTTTCAAAGTTCGGAGTAACTTGACCAGCTTCTAACAAACATTGTGTTTTTACAGGTATCTTCCATCACATACCTCATTTCTTCTGCAAAGAAATGGCCAGATGGCACCAAAAAATCAAAGAGATGAGCCTAGGAAGTGCTTGTTGACATGCTTGATGTTTTCGCAGCTGTCATATTTAGTGATCTTCATCATTCTCATCTGCATCACCGAGAGAGAGAATTTGAAGAATGACCCGCTCAACTTCAATGTCTTGAACATCACGATAGAAACCATAAGGTACATTGCAATTATTCTCGCTGAGTTTCTAGATTCTGTTCATGTGGATGCATTAAATTCCGAAAGATTTTAATGATAATTATCACTGAATTAATTGCAGTGCCTATGGCAATGTCGGATTTTCGATCGGCTATAGCTGCAAAAGGAGGCTAAACACAGACAGCCCCTGCAGGGACGCTTCATACGGATTTGTAGGAAGATGGAGCAACAAAGGCAAGTTCATTCTGATGATGGTCATGTTCTTTGGGAGGTTGAAGAAATTTAACATGAAAGGTGGTAGCGCTTGGAGCTTGTCTTAGCATATCCTTACAAACCGCACGTTCCTCGAGTTAGAGAGAGAAAGAAAGGTCGGGTCAACAATGTAATATAGTCTCGTATCCGTGTAGAATCGACAAATTTGGGTCCATGTTCTGTTCTTTCAAATATGACCGTCCGTTATCTTACATGGGAAGAGTAGGCAAGGGCGGTTATGTCCGTTCTGAGGTTGCTGTCACTTATCAGTGGTTTGTATAATTAGTATGTTGAATAATATGTCAGTCTGTTATCAGTTCTTGAATATGTCCTATTTATTTGAAGAGCCACTCTCAATCTAACACATTACATTATAAATCAATTTTGTAAATTCGTAAGTAATATCCCTCCCCCCCAAAAAAAAAAAAAAAAGAAAGAAAAGAAGAAAATTTCGTTTATAAGCGAGCTAGTGCCCCTGCCAATTGTTCATATACCTCAATTAATCCACCCTTACAGGCAAATCTAAAGGGCACTAACTAATATCGATTGGTCTAATAAATTCAGGATTTTATTCTTGAAATGCGTCCTATAAAAGTGGAATCCGATATCATAAAGGATGAAAAAACTCTGCTGCCTTCTAAAGAGAAACAACTTGGCTCCTACTCCCTTCCAAATCGCGCGTGGCATTGATTCAATTGTGATAGGTCAACGATGACGTAAAGCTCAAAAAAGCACGTAATATACATGTAGATCAACTGGACAAAGTTATGGTTTTGTACAAGCCCATTATTTAACGGAAAGACCATCAGTCAATGAAATCCTCGAACCCCGTCTACTCACGATTACCTGACCTAGATCGGGGAAATGTACAGTGATGTTACTGAACAACATTAGCTTTTTGACATCAGCCGTGGCTTAATTTGCCTGGTAATGATCTTTTAACCCTCTACCGTCCACAATTGTTAAAGCAAGAAACGATTTAACTGAGCTCCGCCACAAGGACAAAATAACCATTATTTTAATTTGTTCGATGTAAAGATTAGTCTTAGTTTTTCAAATCCATGCTCTATTCGATGCTTAAACTTCAATTTTACTCCTTTTGGTCCATGGACTCTTTGATAAGAGTATATAGACAATTTGGACATTCTCTCACCATTGTCTTCACCATCATTATCACTTCAATGATCATGCATGTTGTAGTTGCAGAGCCATTTGCTCCACTCTTTGTTCACTATTTCAGTTATTAGTCATCCAAATTTGAATTGAACTACATATCAGTTAAGGGTTGCAATTGTTTCATTGTTAGGGTCTCGACACATTTCCAAATTGCTCTCCCAGAAGAATGCCCGACCAACACTTCGTTATCAGCACTGGAGACTTTTTCAATTTTTTATTCTTTTTTTACATTTCTTTCTTAAACTAATATTGATTTTCATCCTCTTTCCTATCACCATTGTTGGTTTTTCATACCCAAGCCACGCATTCTTCATACTAGCTAACGTAGTCTACCCACAGTTAACCCTCCCAAGACTTCGAGGTTCTGACCTTCAATAGAACCTTTGATATCTAAGATTGCCAATTAGCCGGGCAACCTCAGCTTGGCTTTTATTTGGTCGTTAGTAGAGGCAAAGGCGCTCGATGCAGTGGTCAACGATTAAGCGGTGTGGTGTCGGTGACCCTCCCAAAGTTGTCCTTGGTCCGAGGAGTGAACGGGTTTAGAGCTAATGTTGAAAGTAGACCATTGGTCCTCAATTCGCATGGGTTCTCCTAAACTCCTATTTTGTGCGATGTTGGAATGGTCATTTTAGTTTGATTAATCCTATGAAAATTCTAAGTGATGATGAGTCATTGCTCACCTATTGGGCCAACTAAGAGTCAAGTGAGATGGATAGTTGGATGGATCTAGTAATGGTAAATGAGCCTAGAATGAGAATGTCCAGTAAAACTTGGAAGGGCCATGAATGTGAATAGCTTGATAGAGTCATAATCGCCGATATGCTTTGGAAGAATAGAAAATAGAAGATCATAACATTATCAAGAGCAGTGAATTGTTATCAAGAGTAACATATCATTGGTAGTAGTAATTGCCAATATTAGGATGATGACATTTGATTTTTAGTCAACGTATCATATAAAGATAAAAAAACTTGAGGAAAGGGATTCTTAAACGTGAAGGGCTCGTTTCTCGCAAAAAAAAAAGAGCCATTTGGTGTTTAATTAGCATTGGCCTTTCATTTACTAATCATTTGTAATTTAATTTTGAAAAGTCCAATTTTGATCGAAAAGTCAACTATAAGTTAAAATTTGTTTTTTTTTTTTTTTTTTATAAAAGCCTTATAATAGTATCAATTTCATTGTTGCATATTCAATTTTCAAAAAAATTGAAGTTTAGTCCATTAATTGATTTTTAGTAGCAAATTACTTTTGTTTTAGTCAAAAAGAAATTTCCATTCATTATCAAAATGATACATGAAAGAGAATCTCAAAAGTCATAGAAACAAGGCAAATCCATAGAGCTCCAAAAGAAACCAGAAATTGAGGCGTTTCATTAAAGTATGATTGTTAAAGATAATCACAAGTTCATCCTTTAAGAATAAATCTAGGACTACAACAAAGCAAAAGGATTGACGGCCAATCACCGAGTCACATAGCACCATCAGTGAAAAGCACACATAAAGATCTCCATTTCTAATGAAAATGAACTAAAAAATGATTTCATCTATTTGGTAAGGAAAATATTTTCCCCTAGACACCCCTTTCAATAATTCTATTTGGTAAGGAAAATCTTTTCCCCTAGACACCCCTTTCAATAATTTTATTATTATTATGTTTTTTAAATCGATTTTTTTATTATTTTTCTATGTTTTCCTTTTTTTTCTTTTCCATGGCTTTCCTTTTTCTTCTTCCATGGCTAGACCAAGGAAGAATAACAAGAAAATGAAAATGAAAGAAAAGGAAAAACAAGAAAAAAAAAGGAAAGAATAATTAAAAATTCCATTTTTAAAAATAGAAAAAATAAAAATAAAAATAAAAGGAAAAATAAAAGGAAAAAGTATTTGGTGAAAAGAAAGTGGGGTGAAAGAAAATATGGAAAATGTTTTCCACTTTTTGAAAAGTAGAAAATATTTTTTTTTTAAAAGACTTTTTTTCCATTGATGGAAAATGTTTTCCTCAACCAGTTCATATTTCATTAAATGAATGTTGGAAAATTCGAAAAATATTTTTTAAAAGTTATTTTCAGTGAAACGAAATGATAGGGAATTTTCCCCGACAAGACATGAAAAACAACCACGAAGAGATGGAGCAATACGATCCAATGGGCCTTGTAATTACCTGTTTGGGATATCGCTCAAAAACATTGGGAGTTTGGAAGAGGTTCTCATGGTCAGCGTCATCCCTTCAACTTGTTGAAGCGAAAAAGGTATTCCAGATGAGAATTTTCAGGAGCTTTAGGAGCCATTGAAGAAGCAATGGGATGAAATGCACAGAAAATTTCGAGGAAATGAAAATTGAAATGGCGAAGACTTGGCTTGAGGTTGAAGATGAAGTTGGAGAAAACATCAAAATGAGATATTGTCAAATATTTATACTATTCCAAAAGAAGCAATGGTTCAGAGACGCTGATTCGCTAATTGATGACTCATAATGATAATGATTCGCCGAAACGTGTTGTCAGCGCGACATGCTGAAGTGTTGCAAGATAATCATTTGTTCCTTTTCAATGGATTTAAAAGAAGGGACATATGTTGACAACCAAAACTGTTTTTAATCAATATGATGCTGATAACAGAACTCATTGTTGAAGATTACATCTATCAACAAATTGTCAGTGATAGAGAAGGTCGTCACTAAGCAAGGATATTGACGAGCGGCATGACGCCAATATTTTGCTGTTGAGTGATTGGATTATCGATAATATCTAAATGGCAGAGGAACTTGTTAATAATTATGAATATTGATGAGCAGGAATCGTCATCAATATATGGTAACTATTGGTTGAAGATTGATACTTAGAATAAAATTTAGTTTACTGTCAAAGGAAAAATTCAAGACAAGGATGCCGACTGATGAGTTATAAACAATTCATGTAGAAGATTGACGTGCAATCATGGTGCCTGGAATTGCAAATGTGCAGTTGAGCCCAGTACAATTGAAGAGTTGTAAATTAGATGAACATGTAGTTGCAACCTCGAATTTGAACATTGCTTATATTTTGTAACAAGCTTCATTAGCCATGTTGAATCCTTATAAAAGAGGCCCGATCATAAACACAAACAATAAAGCCTTCATTTTATCAATTTAATTTTTCAGTTCTTGCATTTAGTTTCCTTTAGAGCAATCAATTCTAGTTCTTGTTCTTGGTTATGCTTGACATTTGTAGTCGAATAGCCACATAACCCAATTCATATAAAAAATCAAAGATCAAACCTTCAGTGAAAGGTTTTTCGTCACATGGATACATTTCCAGAGAAACAATACGTTAATTCATCAATTTTAAGTTGTTAATAGCTCTAAATCTGGACTTGCATCATCGTCACTAGACGTACTGATTTTAAATAAGTAAATGTATATCCACATCATATGGTCCATATGGAAATGTTTGATTTTATGATAAATCGTGTCAAACATATGTCAATACAGCACTTATTGAAGATAGACATGAAATTTTCAATACATGATGCTCTTAATACACACCAAAATTTCACTAACAACATCGCAACATGTAAATTAACATTGATCTTTAATATATGACTCATTGGACACGGTTTAATTAGAGAATATTAACAATAATTTCTGTATAAATTTTAGAATAATAAAAAAAGCAAAAAAATTAGAACAAATCAAAAGGGTTTAGTACCCTAGGGCATGGAAGCAAGCTTAATTAGGAATGTTTTCACTTTTCAAGACAGTGATAACATATAACACATAACACAAGAAAAATCGCATTTTTAAAATATCAAACTTTCTTAATTTTCTTGCTTAACCAGGGTTTATGGGTTACTCGTTACCGAAATTCTTTTTAAAAATCCTTATCCCGAAGCGGCATCAAGCACCACAGCATCCTGTTCTGCGGTAGCGGTCGATTCAACGGTAGAAAGTGCGCCGCATACTATATTTATATAGGTTGGAATATTCGCCGTCTCATTTTTGTGTGGACTTCCTAGTGGAATTGATAGAAAATCTCAGATCCACTAAGTACTAGACTGCACTAATTTCTTGACAGAGATAGTCCATGATGTTGACACATGAATTGCTAGGGCTAAGATTCTTTAAGATGTAAGATATGGTCATTTTAATTAGATAATAATAACTACATCGAATTGTCATGTTTTGAGAAGCCAGCGGAAGAATATGGAATATCTTAAACAAATATATGGCAAATGATATTCGAAGAAAGAACGCATTTTTCTTGCTATTAAAAAAAAATAACATATTGATTATGCTTGGAGATATTGTATTTAAGTAGGGTCAGGAAATTTCACATCCTAGCTCATGCAGATGGTACCCTGTCAATTTTTTAAAAGTATATTCCAACACGAACTCCCTTTACTTTTAAATGCAAACATGCGTCGATTAGATAGAAAAATAAATGCTCGTTTAACAGGGTACCCCCATCAGTTGCTGGGACCGTAGGAGAACGGGAGAGCCCCCCTTAAGGTGCTGGTTGTCAACAAATTACAATTATTATAATGATAAACTGAAATTGTATTTATAGTGTTTACACCAAAAAAATGACCCACTTTTCATTAGTATCGATATATGATAGATTTGGTTGATGAAAGTAAAGTTTAATTAGAGAATCAATAGCTCATCAATTAAGGCCCCGTTTGGTTCGGCTTTATCAATGGGCTTTGGGCCTCTAAAGGCCCTTAGCCAAATGCAAACGTGTTTGGTTTAATTTTTTAGATGACTTTGGCCATATGCAATTGTATCTTCAAAGGGTTCTAAGGGCCTTTAGCCCAAAGTAGGTTCGGAGTTATTTTGAAAAGTTACATTTTCGAAATGCAAGTTGTACTGTTCATGCTGGGTATTATTCATATTCTTCGGAAAAGTGAATGGAGGCTGACGACCGCCGGCCAAAAGATCACCAACACCGGCGACTACCGCTTGAGGGGTTGCCCGACCACGACGATTGTTGCTTGAGGTCATGCAACCTCATGCAAGGCCTAGGTCGCACGACCGAAGCATTGCCTAAGGTCCGACGACCTTAAGCAATGGTCGCATGAGTTGCGGCAACCAAGGTGATCATTGACATCGCCTAGGTTGCTCGAACCCAAACAATGGTGCCATCCCCTAAGGTTTGTGTGACCCAGGAGAATGATCATTTGGGTCACAACGACCTAAGTGACCACCACTTGAGGTTGCTAGCCCTTAGGTGATGCCGAGGTCACGCGATCTTAGGCCGCCTCGCCTAAGGTCGCGACACCTTAGGCGAAGTTGTCTGACGGCCAAATCTAGCCACCAAAGGTTGGCCAGTGATCAAATTTGACTATCGGTGGTTAGGAGAAAAGGTTGAAACTTTTTTATAAAAAAATTTAGCAAAAGTCTTTTACAAATTATAGTTTTTACTAAACGGCATTTACGTCAAAGTTATTTCGTAATACAATTTAAAATTATAATTTACCAAACGCTATTTTCATTTTGAAAAACCCTTTTAATCTAAAGGTATTTGCATTTTCTCAAAGACATTTGCCCAAAGTAGAACTAAACAAGACCTAAGTCACAAACAACACAATGTGAAGTTGAACAATGAAGTCATAGATGTCCATGAAAGGAAAGGGACAACAGGATAACCATTGGTTGGTTATTTTGCCACTATTTTAGGATTGGTGTGACTCTTGTAACTACTAGGAAATTATTTTTTTTAGTAACTGTTTGTAACTTTAGTTTGTCACCCCCGTTTGTAACTTTTGTTGGTAACTATTAATTATAGGCTTCAAATAATCACATCGTATTCTTTAGAGGCCCTAGTGCGCACATACAACACACAATATTTATTTATATATCAATTATCTTTTCATTATCTTTCAATTTCTGCATTGTAATTATTTCATGGATACTTTGTTGTCAATTAAATTCCGATATGTGTCTTTGGTTGTAGTTCTTGAATGCTTTGTCGCCAATTAAATTCCAGAATCACATCTTTCTATCCTTAGACTTTGTCGTCAATTAAGTTTCAACAAAGTTTATGTACTTTCAGTTCCATTTAAAGTGAAATTATTAGTTTTCTTATGCACTTGTAATATTTCCTATTTGGAATCGCCATGGAAGTTGTCTACTTTAATAAAAACTGAAGAATGACTTTTGATGAAGGGTATTTTGTCTCAGACATAAATTCTTGCTAAATTTCTTTTTTGCATGCTCAGTGGCACTTGTGTGGCCAATTTGAGGAAGTACAATACTGAGAACAAGAAATTTTTTAAAGCCTGATCATGCTGCAGGTAATAACCCCAATGATACGACTACCCATTTTGAGACCTCTACCACTCTGGCAGCAAAGTTAAACCAATGGGGCAAAGTCAAAATCCCATGGCAATTTACGGAAGAGCAGGCAAGGGAGTTAGCACCAAACCCCATTTTAATGGCTACCATGAAGAGCCTATTCAAGGAATGTCGCAACCCACCATTTTGAGGGGCCACCCTCAGTAATTAAGTTTAGAGGTATTTGCTCGAAAAGATGGTCCAAATGATACATGCAAGTGATGGTCTCAAATAATCCATCAAATGGTAACACCACAAATGTCCATCGATTAAGAGCATGAACTCTCTCAAGTCCATTCCTCATGTAACATGAGCTTTCTCTTATGTTCTTTAACAACCTAAATGTCTTTACTAGGAGTTGCCACTAGCCATTTTTGGGGGTCAGCCAGAACCCAATTGAAATGCAACTAGATAATTTTAGGAACGAAGACTTGCTTACGCTAATGTCTCTATTAGTGCCCTTTTGGTACCTAACTTAACAATGTGTTATCTAAATGACCATCCACTCTTGATTGCCACAATCCAATTAGTCCACTAAGTGAGCATGCAAATATTTTTGTGGGAAGTTCATTGAAATTCTAATCTATTCTAACCTATTCAAGGAAAGGAAATTAATAATCAATGTACAATGCAGTAAGTAAACACTGAAATAATTGTAAAGGCATCTATCTAAGTGCGAGAAATGGAAATGACCTGCAACTCGTCATACAAAACTTTGCTGTTGAGCCTCAAGATATGAACTCTCAAAAGCTTGCTATTTGAACTAAGGTGGGCCTAATTCTAATCAATTGATTAAATGAAATCTAAGCTAGACTACTCTAATCATTTATTGAAATGTGAGGCCAAGTCTAATTGATTTTATTTAACAGAATCTACACTAATTATTATAGGAGTCATTGTCCAATCAATCCTAAACATGCTTTTTCTTAACATGCATTGGTCTATACATATGTTCAACACCCAAACATGCTGAGTGTCCTCACTAAAAGTCTCGTCCTACATAATTTAGCTAGAGATTTCCACTTTGATGGACTCACCTTGACTATCGTAACTTCGATGAAGAATTGAAAACCGGAAAACAGGCGGTTTTAGGGACACCACGGAGGGACTAAAAGAGGTTGCTCGGCAATTGACTGAAAAAATGTGAAGAAATAAATTGTGAAAATCTTGAAACATTGAACTCCGTATGAACAATTGAGAGAATCAATCGAGAACCAGATTTTCAACAAACTAGTATCAACTGCACCAATCACCAATGTGAAGCACGGTACCAAGGCCGAGAGGGAATCCAGCCAATTCAGCGAGCTGTCGGTGGAATTCCGATCAATGCCAGGCATCACAAGGCTAAGGAAGACCCAAGGATGTTCGGCGTGGGCGGCGGCGACAGTGGCTTGGCCGGTGACCTACCAGAATTGGCAAAGGACCAGCTAAGCACGGTGTGGCTGAGAGAAAGAAATGGAGATTTCAGCGAGAGAGAGATGACTGAACACCATTCAAATTTTGGAGGGGAAAGTTTAAATGGGTCTTTGAATCTTAATCCAAGGGCTCCAATCCATTCCGTAATGATTAGCCAACTTTCTATTCATTCATTCTAAGTCAAATGGATTGGTGAGGTGTCACATGGGATAGCATGGATTGATCATGCTATGGATGGCCAAGATCTATTCCTTAATCACTGAGAAATGCTCCTGTTGGTTGGATTTAAATGACATAGATCGTGGGTAATTTGGTAATTTCACCAAGGGGGCATTTTGTAATTTCACCGCTTGGGGAAAGGGGATGGTCGACCAGTTGTTCTGTGCTTGTTGAACGACTGGACTTGGCCGGAAAATTAGCGTCGATCAACGCCAGTCAAACCAGGTTGACTCAGTCGAATCAGTAGCGGTGAGCTTGACCAGGTTGAACCGGTTTGGCTACGATTCTAATTTTTGTGCAATTTAATCCAATTCCTTCTATGTGCTCATTAATGCGATAAATTGGAAGGAACTGAACTCAATTTATTAAATTGGATTGAACAAATTTGACACATTTTGACCAATTTGAATTGTTCATGCCCAATTATCTTTACTCCCCTTCAAATTTGCTTGAATTGCTTTATGAGCTAGATCAACTGAGGTTCAATTGGCCAAATCGAACCAAAAAATTTGGTCATTTATGAGTAGAATTATCGATAACTTAAATAGAATTGGCATCTTGCCAATGAAGTCCTTAATGACATGCACGCAACATGAAGTTGGTCGGTGAATTCATCGATATCGACATCAAGCAATCAACAAGAAGATAATATTTGGTTGATTATTTTGCTGCTATTTTAAGATTTTTGTAATTTCTTGTAACCAATGGGAAGGTATTTCTTTTTCAATAAATGTTTGTAACCTCTGAAACCTCCACTTATAACCTCTATTTGTCACCCTCGTTGATAATCGTCAATTATAGGCTTTAAATAATAACCACATCGTACTCTTCAAAGAACCCCCTCCCCTAGCGCACAACATACAAAACTTATTATCATTCGGTTATCTTTCAACTTCTACACTATAGTCATGGTTGTAGTTCCTAGATAACTATGTCGTGGATTCAATTTCGATGTATATTTTTTAGTTTATATGTGCTTCATCGTCAATTAAATTCTAGTGTTGCATCTTTATGTCACTTTATAGTCAATTAAATTTCAGCAAAATTTGTCTACTTTCAGTTTCATTGAAGTGAAATTAGATGCCACAAAACAACCTTTTATGAAAGGTATTTCATTGCGAACGCAAATTCTAACGATACACATATTAGGCCTTTTCATATTTGAATCTCTAAACATCCTTTCTTGACAAAAAAGAAAATTTTATCAATAAAAACTCCTTTATTTTTCTCTCATTAAGGAGTCTACACATGGAACGAGCTTTGAAATATTGAAAGTAACTATCATAATGTAGTTTATCATTTGACAATAGTTTTGAGTAACTTTGATTTTTCGGTAGCATAAGTGCACATGAGTCGCCTGTATCGAAAAAGCTGACATTTTAGAAGAATAATTGTTAACTCAATGGAAAATATTTTTTACATATATACGTGTAAAGAGAGAGTATTTCAAAATTTTGAACATTTTTTATAAGACTATTCGTGAGACATAAAATGTCCAATCTCTAAAATGAAGTACGTTAATGATAAAAAAAATTTTAATTTACATTTTTTTAGTAATTAAATATTTATAGAAAAATCAGTGGAGGATTTTTTTAGACGAAAAAATTTATTGTGATATCTTACAAATGGAAAGTTTTCCTTACTTTACACGGTGCTTATAGATGTTTTACCTTTTTCTTTTTTTCTTTGTTATATTTCAAAATTAAATTTTATTTAATCTTGAACACTTCAAATATTTTTAAACTTAAAAGTACTAACATATAATCATTATAATATTTCATTATATAAAATATTTTATATTTTATTTTAAGTATTTAGTGCACCAAATATTTTTTTCTTAATTTTCTAAGAAAGGACAAGACAAACAGACACTAAATTTTATACTCACCAGTATATTATATAATTAGGTTTCATGTCGATTGACTCAGCTTTCAATTACCCTCTATCTTTATGAGATGCATGGCTCTTTTAATGCAAACATCTAAGCAAAAAAACATTCATTTTACTGTCCTAAAGTACTATCCTCTTTCATGTTAATTCCTAAAATTTAGGCTCCGTTTGTTTTGTGGGAAATAAATAATTTAGAAATTTTTTCCTAAAATTTATCATTTGTATATTTTAAAATAATTATTCAATGAAATATGCTTTTCATTATTGAAAACAACTTATGTCTAAACATTTTCGTTGATAGTAAAATATTTTCATTCATTCATTTTTTAAATAAAAAAGTGGTCATTTTTAGAAAAATATTTTTCAAATCATTTATTTTCTGTGAAATAAATGGAGCCTTTAAATCCATTTACTTTACCTCTTTGTCACATTGTTACACGTTAAGCCCTAAACATTAATGTCTTTTTACTTACCTTGTAATCAAAAGCCAATCCCGAGGCAATTGAGTGTTGAATTAAGTGAGCTTTGCTAATGCTTTGATTGGCTTGATTGCAATGATTGAGTGGTTGAATAGATGAAATTGATACCTGCAGGAGGTGGCCAAAGGCGACCCAAAGATGCCTCGGCCAAATGGAGCCAGTGGTGGTGTTAAGCCGATGTCCAAGCTGGCCTTAATTCTGTATTAGTTTAGTTAGATTATTCCCAATAAGCCTAGTTTAGACATTGGTAGGCCAATTAGTGTAGGTTTTGTTAAATAAAATCAATTAGACTTAGCCTCACATTTCAATAAATTGGGATAGTCTAGCTTAGGCTTTACCTTAAATGATGCATTAGATTAGGCCGGCCTTAGTTTTCATATAGCAAGCTTCCGAGAGTTCATGTTTCAAGCTCAATAACAAGGCTTTGTATAATTCTTTAGCCGACAAGTTGCGGTTCATTTTCATTTCTCATGCTTGGATAGATGCTTTTCAGTCACTTGGTTGTTTACTTACCGCACCCTCATTTAAATACAGTGATTGTTAATTTCCTCTTCTAAAATAAGATAATATTACATTAGAATTTCAATAAACTCCCTACAAAAATATTTGCAAGATTATTTGGTTAGCTAATAGGATTTAAAAATGATAGTCAAGAGTGAATGACCCTTAGATAACACACTTTTAAGTTAAGTATCGAAAGTGCACTAAGAGAAATATTAACGCAAACAAATCTCCATTCCTAAAATTCTCTAGTCGCATAAAATTGAGACAACACTCTCTCGTCTCAATTGGGTTCTAGCTGACTCTCAACAAAGGCTAGTGGCAACTCTTAAGAAAGATATTTAGATCATCAAAGAATTTAAAAGAAATCTCGTGGCATGTGAGATATAGACTTGAGAGAGTCCATGCTTTGATCGATGAACCTTCTGTCGGATAATTGAAATGATTGCTTGTACGAGCCATCTTTTCAATGAACCATTAAAATCATCTCTTGAGTAAATACCTTTAAATCTCGCCAAGGGTGGCTCCTCGAAAGGTAGGTTGAGGCAATAGCAAAGAAATTACTTCAAGCTCCACCTTTTCCGAGCACTTTTCAGATTTTCATGACAAGGAACAAACGATTCCTTGCTAGGACGAAGCACAACAAACTCACCAAAAGTAATATCTTTGTTGACGATAGTCTCAAATGAATCAGTACACCAAATTCTATAATCCTTTACACCATAAACGTAACCACAAAAGATGTATTTCTTTGCTATAGGCTTTAGTTTTCCCTCATCAACATGTGCATATGCTGGACATCTAATTATTCAAAGTAAAAAATAATTAATAGATTTACCTGAACATATCTCCTCACATTAACAACCAACAAGCCGTATTGACTACTTGGCCTAGAAATCCTTACCAAACCAATGTTAGACAACATGCATATAGTCCATTATAATAAGGTTATGTTCATGTGTTTTACAAGACCATTTTGCTATGGTTTATTCATTGTAGTATAATACTTCACAACGTATTCAATTTTGCAAAACTCATTAAACTCTCCTCCACAAAATTCTAGCTTATTATCTATTGTCAGCCTCTTGATCTCCACACTAATCTACTTCTTAATTAATGTTTTTCATTGTTTAAATGTAACACAAACATCACTCTTCTGCTTTGGAAAATTGATTCAAACCTTCCTTGAAAAATCATAATGAAAGTGAGTAGATACCTTAAACCAAATCCTTTTGAAGGAACTTTTGCAAGCCCCCAAAGATTGGACTGCATCTAATCCAAAGTTCCTTTTGTTTTGAAACCGACCCTATGCTTTTTCCCAAAAACATAATGCTTGCAAAACTCCAGTTTTCCAATTTACTGAGCACGTAGAAAAACTCTCTTACTCAATACATCCATCCCTCTTATACTCATATGGCATAATTTTATATATCCATAGTTTAATGTTGTTTGATTCTATCATAATGGATGAGACTGCAACTGAATCAATAATTGTAGTGCCTTACATCTCAACAGAAGTAAACCTTTTATAATTTTCACAACTCTACCTTCATCCGTATAACTATAACCGTTAGTATCAAGTGTTCCCAAAAAGACAAGGTTTTTTTTTTCATATTAGGAACATGTCTGACATTTTTTAAGTTTTTGATCATGCTACTGTGCATCTTAATGCCAATAATCCAAATCTCAATTGCTTTGCATTTATCTTTTTTTTTCCATTATATACATATATATATATATGTATATGTATGTATGTATGTATGTATGTTTGTATGTATATTCCTTGTATGTGGAAAACCAATCACAATTTGGAAACATATGGTATGAACAACTTGAATCAATAATCCAACTATCACTAAATCTGTCTTTTCCATCTGCAACCTATAATTAATCTTTGTTTTCTTTATCAATGACACTAGCTTGAACAGGATTTGCATTTCCAAGATCCTATTAGTTCTAGTAGTTTTTATTGTTTTACCAATTTGTATTCCTTTGATTTTGGCCACCCTCACCCGACACTAGGGAGGGTCGCCTTGGCCGGACACCGCCACCGGCGAGGTTGGCCCTCACCGGCTTCCCTTTGCTGGCCATGGCAAAGGGAAGAGGAAGAAAAAAAAAAAGAAAAAACGTAAAAGTAAAAAGACAAAAATGCCATTTAGTTAAAAAGTTTGGGGTAAATGTGTCCCATGTGGCATAGTTTAAGGTTTTTTGTGGCACAAGAAAAAGTTAAGGGTAAAATTGTCCCGAGTAGCATAGTTTGTGGTGTTTGGTGGTACAAAAAAAAATTTAGGGTAAAATTGTCCCAAGTGACATAGTTTGAGGCTTTTAATGGCACAAAAAAAAGTTTAGGGTAAAATTGTGCAAAAGGACATAATTTGGGGTTTTGGTGGCATTTTCCCTATTTCTATTTACCACTTTACCTTCGGTTTCAGACAACTTTTCTTAATATGCCCTGTAGACTTAGTTGTAAGTCAAATCCTTATGCTTCGATTTTGACCTACTTGTGCCACCATTGTTTCTCTTAACAATCCTTCCCCTAGAAAGTAAACCAGTCTTGTGATCAATATGCCTTCAAAAGTCAATAATGTATTATTTAAAAGACTAATCTTGACATCTTTCAAATCGATAGTTTTTCTACTAACAATCATGGTGTCTCTAAAATTCTTATAAGAGGGAGATAATGAAACTAACAATAAAAGAGCATCAAACTTAGATAAATGAGAATTAAGGGAAGAACCTTCAACCATACAAAGAGGAAAGAGTCGTTGCTTGAGTCCCAATCAATTGGTGAGGGATTCTTTCAAAAACATATTCTCCAATTTCATCCATAAACCTGCAATTGTTTTCTGATCTGGTAAATCCTGTAAAACTTAATTTGTGAGACACAACTAGATAGTAGACATAGTCATGTAATCCAATTCTTCTCAAGTTTCATTTGACATGCCTATTACTTGCTTCTTTTTCCCAAACAAATTTTTTAAACCCTGCTGCATAAGAACAATCAACAAAAGAACTTGCCATAAATTGAAGCTTCCACTCTCATCAAACTTATCAATTTCAAATTTCAATATTGAACTTAAAGCCATAACCAAAAGATTGGAAAACCCTATGGCTTTGATACCATATTATTATGATCAATGTAGAAACCACAACAAAATTAAAATTGAGAAGAATAAAAGAATATACAGATTTATATGGAAAAGCCTTGTAGGAAAAACCATAAGGAGAGGAGAAGCAAAATCTATCATGAAAATTCATTGATTACAAAAGGTGGCTAAAAAGCCTTAAAACTTTTTCTGTCTCTACTTTAAAACTTATTATATTTAGAAAAAAAATTATATTGCTCTAGACTGGGCTTACACTACTACCAACACTAAACCTCCTCTTTTTTTCCTCAAGTCAGGTTGTCACAAATTTCAATTTGAATATCAAAACTCAGTTTGAGTTGAATTTCTGAAATAGAATTCAAGAGATGCTCAACAGTTTATTTGCTGCAGTATGCAATTTAACATGTTACTTGTGGTGACAAAATATATTTAAATATTTTAAACGCCCCGTATCGTGCCACGAAGACACCAATGGTCAGACTCTATCTCCGATGGGTTTCCCGGGCCCACACTTAGTGAGAGTCCACGCGAACCCTTTAACTTCAGGAAAAAGTTGGCATTATAAAAGCACTCTTGTAGCACTTCGCGTATGCCAACTCCAATCTCCCCTGCTAAATAAAGAATCTAGCAGAGATGATGAAGCTTGCTTGTTTTAGGAAAAAGTTGGAGCACTACCTGCCCAGCATTCAAAAACTCTCTTGCCTTCTCTGCTCTTGCCATTCCGTGGCATCTTCCCTCCTCCGCAACTTGTCCCGCCGAGCCAACTCTTTCTGTGCTCAACTCGCTTACTTGGTCCTCGTGTCTGTGATCGGCTATTGGGCACTGAAGCTCTCCGAGCCCAAATCGCCCTACTCCAAGACTCGTGACTTGGACCTGTTCTTCACCTCAGTCTCCGCGAGCACCGTCTCAAGCATGTCCACTGTGGAAATGGAGGCCTTCTCCAATTCCCAGCTCGCCATCATGACCCTCCTCATGCTCGTTGGCGGGGAGGTCTTCACTTCCATGCTCTGGCTTCTTCTCTTGAGGTCTGGGTTCGCCAGACACAATTGTCACCCGGTGAATTCTGCCACTTTCAGCCCCTCTGATAACAACATCGAACTCGAACCTCCTCCTCTCTACCAGCTCGAAATAAAACAAGTTTGGTGCGGTGACGGACTCATCAAGTACAGGGCAAGCAAGTGCTTGAGCTATGTCGTCCTCATTTACCTCATCGTAGTCCACGCAGGTGGCTCGATGTTGCTTTATCTATACATAAGCCTCGTCCCAAGCGCAAGGAAAGTCCTCCGGGACAAAGGCCTCACCGTGCAGATGTTTGCCGTGTTCACGACAGTGTCAACGTTTGCCAACTGTGGCTTCGTTCCCACGAACGAGAACATGGTGGCCTTCAGGCACAACCCGGGTCTCCTGTGGCTACTTCTCCCGCAGATCCTCCTTGGCAACACGCTCTACCCACCTTGTCTCAGGACGGTGATCTGGTTCCTTGAGAGGGTTACTGGGTATGTCGAGTTTGGCTACATGCTCAGGAATTCCAGGGAGATAGGGTATGCGCAATTGCTTCCGGGCTTTCATTGCTTCTGTTTGGCGGCGACACAGTTGGGATTCGTATTGGTGCAGTTCGTGGCCCTGTGCTGCATGGAGTGGGGCTCGCCGGCCATGGAAGGCCTGAGTCCGTACGAGAAGCTCGTGGGGGCTCTGTTTGAGGCAGTGAACACCAGACACACTGGCGAGTCCATCTTCGATCTCTCCATCATTTCTCCGGCGATTTTGGTGCTCTTCGTCTTGATGATGTAAGTCTCTCTCTCTCTCTCATTCTCACACACACAAAATCCTACTCCCCGCTGACATGGTACACTAAATAATGCAGACACAAATTAAATAAGTAGATAATATTCCACACTAAATTAACTCTGAACAATGATAAATTACCTAATATTTGATTTCGTAAATCAGCTTTAGTGCTGAATATTATCTTTTTAAATGAACCAATGCATGTTTATGAATAACCATTATTCTCTTCTTTTTTAGTGAATGGCCTAGATTATATTAAGATATTTACTTAATAAGGCTTAATCAGTTAAATTTATAAAAATACCGGTTACTGCTAGATTATACAGTCATATGCTTTATCAAATGTGCTTCCTAGAAATGAGGAAATCGTATCGCTTTTCATTTCAATGTCCATTCTTTACTGATTTGGCGGCTTGGAATTTAGTCTTTAAATTTTCTGACTTTTTGACTTTCTGTCGACTTCATTCAAAAGTCATGTGTTCACAGTCGCGTGGCTAAACTTTGGCACTTTTTATTTTATTTTTTCCTTCACATGTCATGAAAGGTCCACTCTCGTCTTGCAAACGTCAAAGTTATTTCAACTAACCTTAATCCCGAGGAGAAATTTGAATAAACCATAAACATAGTTTCATCTACCCTGCCCCAACGGCATTTCATGTGGACTTCTAAAGTGAACTAGAAGTTGATTTCGGATAGTTGTTATCGAATATCCTTGCTGCACATGTTTCTCAGAAATAAGTCTGATCCTCCTGGTGCGCGACCTCGGCACCCATGGGCTTGAGACCTTGAAATCTGTCATGAACCAAGATCCTCGGGATGAGACTAGAGATCAAGGCCTCCAGACCGAGACATCAAGGTCTGGACCTTCGAACCCACACATGAGCTCAAAACCTTGCAGTCGCAAACTGAGACCACAAGGGTCGAACTTAGGAGCCTGACACTTGGACCTGAGAAACCAAGGGCAAGACCCAGGATCCTGGAGCCCACAGAAAACCAGGTCATGGGGCTGAACCTAATGTCCTGGCACCCAGACACCTAGGAATCCAAGTGAGGGGCCCTGGCTCATGCTGACATGAGATCGCGAGATTAGACCGGGGACTGCGAGGGTCTCAAGGTTACGGTTCGGCCTCCCTACCTCAAGTTTGAGGATTTGTTTACTCTGTCCGGCCTCGATGTTTTGGGTGTTGAGGTTAGCATATGAGGTCAGGGATCAAGATCCTAGGTGCAAAGCGTCGTGTCTAGCAATTGAAGTCTTGGATCCGACCCATAATATGTCTCGGGTCCAAGTTTCAAGATCTCCACTCTAACCCTTGGGTTGTGGAGTTTAGGGAGAGAGAGAGTTCTAGGATTTTGCTTTTTCTTCACTTTTATATATCTTCTTTTATTTCTTGTTTATTTTTTCTATTGTGTGTTTAAAGTTACACGTAAATGATAATAGAACATGTGACCATTAATCAAGGGCTTGGTTAGAGGAAAATTAGCCTAAATAAGATTTTTTCAGGGCTATATTTTCGACCATCCCTAATTAGATTAAGTTTCCTTCAATGGTGCGTTTAATCAGTGGGCTACCAAATTATGCACATCATCTATATATTTAATTCAGTTAGATAAAGTTAGCGTGATATACATAATCTATATTTAGTTAAGTTTGCTTAGGGTGTTACTCATAAATTATAATCAACCAATGAAAAGCATGATTCGAGGAAAATCTTCTAACCAAGATGAAGGAAAATAACTCCCTTTCATTAATCATGTACAATAGATCATCGAAGTACTCAAAGGCGATATTTTTGTAGTTAGGATTAAGATCCTCTAAGTTGGACTTTACATCTTAAAGTTACCTCTAACACCTCATCATTAAGTCCATTGTATGACTCGGATTTATCTCTCATTTTCATATTATTTTTTATCCCTTTTTTTTTTCCTTTTTTTTCCTCTCTCACGCTAGCCACGAATAGTAGCATATCTCCAGGTAGCTACACAAGTTGTTGGCCAGCCACCATAGCGTTTTTGTCTACAATCGCCATATTTAATATTTATTCCAGCTTGTTCTTGCATTTATTCCTCGAAACCGCACTAAATTCTCTTTATCTATATTTATTCCAGCTTTGTTCTCGCCATTTGAAAATCGGAATCCTCTCTCTCTCTCTCTCTCTCTCTAAACAAACATTCTACAATTTTTAGTACATCAACCTAAAAAAAACTTTCTAGTAAAGTGTGTAATCACTAATCTTGAAGCTTTCCCTATAGAAAATGATTAACAAGTGTCTAAGAGGCATTATTATTATTTTTTCCCCTTGCTCATGAAGTCTTGCTATTTATCTCAAGTATTTTAAACATATTATGAGCACCATTAAAAATTTTCAAAATTTTTAAAATCAGAAATAATCTCTTGTTCAAATCTAAAGTCTAAGGCTAGAAATTTAGCAAAAGGCATCCAATCCAAGCACATTGAAATTCCTAGGCATCCAAACACATTAAATGCCACCTTTTTGTTAACGAAACACATTTTTTCTTCTTCCATTATCTTAATTACTAATACTATTCCGCTAACTCAAGTTGTATAAATATTTTCTCCCTGATTGGATGCACAAAATCAATCAGATCCTGCAATGAATGATGTGTCAGCCTCTCAAGACAACCAAAACACACACATGCACAAACTTGCTTTTCTACATCGTCCTCTTTTCCGGGGGAAGGAACTTTCAAAGTTAAGAGTGATTTGACCAGTTTCTAACAAACGTTGTGTTTTCACAGGTATCTTCCACCATATACTTCATTTCTCCCGGTAAGAAATGGCGAGACGACACCAGAAACTCAACGAGATGAGCCTAGGTGGGGCTTTCCAACATGCTTGGTGTTTTCTCAGCTGTCATATTTAGTGATCTTCATCATTCTCATCTGCATCACCGAGAGAGAGAATTTGAAGAAGGACCCGCTCAACTTCAATGTCTTGAACATCGCTATAGAAGCCGTGAGGTGAATTGCAATTATTCTTGCTGAGTTTTGAGTTTTTAGTCTTCTGGATGCATAAATTTATGAAAGATTTTGACGCTGTTTACAACTGAAGCAATTGCAGCGCCTACGGCAACGTTGGATATTCAACTGGATATAGCTGCGAAAGGCGAGTAAAAACAGACAGCCCGTGCAGGGACGCTGGATATGGATTCGTAGGAAGATGGAGCAACAACGGGAAGTTCATTCTAATAGTAGTCATGCTCTTTGGGAGATTGAAGAAATTTACCAAGAAAGGTGGTACTGCATGGAGGTTGTCCTAGCATCATTAGAAACCCACACGTTCCTCGAGTTAGAGATAGAAAGGTCTGGCCAACAATATGACATAATCGTACTCCTTGGTTGACAAGTTAACACCCCTTGTCCGTCTGGAATTTACAAATATCTCCTTTGAGTAGTTACAAATTGAGCGTCCATTATCTTACTTGGGAAGAGAGAGGGAGGGCGGTTATGTCAATTCCGGGGTCGCTCTCTGTAGTGTGACTGATGCTTTGACGCATCGGAATATGTTCAATTGTAGTGATTAATGAAGTAAATGTACTAATTTACACCAAATCACTTGCTTCTGGCTCCACAATGAATTAATTTGTGGAAAACACTAGACTTACTAAGATTGATTTACAAAATTGACAATGGCCCAAGGATCCATTTGTTTCATGAATAATAGATGATTTGGAGAATGCTTTTCTAAAATTGATCGCTCGTATCACTTTAAATAATTAGTCCATAAAAAATATTTTATCATCGATAAAATTTATATCCAAATATTTTTGTGAATGATAAAAAGAAAATTTTGTTCATTCATTCTTATGAGTGTTACAAGCGACTATTTTTAGGAAAATATTTTTTAAATTATTCATTTTTCGTGCACTAAACACATCTTAAGTGGTTTGTCATTATATTATTAGTTCTTAAATGTAGCACAATCATTTAAAGATCACTTACAATCGGACACATAATTTTGTAAATCAATTTTATAAAACATTTTTAGTAAGCCACTAGGGCTTAGATTAGTGGCTACCTTTCTTGTCACGCCCCGAATCCCGAGCACGCAACAACCCCTTCACTTTGGTCAAATGAATGCAATGTTCTAGGACGCGTCACCGACCATTCTTTTTATCTTGCGATTAAAGGCATGCAGAAGCAATTTAATAACACCCAGTCAATAAACAGCAGGGATAGTAGAAAGACCACAGACAACAGCAGCAACATTGTCTTTATTCTTGAACTAATTAACCATAGGAAGTTTATATACAAGCCTCTCAATCGGGCGACTTCTTCTATAGTCATCAAAATACTAAATAGAGTTAATCTACTTCTTTCTACCATCGGGCACACCAACTTGTTGCCCTCCATGACGTGCTCTAGCACTTCCCCAATCCATGGCAATAAAGGTGCCATAACTACGAACTTGAAAATATTTAACAACGACGAGTGAGATATAATCTCAGTGAGTTATCGCCCTAAACCTCGGTTAGGACATCAACTCGCCTCGGGGTTCCTAATAGGCAAATCCTCATAACAACGGTAGATCAATTGCAAAGCAACCATCGCTTTGACTTAACTATAAATGTGATCTACCCGGTAAACCCCATAAGAAACAATCAGCAATCAATCGACTCACAAGCATCCTTACCTAATTATGCCATACCCTGCACGGTATAAATTCTCATGCGTGCCATAAACAATGCAACCAGCATTTTAATCACCACAGTGATCAATCACAGGTGAGTCGATTTGCAAGCAATTTTACCTTGCCATTGCCATACCCTGCACAGTACAACCTCACACATGCCATGGTCAGTGCAAATAGCACATGCATAATCAAAACACATCACAATACGTTTCACATGCACCCCTGCATTCACTCGTGTTCCGATTATTAATGTCCCTCAAGGTCACAACTAAACTCCCACCAGTGTCTACTAGCATAGCTAGGCATTGCCCTCCCCCATGAGGCGCGGCTACGTCAAGGGCTCTCTCCCAAGATGGCATTCCCTAAGGAGCATAGGCCCGGCCTCTACCGCAACTCCACATCCGGACTCTTGCCAGGGTGATGGGTTCATTTATGTGACCACACTAGAATACCACAATGATCCATTTTAATCTTGCATATTAGCCGATGTAAACGTGGTACATGCTCAATATAATAAATCATTGAACATATTTCATATAAAATTGCAAGAAAATAATCGCATGTTGTCACATAATTATTGAAAACCCGTCAAACTTTGTATGCCTTACTTTTTAAACATATTGGCCTCATTTAAATTATAAAACTCGACATATGCACTCGACACCTCAGGGTTTCCCTTTTATATGTCCATAAAAACCCTTGTCAAAATTACTACTTTGGGTTTCGCATGAGGCAAACAGTTTTCAAGGCAATGCAAGCATCAAATAGCATGGCATGTGCAGGAAAACATCATAAGATTCTGGCAAAAAATACACAAACGTCAATGCATAATTATCCAAGCAATTAAGTACTCAATAATTTCAATCATATGATCAATACCTTATTGATCCAAGCAGCAATTCAACATGCCTTAACAATCATAAACGCATCGTTTTAAGACTATAATTCACTTTTGCATGAATAGTACCGCGTGAACAGTAACTATTCAATCATGAACGCATGCTAATGAAGATTAACCCCCTTATCTTTGATTATTCTAATCAATCACAATTAATGAGTACTAACCAAGGTTAATGATTTAATCCAAACTAACCATAATCAACAAACCAAACCATGCTTTAACCATAGTTAATTAACCCAACCATAATCCAACTCTAGTTAATTAGCCCAAGCTTGGTTAATTAACTAACCATAGTCCACTTTTTGACTAAACTAACCATGGTCATTTTTCTAACCACCTATCTTAACCCTAGTTAATCTTAATTACTCCCCTAACTAAGTTTTACCATAAATTAATCTACCCTAAGCAAGTTTAACGGACTCATCGAATGATTAGAATGTAAACTCACCCAGCGACGATTCTGACGACATGGGCGCGCCGGTGGCGGCGAGGGCTACACATGGCTACCTCCAAAACGTCAAGGTGGCACTTGGCAAAAATGGGTCTCAGCGGAGGTGGTTTCTGGTGGAGGTGAAAATCGCGAGGGAGAGAGAGGTGCGGCTTGAGCGGCCTAAGACGGGCGGCACCATAGCGGCACGACAATTCCAAAACAGCGGCAAGGCGACAAGGATGGCGGGTGAGGGTGGCCCGAACAGCAAAAGGGGGCGTCCAAGGGGAAGAACCATGGAGAAAAGGAAGAGAAAATGAGAAAATGAGAAGAAAAAGTGAGGAAGAGGGTGGCTGCCAAGGGACACACGCATGAGAGGGAAAGAGGGAAGAGAGAGAGAGAGAGAAAGATGAAGGGAAGAGAGAGATTTCAAGCCAACTTCATTTCCCAACAATTTTTTTATCATTTCCTTGACTTTTCTTCCCTTTTGTCCTCTCTCAGTGAATGCACCTTCTAGAAAGGGCAATTTTGTAATTTCCCCCAAGCATAGTATACCAGACTATATGCATATACGGGCCAAGATTTTATACGGGCTTGAATAAAATTGGTTTGGGCTCAAATTGTGGAGAAATGGGCTAGAAAATACAATTGGGCTCAAAGGCTTAAAGTTGGGCTCATGGGCTTGCTTGGGCCCACTTGGGCTTGGTGGGCTTGACTTGGGGCCCATTTAGCTAAACTCCACTTGGTTCCAATTTTTCGGTCCGTTGAATCCTTTTCCAATAATTTTCGGGCTTATCGATAAATTCAAGAATCAATGAGGCAACGTCCAATATTTTTGTCTCGACATCCTTGAAAGTTCAATACCCAAAACTAGATTGAAATTCATGGTTAAAATCGATCAATCATGACTTTAATATGACCTAACTATCGGGCAATGTTTAGGGTTCTCACACATTTAACCCGTGGTTGATAGCTTTTCAATCCACGATCGTGCCTATTCAAATCAGGGCGATCCTCAATTGTCATGTAATCATGAGAGGTTAATTGCTTACGCTAATTACAGAGCCAAAAGAAAATCGGTTTAACATTGTTCGTAGTCAATATTGAAGTCGGGCGGAATCACTCACAATCCAACCTCGTACTTCTACCGAATTGATTTATTTATGTTTGCTAATTGGACTGTAACAACGTGGCATTATCCCCCTTTGATCCTTATGGTCAAGCGGCCTCTCCTTGATTGAATTTAGTAGTCGTACGCGTATCGATCCTTAATTGCCTTTCCAACTAGTTAGTTAACTCACAAGGGACCAGCTCAAAGTAAACGTAACTAACAACATATTGATAAAATAACCATTTCATATATCCCGAGATGGGTCGAAATTTAGGATGTCACAATTCTTCCCCCTTTAAAGGAATTTCGTCCTCGAAATTAGCAGAATTTTCTGCATCCTTAAACTGATGAGGGTATTGATGCATCATTGCATCCTCACTTTCTCAAATCGTTCTTTCTATAGCATAATTCTATCCAAGACTTTCAGTGCTGCCAAATCACTTCCAATCTTGTCCAAACCATCTTTGGTTCCAAAAGGCTAAGCACTTGTCCATTTTTGCAAAAATGAAAGTTGCAAAAATTTGGTTCATCTTTTTTTTTCTTTTTTCTTTTTAACTAAGTGGTTAACTGCCACTTCAGGGATTCGAACCCCCGATCGGACCTTGTGGCTTCCATCCTTGCATACCACTCGGCTAAAGGTGCCGACAGTGTCCAAAGTTGCCTTCTTTTTCTATTTAAGGCCAAAACCCTTATCTATTTCCAATCTCGAAAGATCCAATATATTTACAGTTTAGCTTCCTTTTCTTAATAAATCAAGATGTCCCTATCATAGGCAACACCCAAGGAAAACATGTTTTCCTACTTGAAATTTCAAAAGCCTTAGTCCTTTATTTGCACCATCGTTTTAGCGGCTTTGCCCTATCCTTAGCCTATCTTGGATAGTCTTAATTGCATCCATTGACTGCCAGACTATCTTTGAACCAGTGGTCCCTATTCCTTGACCTTGTTCCATTAGACTAGAGTTTGACAAGCTTGACCACATTTTTGCTATACCACTCGAATAAAAAAATTATTCCACAAGCACTCTCTTTTGCTTAGTGAATAGTTCAGTTCATCTTTGCCCCCCTTCAACTTCCTAGAAGCTTGCCAAGAGTCGCTCCTTGCTTAGGCCCTCTGGCCTCGGCGACTACTCCCCGCCCTCGATGGATCAATCGTCATAGGCATCATCGAACTGTACATCAACTAGCAAAAGTCCCTTTCGAACAAGCATTAACTCATGGAGGTATTATCCGTCCTAGCCCATCCCATATCAAGCCTCACGTCTGAACCTCGTTTGAGCACCTCAAACTACAAAAGCTTCCTCCAGCTTGTCAATCCATAGGGTTGTTTCCACGGAATCACTCATCGATACTTGAAATTCGTTCCAACGAATTTCCCATCAAATCACCATTTGATCTTCTCAAGTCCTCAATTCATTTCAACTACTTGAGAATTAGTGGAACCCAACTCTTATTCATTGCATCAAAAGCTTTTAGGTATTTCTTCAGGTCCTTACTAATACCTTGAGAAGAAAACATCAATGATGTTATTTCGCCACATGTCCATCTAGCATCATGGGATTATTGATTCTTAATCCAACAAGGATAAAAATTCATTTCCTCAAATCCCAATCTGAATTGTCTCTTGAAACAATCCACCATACTTGCAAAGATGCACTTTCACTTGCCGGCATGTTGAACACTTAACTACGTGCTTAGCAATGTCCAGGAGTTCAACGAGCATGGAAATCATGTAATTTACTTATAATTACCTTAACCTTGAAGCTATTTGAGCTTGGAAAGTATTAGAGCAAAGGTTGAGAGCCATAAGATCATTCTAAGTGAAGAATCTCCCACTCTAAGAGTGTTTGTTGCCATTTAGGTTCATTACTTGATCATGGGAGCTCACGAGCTTGCAATCATCTAATTTTCTTTCAATTACCTTCACATTGATCCTATTAGCTCTTTAGAAAGATTAGAGAACCTTGATCTTGGGAGTTTCTTGGAAATCATGTAATTTAATTATAATTACCTCACCTTGATGCTATTTGAGCTTGGAAAGTATTAGAGACGAAGTGAGTGCCACAAGATCATTCTAAGGGTAAGAGTGTTTGTTGCCATTTGGCTTAAGACTTGAACATGGGAGTTCACGTGCTTTGCAATGATCAAATTTTCTTTCAATTACCTTCACTTTGATCCTATTAGCTATTTAGAAAGAAGAATGTGGTAGAGGGTCATAAGATAAACCAAAGGGAAGAACTTCCAATTCTGAGAATGCTTCTTACCATTTGGGTTAATTGCTTGATCTTGGGAGTTCACGGGCTTGGAAATCATGTAATTTAATTACAATTACCTTCACCCGATGTAACGATTGAATGCCATAAGATCATTCTAAGTGAAGAACCTCCCATTCTAAGTGTGTTTGTTGCCATTTGGGTTAATTACATGATCATGGGGTTCACGAGCTTGCAATCATCTAATTTTGTTTCAATTACCTTCACTTTGATCCTATTAGCTCTTTTGAATGATTAGTGAAAGAGGGTCGAAGATATAGGGAAGAACTACCAATTCTGAGAATGTTTCTTACCATTTGGGTTAATTGCTTGATCTTGGGAGTTCACGGGCTTGGAAATCATGTAATTTAATTACAATTACCTTCACCTTGATGCTATTTGAGCTTGGAAAGTATTAGAGCAATGATTGAGTGCCATAAGATCATTCTAAGTGAAGAACCTCCCATTCTAAGAGTGTTTGTCCCCATTTGGGTTAATTACTTGATCATGGGAGTTCATGTGCTTGCAATGATCAAATTTTCTTTCAATTACCTTCACTTTGATCCTATTAGCTCTTTGGAAAAATTAGAGAAGTGCTATAGGGCCATAAGATCAACCAAAGGGAAGAACTTAATTCTGAGAATGCTTCTTACTATTTGGGTTAATTGCTTGATCTTGGGAGTTGAAGGGTTTGGAAATCATGTCGTTTACTTGTAATTACCTTCACTTTGAAGCTATTTGAGCTTGGAAAGTATTAGAGCAACGGCTGAGAGCCATAAGATCATTATAAGTAAAGAAACTCCCATTCTAAGAGTGTTTGTTGCCATTTGGGTTAATTACTTGATCATGGGAGTTCACGAGCTTGCAATGATCTAATTTTCTTTCAATTACCTGCACTTTGATCCTAGTAGCTCGTTCGAAAGATTAGAGAAGTGGTAGAGGGCCATAAGTTGAACCAAAGGGAAGAACTTCCAATTTTGAGAATACTTCTTACCATTTGGGTTAATTGCAAGATCTTGGGAGTTCACGAGCATGGAAATCATGTAATTTACTTATAATTACCTTCAACTTAAAGCTATTTCAGTTTGGAAAGTGTTAGAGCAACGATTGAGAGCCATAAGATCATTCTAAGGGAAGAACCTCCCATTCTAAGAGTGTTTGTCCCCATTTGGGTTAATTACATGATCATGGGAGTTCACGAGCTTACAATCATCTAATTTTGTTTCAATTACCTCTACTTTTATCCTATTACCTCTTTGGAAAGATTAGAGAAGTCATAGCGGGCCATAAGTGCAACCATAAGGAAAAACTTCCAATTCTAAGAATGCTCCTTACCATTTAGGTTAATTACTTGATCTTGGGAGTTCGCGGGCTTGAAAATCATGTAATTTAATTACAATTACCTTCACCTTGATGCTATTTGAGCATGAAAAGTATTAAAGCAACGGTCGTGTGCCATAAGATCATTCTAAGTGAAAAACCTCCCATTCTAAGTGTGTTTGTTGCCATTTGGGTTATTTACATGATCATGGGGGTTCACGAGCTTGCAACCATCTAATATTTTTTCAATTACCTTCACTTTGATCCTATTAGCTCTTTAGAAAGATTAGTGAAGTGGTAGAGGGTCATAAGATGAACCAAAGGGAAGAACTTCCAATTCTGAGAATGTTTCTTACCATTTGAGTTAATTGCTTGATCTTGGAAATTCATGGGCTTGGAAATCATGTAATTTAATTACAATTACCTTCACCTTGATGCTATTTGAGTTTGGAAAGTATTAGAACAACGGTTGAGTGCCATAAAATCATTCTAAGTGAAGAACCTCCCATTCTAAGAGTGTTCTTTGCCATTTGGGTTAATTACTTGATCATGGGAGTTCACGTGCTTGCAATCATCAAATTTTCTTTCAATTACCTTCACTTTGATCCTATTAGCTCTTTCGAAAGATTAGAGAAGTTGTAGAGGGTCATAAGATAAACCAAAGGGAAGAACTTCCAATTCTGATAATGTTTCTTACCATTTGGGTTAATTGCTTGATCTTGGGAATTCACGGGCTTGGAAATCATGTAATTTAATTACAATTACCTTCACCTTGATGCTATTTGAGCTTGGAAAGTATTAGAGCAACGATTGAGTGCCATAAGATCATTCTAAGTGAAGAACCTCCCATTCTAAGAGTGTTTGTTGCCATTTGGGTTAATTACTTGATCATGAGAGTTCACGAGCTTGCAATCATCTAATTTTCATTCAATTACATTTACATTGATCCTATTAGCTCTTTAGAAAGATTAGAGAAGTTGTAGAGGGTCATAAGATGAACCAAAGGGAAGAACTTCCAATTCTGATAATGTTTCTTACTATTTGGGTTAATTGCTTGATCTTGGGAGTTCACGGGCCTAGAAATCATGTATTTTAATTACAATTACCTTCACCTTGATGCTATTTGAGCTTGGAAAGTATTAGAGCAACGGTTGTGTGCCATAAGATCATTCTAAGCGAAGAACCTCCCATTCTAAGTGTGTTTGTTGCCATTTGGGTTAATTACATGATCTTGGGGGTTCACATGCTTGGAAATCATGTCATTTACTTATAATACCTTCACTTTGAAGTTATTTGAGCTTGGAATGTATTAGAGTAAGGGTTGAGAGCCATATGATCTTTCTAAGCGAATAACCTACCATTCTAAGAGTGTTTGTCCCCATTTGGGTTAATTACTTAATCGTGCGAGTTCACGAGCTTGCAATCATCTAATTTTCTTTCAATTACCTTCACATTGATCCTATTAGCTCTTTAGAAAGATTAAAAAAGTGATAGAGGGTCATAAGATGAACAAGAGGGAAGAACTTCCAATTCCGACAATGTTGCTTACCATTTGGGTTAATTGCTTGATCTTAAGAGTTCACGGGTAAGGAAATCATGTAATTTAATTACAATTACCTTTACCTTAATGCTATTTGAGCTTGGAAAGTATTAGAGCAACGGTTGAGTGCCATAAGATCATTCTAAGTGAAGAACCTCCCATTCTAAGTGTATTTGTTGCCATTTCGGTTTAATTACAAGATCAAGGGGATTCACGAGCTTGCAATCAGCTAATTCTTTTTCAATTACCTCCACTTTCATCCTTTTAGCTTTTCGGAAAGATTAAAGAAGTGGTAGAGGGTCATAGGATGAACCAAAGGGAAGAACTTCCAATTCTGAGAATACTTCGTAGCATTTTGGTTAATTGCTTGATGTTGGGAGTTCACGGGCTTGGAAATCATGTCATTTACTTATAATTACCTTCACTTTGAAGCTATTTGAGCTTGGAATGTATTAGAGCAACAGTTGAGTGCCATAAGATCATTCTAAGTGAAGAACCTCCCATTCTAAGTGTGTTTGTTGCCATTTGGGTTTAATTACACAATTATGGGGGTTCACGAGCTTCCAATCATCTAATTTTTTTTAAATTACCTTCACTTTGGTCCTATTAGCACTTTAGAAAGATCAGAGATGTGGTAGAGGGTTATAAAATAAACAAAAGCGAACAACTTCCAATTCTGAGAATGCTTCTTACAATATCGGTTAATTGCTTGATCTTGGGAGTTCACGGGCTTGAAAATCATGCCGTTTACTTATAATTACCTTCACGTTGAAGCTATTTGAGCTTGAAAAGTATTAGAGCAACGGTTGAGAGCGAGAAGATCATTCTAAGTGAAGAACCTCCCATTCTAAGAGTGTTTGTTGCCATTTGGGTTAATTACTTGATCATGGGAGTTCATGAGCTTGTAATCATCTAATTTTCTTTCAATTACCTTCACTTTGATCCTAGTAGCTCTTTGGAAAGATTAGAGAAGTGGTAGAGGGCTATAAGTTGAACCAAAGGGAAGAACTTCCAATTTTGAGAATGCTCCTTACCATTTGCGTTTATTGCTTGATCTTGAGAGTTCATGGGCTTGGAAATCATGTCATTTACTTATAATTACATTCACTTTGAAGCTATTTCAGCTTGGAATATATTAGAGCCAGGGTTGAGAGGCAAAAGATCATTTTAAGAGAAGAACCTCCCATTCTAAGAGTGCATGTTGCCATTTGGGTTAATTACTTGATCATCAGAGTTCACGAGCTTACGATCACCTAATTTTGTGTCAATTACCTCCACTTTTGTCCCATTAGCTCTTCAGAAAGATTAGAGAAGTGGTTGAGGGTCATAGAATGAACCAAAGGGAAGAACTTCCAATTTTGAAATTGCTTCTTAGCATTTGGCTTAATTGCTTGATCTTGGGAGTTCACGGGCTTGGAAATCTTGTCATTTACTTATAATTAACTTCCTTTGAAGCTATTCGAGCTTGGAAAGTATTAGAGTAACGGTTGAGTGCCATATGATCATTCTAAGTGAAGAACTTCCCATTCTAAGAGTGTTTGTTGCCATTTGGGTTAATTACTTGATCATGGGAGTTCACGTGCTTGCAATGATCAAATTTTGTTTCAATTACCTTCACATTGATCGAATTAGCTCTTTAGAAAGATTAGAGATGTGGTAGAGGGTCATAAGATGAACCAGAGGGAAGAACTTCCAATTCTGAGAATGCTTCTTACCATATCGGTTAATTGCTTGATCTTGGGAGTTCACGGGCTTAGAAATCACGTCGTTTACTTATAATTACTTTCACTTTGAAGCTATTTGAGCTTGGAAAGTATTAGAGCAACCGTTGAGAGCCATAATATCATTCTAAGTGAAGAACCTCCTATTCTAAGAGTGTTTGTTGCCAATTGAGTTAATTACTTGATGATGGGAGTTCACGCATCGGCAAAGATCAAATTTTCTTTCAATTACTTTCACTTAGATCCAATTAGCTCTTTAGAGAGATTAGAGATGTGGTAGAGGGTTATAAAATAAACAAAAGGGAAGAACTTCCAATTCTGATAATGATTCTTACCATATCGGTTAATTGCTTGATCTTGGGAGTTCACGGGCTTAGAAATCATGTCGTCTACTTATAATTACCTTCACTTTGAAGCTATTAGAGCTTGCAAAGTATGAAAGTAACGGTTGAGAGCCATAAGATCATTCTAAGTGAAGAACCTCCCATTTTAAGAGTGTTTGTTGCCATTTGGGTTAATTACTTGATGATGGAAGTTCACGTGCCGGCAAAGATCAAATTTTCATTCAATTACCTTCACTTTGATCCTATTAGCTCTTTAGATAGATTAAAGATGTGGTAGAGGGTTATAAAATAAACAAAAGGGAAGAACTTCTAATTCTAAGAATGCTTCTTACCATATCAGTTAATTGCTTGATCTTGGGAGTTCACGGGCTTGGAAATCATATCGTTTACTTATAATTACCTTCACTTTGAAGCTATTTGAGCTTGGAAAGTATTAGAGCAACGGTTGAGAGTCATAAGATCATTCTAAGTGAAGAACCTCCCATTCTAAGAGTGTTTGTTGTCAATTGGGTTAATTACTTGATGATGGGAGTTCACGCATCGGCAAAGATCAAATTTTCTTTCAATTACTTTCACTTTGATCCAATTAGCTCTTTAGAGAGATTAGAGATGTGGTAGAGGGTTATAAAATAAACAAAATGGAAGAACTTGCAATTCTGATAATGCTTCTTATCTTATTGGTTAATTGCTTGATCTTGGGAGTTCACGGGCTTGGAAATCATGTCGTTTACTTATAATTACATTCACTTTGAAGCTATTTGAGCTTGGAATATATTAGAGCAAGGGTCGAGAGGCATAAGATAATTCTAATTGAAGAACCTCCCATTTCAAGAGTGTATGTTGCCATTTGGGTTAATTACGTGATCATGAGAGTTCACGAGCTTGCAATCAGCTAATTTTGTTTCAATTACCTCCACTTTCATCCTAGTAGCTCTTTGTAAAGATTAGAGAAGTGGTAGAGGGCCATAAGTTGAACCAAAGGGAAGAACTTCTAATTCTGAGAATGCTTTTTACCATTTGGCTTAATTGCTTGATCTTGGGAGTTCATGGGCTTTGAAATCTTGTCATTTACTTATAATTAACTTCGCTTTGAAGCTATTTGAGCTTGGAAAGTATTAGAGCAACGGTTGAGTGCCATATGATCATTCTAAGTGAAGAACTTCCCATTCTAAGAGTGTTTGTTGCCATTTGGGTTAATTACTTGATCATGGGAGTTCACGTGCTTGCAATGATCAAATTTTGTTTCAATTACCGTCACATTGATCCTATTAGCTCTTTAGAAAGATTAGAGATGTAGTAGAGGGTCATAAGATGAACTAGAGGGAAGAACTTCCAATTCTGAGAATGCTTCTTACCATATCAGTTAATTGCTTGATTTTGGGAGTTCACAAGCTTGGAAATCATGTCGTTTACTTATAATTACCTTCACTTTGAAGCTATTTGAGCTTGGAAAGTATTAGAGCAACAGTTGAGAGCCATCAGATCATTCTAAGTGAATAACCTCCCACTCTAAGAGTGTTGCCAATTGGCTTAATTACTTGATGATGGGAGTTCACGCATCGACAAAGATCAAATTTTCTTTCAATTACTTTCACTTTGATCCAATTAGCTCTTTAGAGAGATTAGAGATGTGGTAGCGGGTTATAAAATAAACAAAAGGGAAGAACTTCCAATTTTGAGAATGCTTCTTACCATATCGGTTAATTGCTTGATCTTGGGAGTTCACGGGCTTAGAAATCATGTTGTCTACTTATAATTACCTTCACTTTGAAGCTATTAGAGCTTGCAAAATATTAGAGCAACGGTTGGGAGCCATAAGATCATTCTAAGTGAAGAACCTCCCATTCTAAGAGTGTTTGTTGCCATTTGGGTTAATTACTTGATGATGGGAGTTCACGTGCCGGCAAAGATCAAATTTTCATTCAATTACCTTCACTTTGATCCTATTAGCTCTTTAGATAGATTAAAGCTGTGGTAGAGGGTTATAAAATAAACAAAAGGGAAGAACTTCCAATTCTGAGAATGCTTCTTACCATATCGATTAATTGCTTGATCTTGGGAGTTCACGGGCTTGGAAATCATGTCGTTTACTTATAATTACCTTCACTTTGAAGCTATTTGAGCTTGAAAAGTATTAGAGCAACGGTTGAGAGCGAGAAGATCATTCTAAGTGAAGAACCTCCCATTCTAAGAGTGTTTGTTGCCATTTGGGTTAATGTCTTGATGATGGGAGTTCACACGCCGGCAAAGATCAAATTCTCTTTTGATTACCTTCACTTTGATCCTATTTGCTCTTTAGATAGATTAGAGATGTGGTAGAGGGTTATAAAATAAACAAAAGGGAAGTACTTCCAATTCTGGTAATGCTTCTTATCATATCAGTTAATTGCTTGATTTTGGGAGTTCATGGGCTTGGAAATCATGTCATTTACTTATAATTACATTCACTTTGAAGCTATTTGAGCTTGGAATATATTAGAGCAAGGGTTGAGAGGCATAAGATAATTCTAATTGAAGAACCTCCCATTTCAAGAGTGTATGTTGCCATTTGGGTTAATTACTTGATCATGAGAGTTCACGAGCTTGCAATCAGCTAATTTTCAATTACCTCCACTTTCATCCTAGTAGCTCTTTGCAAAGATTAGAGAAGTGGTGAGGGCCATAAGTTGAACCAAAGGGAAGAACTTCTAATTCTGAGAATGCTTTTTACCATTTGGCTTAATTGCTTGATCTTGGGAGTTCACGGGCTTTGAAATCTTGTCATTTACTTATAATTAACTTCGCTTTGAAGCTATTTGAGTTTGGAAAGTATTAGAGCAATGGTTGAGTGCCATATGATCATTCTAAGTGAAGAACCTCCCATGTTAAAAGTGTTAGTTGCCATTTGGGTTAATTACATGATCATGGAAGTTCACGCGCTTGCAATGATCAAATTTTCTTTCAATTACCTTCATTTTGATCCTATTAGCTCTTTAGAAAGATTAGAGAGGTGGTAGAGGGTCATAAGATGAACTAGTGGGAAGAACTTCCAATTCGGAGAATGCTTCTTACCATTTGGGTTAGTTGCTTGATCTTGAGAGTTCACGGGCTTGGAAATCAAGTAATTTAATTACAATTTCCTTGACCTTGATGCTATATGAGCTTGGAAAGTATTAGAGCAATGGTTGAGCGCCATAATTTCATTCTCAGTGCAAAACCTCCCATTCAAAGAGTGTTTGTTGCCATTTGGGTTAATTACTTGACCATGGGAGTTCACGTGCTTGCAATGATCAAATTTTCTTTGAATTATCTTCGGTTTCATCTTATTAGCTCTTTGGTAAGATTAGAGATGTGATAGAGGGTCGTAAGATGAACCAAAGGGAAAAACTTCTAATTCTGAGAATGCTTCTTACCGTTTAGGTTAATTGCTTGATCTTGGCAGTTGACAGGCTTGGAAATCATGGAATTTAATTACAATCACCTTCACCTTGATGTTATTTGAGCATGGAATGTATTAGAGCAACAATTGAGAGCCATAAGATCATTCTAAGTGAAGAACCTCCCATTCTAAGTGTGTTTGATGCCATTTGGGTTAATAACATGATAATGGGGGTTCACGAGCATGCAATCATCTAATTTTAATTCAATTACCTTCACTTTGATCCTATTAGCTCTTTAGAAAGATTAGAGAAGTAGTAGAGGGTCATAAGCTGAACCAAAGGGAAGAACTTCCAATTCTGAGAATGCTTCTTACCAATTGGGTTAATTGCTTGATCTTCGGGGTTCACATGCTTGGAAATCATGTCATTTACTTATAATTACCTTCATGTTGATGCGAATTGAGTTTGGAAAGTGTTAGAGCAATGGTTGAGTGCCATAAGATCATTTTAAGTGAAGAACCTCACGTTCTAAGAGTGTTTGTTGCCATTTGGGTTAATTACTTGATCATGGGAATTCACGTGCTTGGAATCATGAAATTTTATTTCATTACCTTCACTTTCATCCTATTAAATCTTTAGAAAGATTAGAGATGTGGTAGTGGGTCATAAGATGAACCAAATGGAAGAACTTCCAATTCTGAGAATGCTTCTTACCATTTGGGTTAATTGCTTGAACTTAGGAGTTCACGTACTTGGAAATCATGTCATTTACTTACAATTTCCTTCACCTTGATGCTATTTGTGCTTGGAAAGTATTAGAGCGACAGTTGAGTGCCATATGATCATTCTAAGTAAAGAACTTCCCATTCTAAGTGTATTTGTTGCCATTTGGGTTTATTACTTAATCATGGAAGTTCACGACCTTGAAATCATCTAATTTTATTTCAATTACCTTCACTTTGATCAAATTGGCACTTTGGAAATATTAGAGAAGTGGTAGAGGGCCATAAGTTCAACCAAAGGGAAGAACTTCCAATTCTGAGAATGCTTCTTACCATTTGGGTTAATTGCTTGATCTTGGGAGTTCATGTGCTTTGAAATAAGGTCATTTACTTCTAATTACCATCACCATAATGCTATTTGAGCTTGGAAAGTATTAGAGCAACGGTTGAGTGTAATAAGATCATTCTAAGTGAAGAACTTCCCATTGTAAGTGTGGTTGTTTCCATTTGGGTTTAATTACATGATCATGGGGGTTCACGAGCTTGCAACCAAGTAATTTTTTTTCAATTACATTCACTTTGACACTATTAGCACTTTAGAAAGTTTAGAGAAGTGGTAGAGTGTCATAAGATGAACCAAAGGAAAGAACTTTCAATTCTGAGAATGCTTCTTACCATTTGGGTTAATTGCTTGATCTTAGGAGTTCACGGGCTTGGAAATCATGTAATTTAATTACAAATACCTTCTGCTTGATGCTATTTGAGTTTGGAAAGTGTTAGAGCAACGGTTGAGTGCCATAAGATCATTCTAAGTGAAGAACCTACCATTTAAAGAGTGGTTGTTGCCATTTGGGTTAATTACTTGATCATGGGAGTTCATGAGCTTGCAATGACCTAATTTTCTTTCAATTACCTTCACTTTGATCCTAGTAGCTCTATAAAAAGATTAGAGAAGTGGTAGACGGCCAGAAGTTCAACCACAGGAAAGAACTTCCAATTCTGAGAATGCTCCTTAACATTTGGGTTAATTGCTTCATCTTGGGAGTTTACGGGCTTGGAAATCATGTCATTTACTTATAATTATATTCACTTTGAAGCTATTTCAGCTTGGAATATTAATGAGCAAGGGTTGAGAGGCATAAGATAATTCTAAGTGAAGAACCTCCCATTCTAAGAGTGTATGTTGCCATTTGGGTTAATTACTTGATCATGAGAGTTCACGAGCTTGCAATCGGCTAATTTTGTTTCAATTACCTCCACTTTGATCTTAATAGCTCTTTGCAAAGATTAGAGAAGTGGTAGAGAGCCATAAGTTGAACCAAAGGGAAGAACTTCCAATTCTGAGAATGCTTCTTACCATATGGCTTAATTGCTTGATTTTGGGAGTTCACGGTTTTGGAGATCATGTAATTTAATTACAATTTCCTTGACCTTGATGCTATATGAGCTTGGAAAGTATTAGAGCAACGGTTGAGTGCCATAATGTCATTCTAAGTGCAGAACCTCCCATTCTAAGAGTGTTTGATGCCATTTGGGTTAATTATTTGATCATGGGAGTTCACGTGCTTGGAATGATCAAATTTTCTTTCAATTACCTTCACTTTGATCCTATTAGCTCTTTAGAAAGATTAGAGATGTGGTAGAGGGTCATAAGATGAACCAGAGGGAAGAACTTCCAATTCTGAGAATGCTTCTTACCATTTGGATTAATTGCTTGATCTTGGGAGTTCACAGGCTTGGAAATCATGTAATTTAATTACAATTTCCTTGACCTTGATGCTATATGAGCTTGGAAAGTATTAGAGCAACGGTTGGGTGCCATAATGTCATTCTAAGTGCAAAACCTCCCATTCAAAGAGTGTTTGTTGCCATTTGGGTTAATTACTTGACCATGGGAGTTCACATGCTTGCAATGATCAAATTTTATTTCAATGACCTTCACTTTGATCCTATTAGCTCTTTAGATAGATTAGAGATGTGGTAGAGGGTCGTAAGATAAACCAAAGGGAAGAACTTCCAAATCTAAGAATGCTTCTTACCGTTTGGGTTAATTGCTTGATCTTGGGAGTTCACGGGCTTGGAAATCAAGCAATTTATTTACAATGACCTTCACCTTCATGCTATTTGAGCATAGAACGTATGAGAGCAACGATTGAGAGCCATAAGATCATTCTAAGTGAAGAACCTCCCATTCTAAGTGTGTTTGTTGCCATTTGGGTTAATTATATGATAATGGGGGTTCATGCGCATGCAATCATCTAATTTTATTTCAATTACTTTCACTTTGATCCTATTAGCTCTTTAGAAAGATTAGAGAAGTGGTAGAAGGTCAGAAGCTGAACCAAAGGGAAGAACTTCCAATTCTGGGAATGCTTCTTACCATTTGGGTTAATTGCCTGATCTTGGGGGTTCACATGCCTGGAAATCATGTCATTTACTTATAATTACCTTCACTTTGAAGCTATTTGAGCTTGGAATGTGTGAGAGTAAGGGTTGAGTGCCATAAGATCATTCTAAGTGAAGACCCTCCCATTCTAAGAGTGTTTGTTGCCAGTTGGGTTAATTACTTGATCATGGGAATTCATGTGCTTGCAATGATCAAATTTTCTTTCAATGACCTTCACTTCCATCCTATTAGCACTTTATAAAGATTAGAGATGTGGCAGAGGGTCATAAGATGAACCACATGGAAGAACTTCCAATTCTAAGAATGCTTCTTACCATTTGGGTTAATTGCTTGATCTTGGGAGTTCACGGGCTTGGAAATCATGTAATTTAATTACAAATACCTTCTGCTTGATGCTATTTGAGTTTGGAAAGTGTTAGAGCAACGGTTGAGTGCCATAAGATCATTCTAAGTGAAGAACCTATCATTCAAAGAGTGGTTGTTGTCATTTGGGTTAATTACTTGATCATGGGAGTTCATGAGCTTGCAATGACCTAATTTTCTTTCAATTACCTTCACTTTGATCCTAGTAGCTCTATAAAAAGATTAGAGAAGTGGTAGAGGGCCAGAAGTTGAACCACAATGAAAAATTTCCAATTCTGAGATTGCTCCTTAATATTTGGGTTAATTGCTTCAACTTGGGAGTTCACGGGCTTGGAAATCATGTCGTTTACTTATAATTACATTTACTTTGAAGCTATTTGAGCTTGGAATATATTAGAGCAAGGGTTGAGAAGCATAAGATAATTCTAAGTGAAGAACCTCCCATTCCAAGAGTGTATGTTGCCATTTGCGTTAATTACTTGATCATGAGAGTTCACAAGCTTGCAATCGGCTAATTTTGTTTCAATTACCTCCACTTTGATCCTAGTAACTCTTTGCAAAGATTAGAGAAGTGGTAGAGAGCCATAAGTTGAACCGAAGGGAAGAACTTCCAATTCTAAGAATGCTTCTTACCATTTGGCTTAATTGCTTGATCTTGGAAGCTCACGGACTTTGAAATCTTGTTATTTACTTATAATTAACTTCGCTTTGAAGCTATTTGAGTTTGGAAAGTATTAGAGCAACGGTTGAGTACCATATGATCATTCTAAGTGAAGAACCTCCCATTCTAAGAGTGTTTGTTGCCATTTGGGTTAATTACTTGATCATGGGAGTTCACGTGCTTGCAATGATCAAATTTTCTTTCAATTACCTTCACTTTGATCCTATTAGCTCTTTAGAAATATTAGAGATGTGGTAGAGGGTCATAAGATGAACCAGAGGGAAGAACTTCCAATTCTGAGAATGCTTCTTACCATTTGGCTTAATTGTTTGATCTTGGGAATTCACGGGCTTGGAAATCATGTAATTTAATTACAATTTCCTTGACGTTGATGCTATATGAGCTTGGAAAGTATTAGAGCAACGGTTGGGTGCCATAATGTCATTCTAAGTGCAGAACCTCCCATTCAAAGAGTGTTTGTTGCCATTTGGGTTAATTACTTGACCATGGGAGTTCACATGCTTGCAATGATCAAATTTTATTTCAATGACCTTCACTTTTTTCCTATTAGCTCTTTAGATAGATTAGAGATGTGGTAGAGGGTCGTAAGATAAACCAAAGGGAAGAACTTCCAAATCTGAGAATGCTTCTTAGCGTTTGGGTTAATTGCTTGATCTTAGGAGTTCACGGGCTTGGAAATCAAGCAATTTAATTACAATGACCCTCACCTTCATGCTATTTGAGCATGGAACGTATGAGAGCAACGATTGAGAGCCATAAGATCATTCTAAGTGAAGAACCTCCCATTCTAAGTGTGTTTGTTGCCATTTGGGTTAATTATATGATAATGGGGGTTCATGCGCATGCAATCATCTAATTTTATTTCAATTACTTTCACTTTGATCCTATTAGCTCTTTAGAAAGATTAGAGAAGTGGTAGAGGGCCATAAGTTGAACCAAAGGGAAGAGCTTCCAATTCTGAGAATGCTTCTTACCATTTGGCTTAATTGCTTGATCTTGGGAGTTCACGGGCATGGAAATTGTGTAATTTAATTACAATTACCTTCACATTGATGCTATTTGAGCTTGGAAAGTATTTGAGCAACGGTTGAGTGTCATAAGATCATTCTAAGTGAAGAACCTCCCATTCTAAGTGTATTTGTTGCCATTTGGGTTTAATTGCAAGATCATGGGGGTTGATGAGCTTGCAATCATCTAATTTTTTTTAAATTACCTTCACTTTGATCCTATTAGATCTTTAGAAGGGTTAGTGAAGTTGTACAGGGTCATAAGATAAACTAGAGGGAAGAACTTCCATTTCTGAGAATGTTCCTTACTATTGGGTTAATTGCTTGATCTTGGCAGTTCACGGGCTTTGAAATCATGTAATTTAATTACAATTACCTTCACCTTGATGCTATTTGAGCTTGGAACGTATTAGAACAACGATCGAGAGCCATAAGATCATTCTAAGTGAAGAACCTCCCATTCTAAGAGTGTTTGTTGCCATTTGGGTTAATTTCTTGATCATGGGGGTTCACGAGCTTGCAATAATCTAATTTTCTTTCAATTACCTGCACTTTCATCCTATTAGCTCTTTAGAAAGATTAGAGTAGTGGTAGAGGGTCATAAGATGAACCAAAGGGAAGAACTTCCAATTCTGAGAATGCTTCTTACCATTTGGGTTAATTGCCTTATCTTCGGAGTTTACGGGCTTAGAAATCATGTCATTTACTTATGATTACCTTCACTTTGAAGCTATTTGATCTTGGAATGTATTAGAGTAAGGGTTGAGAGCCATAAGATCATTCTAAGTGAAGAACCTCCCATTCTAAGAGTGTTTGTTGCCAGTTTGGTTAATTACTTGATCATGGGAATTCAGGGCTTGCAATGGTCAAATTTTCTTTCAATTACCTTCACTTCCATCCTATTAGCACTTTATAAAGATTAGAGATGTGGTAGAGGGTCATAAGATGAACCACAAGGAAGAACTTCCAATTCTGAGAATGCTTCTTACCATTTGGGTTAATTGCTTGATCTTGGGAGTTCACGAGCATGGAAATCGTGTAATTTAATTACAATTACCTTCACCTTGATGCTATTTGAGCTTGGAAAGTATTCGAGCAACGGTTGAGTGTCATAAGATCATTCTAAGTGAAGAACCTCCCATTCTAAGTGTATTTATTGCCATTTGGGTTTAATTGCAAGATCATGGGGGTTCGCGAGCTTGCAATCATCTAATTTTTTTTCAATTACCTTCACTTTGATCCTATTAGATCTTTAGAAGGGTTAGTGAAGTTGTACAGGGTCATAAGATAAACTAGAGGGAAGAACTTCCATTTCTGAGAATGTTCCTTACTATTTGGGTTAATTGCTTGATCTTGGCAGTTCACGGACTTCGAAATCATGTAATTTAATTACAATTACCTTCACCTTGATGCTATTTGAGCTTGGAACGTATTAGAACGACGATCGAGAGCCATAAGATCATTCTAAGTGAAGAACATCTTATTCTAAGAGTGTTTGTTGCCATTTGGGTTAATTTCTTGATCATGGGGGTTCATGAGCTTGCAATAATCTAATTTTCTTTCAATTACCTCCACTTTCATCCTATTAGCTCTTCAGAAAGATTAGAGTAGTGGTAGAGGGTCATAAGATGAACCAAAGGGAAGAACTTCCAATTTTGAGAATGTTTCTTACTATTTGGGTTAATTGCCTTATCTTCGGAGTTTACGGGCTTAGAAATCATGTCATTTACTTATGATTACCTTCACTTTGAAGCTATTTGAGCTTGGAACGTATTAGAGCAAGGGCTGAGAGCCATAAGATCATTCAAAGTGAAGAACCTCCCATTCTAAAAGTGTTTGTTGCCATTTTGGTTAATTACTTGATCATGGGAGTTCACGTGCTTGCAATGATCAAATTTTCATTCAATTACCTTCACTTCGATCCTATTAGCTCTTTGGAAAGATTAGAGATGTGGTAGAGGGTCGTAAGATGAACCAAAGGGAAGAACTTCCAATTCTGAGAATGCTTCTTACCGTTTGGGTTAATTGCGTGATCTTGGCAGTTCACGGGCTTGGAAATCATGTAATTTACTTATGATTACCTTAACTTTGAATTTATTTGAGCTTGGAATGTATTAGAGCAAGGGTTGAGAGCCATAAGATCATTCAAAGTGAAGAACCTCCCATTCTAAGAGTGTTTGTTGCCATTTGGTTTAATTACTTAACCATGGGAGTTCACGTGCTTGCAATGATCAAATTTTCTTTCAATTACCTTCACTTTCATCCTATTAGCTCTTTGGAAAGATTAGAGATGTGATAGAGGGTCGTAAGATGAACCAAAGGGAAGAACTTCCAATTCTAAGAATGGTTCTTACCGTTTGGGTTAATTGCTTGATCTTGGCAGTTCATAGGCTTGGAAATCATGCAATTTAATCACAATCACCTTCACTTTGATGCTATTTGAGCATGAAACATATTGGAGCAACGATTGAGAGCCATAAGATCATTCTAAGTGAAGAACCTCTCATTCTAAGTGTGTTTGTTGCCATTTGGGATAATTAAATGATAATGGGGGTTCACGAGCATGCAATCATCTAATTTTAATTCAATTACCTTCACTTTGATCCTAGTAGATCTTTATAAAGGTTGGAGAAGTGGTAGAGGGCCATAAGTTGAACCAAAGGGAAGAACTTCCAATTCTGAGAATGCTCCATACCATTCGGGTTAATTGCTTGATCTTGGGAGTTCACAAGCTTGGAAGTCATGTAATTTACTTATAATTTCCTTCACCGTGAAGATATTTGAGCTTGGAAAATGTTACAGCAACGGTTGAGAGGCATAAGATCATTCTAAGTGAAGAACCTCCCATTCTAAGAGTGTTTGTTGCCATTTGGGTTAATTACTTGATCATGGGAGTTCACGAACTTGCAATCATCTAATTTTCTTTCAATTATCTTCACTTTGACCACTTATGTAATCTTTCTATAGAGCTAATAGGATCAAAGTGAAGGTAATTGAAAGAAAATTAGATGACGGCAAGCTCGTGAACTCCCATTATCATGTAATTAACCCAAACGGTATGAAGCATTCTTAGAATTGGAAGTTCTTCCCCTTTGTTCATTCTATGGCCCTCGACCACTTCTGTAACCTTTCTATAGAGTTAATAGGATCAAAGTGAAGGTAATTGAAAGGAAATTAGATGATTGCAAGCTCTTGAACTTGCTTTGTCAAGTAATTAACCCAAATGGGGACAAACACTCTTAGAATGGAATGTTCTTCACTTAAAAACATCATATGGCTCTCAACCCTTGTTCTAATTCATTCCAAGTTCAAATAGCTTCAAAGTGAAGGTAATTATAAGTAAATGACATGATTTTGAAGCCCGTGAACTCCCAAGATGAAGCAATTAACCCAAATGGTATGAAGCATTCTTAGAATTGGAAGTTCTTCACCTTTGTTCATCTTATGGACCTCGACCGCTTCTGTAATCTTTCAATAGAGCTAATAGGATCAAAGTGAAGGTAATTGAAAGAAAATTAGATGATTGCAAGCTCTTGAACTCCCATTTTCAAGCAATTAAGCCAAATGGGGACACACACTCTTAGAATGGAAGGTTCTTCACTTAGAAAGATCATATGGCTCTCAACCCTTGTTCTAAAACATTCCAAGTTCAAACAGCTTCAAAGTGAAGGTTCTTATAAGTACATGACATGATTTCCAAGCCCGTGAACTCCCAAGATGAAGCAATTAACCCAAATGGTATGAAGCATTCTTAGAATTGGAAGTTCTTCCCTTTTGTTCATCTTATGGCCCTCGACCACTTCTATAATCTTCCTATAGAGCTAATAGAATCAAAGTGAAGGTAATTGAAAGAAAATTAGATGATTGCAAACTCTTGAACTCACATTGTCAAGTAATTAACCCAAATGGGGACAAACACTCTTAGAATGGAAGGTTCTTCACTTAGAAAGATCATATGGCTCCCAACCCTTGTTGTAATACATTCCAAGTTCAAATAGCTTCAAAGTGAAGGCAATTACAAGTAAATGACATGATTTTGAAGCCAGTGAACTCCCATGATGAAGCAATTAACCCAAATGGCAAGAAGCATTCTTAGAATTGGAAGTTCTTCCCTTTTGTTCATCATATGGCCCTCGACCACTTCTATAATCTTTCTATAGAGCTAATAGGATCAAAAGTGAAGGTAATTGTAAGAAAATTAGATGATTGCAAGCTCTTGAACTCCCATTGTCAAGTAATTAACCCAAATGGGGACAAATACTCTTAGAATGGAAGGTTCTTCACTTAGAAAGATCATATGGCTCTCAACCCTAGTGGTAATACATTCCAAGTTCAAATAGCTTCAAAGTGAAGGTAATTATAAGTAAATTACCTGATTTTCAAGCCCGTGAACTCCACAAATGAAGCAATTAACCCAAATGGTGTGAAGCATTCTTAGAATTGGAAGTTCTTCCCTTTTGTTCTTCTTATGGCCCTCGACCACTTTTGTAATCTTTCTATAGAACTAATAGGATCAAAGTGAAGGTAATTGAAAGAAAATTAGATGACTGCAAGCTCGTGAACTCCCGTTATCAAGTAATTAACCCAAGTGGTATGAAGCATTCTTAGAATTGGGAGTTCTTCCCTTTTGTTCATCTTATGGTCCTCGACCACTTTTGTAATATTTCTATAGAGCTAATAGGATCAAAGCGAACGTAATTGAAAAAAAATTAGGTGATTGCAAGCTCTTGAACTCCCATTGTCAAGTAATTAACCTAAATGGGGACAAACACTCTTAGAATTGGAAGTCCTTCCCTTTTGTTCATCTTATAGCCATCCACCACTTCTGTAATCTTCCTATAGAGCTAATAGGATGAAAGTGAAGGTAATTGAAAGAAAATTAGATGACTGCAAGCTCATGAACTCCCATTATCAAGTAATTAACCCAAATTGTATGAATCATTCCTAGAATTGCAAGTTCTTCCCTTTTGTTCATCTTAATGCCCTCGACCACTTCTGTAATCTTTCTATATAGCTAATAGGATCAAAGTGAAGGTAATTGGAAGAAAATTAGATCACTGCAAGCTCCTGAACACCCACTATCAAGCAATTTACACAAATGGTATGAAGCATTCTTAGAATTGGAAGTTCTTCCCTTTTGTTCATCTTATGGCCCTCGACGGCTTCTGTAATGTTTCTATAGAGCTAATAGGATCAAAATGAAGGTAATTGAAATAAAATTAGATGATTGCAAGCTCTTGAACTCCCATTGTCAAGTAATAAACCCAAATGGGCACAAACACTCTTAGAATGGAAGGTTTTTCACTTAGAAAGATCATATGGCTCTCAACCCTTGTTCTAATACATTCTAAGTGCAAATAGCTTCAAAGTGAAGGTAATTATAAGTAAATGACATGATTTGAAGCCTGTGAACTCCCCAGTTGAAGTAATTAACCCAAATGGTACGAGGCATTCTTAAAATTGGAAGTTCTTCCCATTTGTTCATCTTATGGCCCTCGACCACTTCCGTAATCTTTCTATAGAGCTAATTGGATCAAAGTGAAGGTAATTGAAAGAAAATAAGATGATTGCAAGCTCTTGAACTCCCAATGTGAACTAATTAAGCCTAATGGACACAAACCCGCTTAGAATGGAAGGTTCTTCACTTAGAAAGATCATATGGCTCTCAACCCTTGTTCTAATACATTCCAAGTGCAAATAGTTTCAAAGTGAAGGTAATTATAAGTAAATGACATGACTTGAAGCCCGTGAACTGCCAAGTTGAAGCAATTAACCCAAATGGTATGAACCATTCTTAGAATTGGAAGTTCTTCTCATTTGTTCATCTTATGGCCCTCGATCACTTCTGTAATCTTTCTATAGAGCTAATAGGATCGAACTGAAGGTAATTTAAAGAAAATTACATGACTCTACGATCGTGAACTCCCAAGATCAAGCAATTAACCCAAATGGTAAGAAGCATTCTTAGAATTGGAAGTTCTTCTCTTATGTTCATCTTATGGCCCTCAACCACTTCGGTAATCCTTCTATAGAGCTAATAGGATCAATGTGAAGGTAATTGAAAGAAACTTAGATTATTGCAAGCTTTTGAAATCCCCTTGTCAAGTAATCAACCCAAATGGGGACAAAGACTCTTAGAATGGAAGGTTCTTCACTTAGAAAGATCATATGGCTCTCAACCCTTGTCCTAATACATTCCAAGTTCAAATAGCTTCAAAATGAAGGTATTTATAAGTAAATGACAAGATTTCAAGACCGCGAACTCCCAAGTTGAAGTAATTAACCCAAATGGTATGAAGCATTCTTAGAATTGGAAGTTCTTCCCTTTTGTTCTTCTTATGGCCCTCGACCACTCCTGTAATCTTTCTATCTAGCTAATAGGATCAAAGTGAAGGTAATCGAAACAAAATTAGATGATTGCAAGCTCTTGAAGCATTGTCAAGTAATAAACCCAAATGGGGACAAACACTCTTAGAAAGGAAGGTTCTTCACTTAGAAAGATCACATGGCTGTCAACCCTTGTCCTAATACATTCCAAGTTCAAATAACTTCAAAGTGAAGGTAATTACAAGTAAATGACATGATTTGAAGCCCGTGAACTCCCAAGTTCAAGTAATTAACCCAAATGGTATGAAGCCTTCTTAGAATTGGTAGTTCTTCCCATTTATTCATCTTATGGCCCTCGACCCCTTCCGTAATGTTTCAATAGAGCTAATAGGATCAAAGTGAAGGTAATTGAAACAAAATTAGATGATTGCAAGCTCTTGAAGCATTGTCAAGTAATAAACCCAAATGGGGACAAACACTCTTAGAATGGAAGGTTCTTCACTTAGAAAGATCACATGGCTGTCAACCCTTGTCCTAATACATTCCAAGTTCAAATAACTTCAAAGTGAAGGTAATTACAAGTAAATGACATGATTTGAAGCCCGTGAACTCCCAAGTTCAAGTAATTAACCCAAATGGTATGAAGCATTCTTAGAATTAGAAGTTCTTCCCTTTTGTTCACCTTATGGCCCTCGACCACTCCTGTAATCTTTCTATCTAGCTAATAGGATCAAAGTGAAGGTAATTGAAAGATAATTAGATGATTGCAAGATCCTGAACTCCCATTGTCAAGTAATAAACCCAAATAGGGACAAACACTATTAGAATGGAAGGTTCTTCACTTAGAAATATCATATGGCTCTCAACCCTTGTCCTAATACATTCCAAGTTCAAATAACTTCAAAGTGAAGGTAATTATAAGTAAATGACATGATTTGAAGCCCGTGAACTCCCAAGTTCAAGTAATTAACCCAAATGGTATGAAGCCTTCTTAGAATTGGTAGTTCTTCCCATTTATTCATCTTATGGCCCTCGACCCCTTCCGTAATGTTTCAATAGAGCTAATAGGATCAAAGTGAAGGTAATTGAAACAAAATTAGATGATTGCAAGCTCTTGAACTCCCATTGCAAGTAATAAACACAAATGGGGACAAACACTCTTAGAATGGAAGGTTCTTCACTTAGAAAGATCACATGGCTGTCAACCCTTGTCCTAATACATTCCAAGTTCAAATAACTTCAAAGTGAAGGTAATTACAAGTAAATGACATGATTTGAAGCCCGTGAACTCCCAAGTTCAAGTAATTAACCCAAATGGTATGAAGCCTTCTTAGAATTGGTAGTTCTTCCCATTTATTCATCTTATGGCCCTCGACCCCTTCCGTAATGTTTCAATAGAGCTAATAGGATCAAAGTGAAGGTAATTGAAACAAAATTAGATGATTGCAAGCTCTTGAAGCATTGTCAAGTAATAAACCCAAATGGGGACAAACACTCTTAGAATGGAAGGTTCTTCACTTAGAAAGTTCATATGGCTGTCAACCCTTGTTCTAATACATTCCTATTTCAAATAGCTTCAAAGTGAAGGGAAGTATATGTAAATGACATGATTGGAAGCCCGTGAACTCCCAAGTTTAAGTAATTTACCCAAATGGTATGAAGCCTTCTTAGAATTGGAAGTTCTTCCCTTTTGTTTACGTTATGGCCCTCGACCACTCCCGTAATCATTCTATCTAGCTAATAGGATCAAAGTGAAGGTAATTGAAAGATAATTAGATGATTGCAAGATCCTGAACTCCCATTGTCAAGTAATAAACCCAAATAGGGACAAACACTATTAGAATGGAAGGTTCTTCACTTAGAAATATCATATGGCTCTCAACCCTTGTCCTAATACATTCCAAGTTCAAATAACTTCAAAGTGAAGGTAATTATAAGTAAATGACATGATTTGAAGCCCGTGAACTCCCAAGTTGAAGTAATTAACCCAAATGGTATGAAGCCTTTTTAGAATTGGAAGTTCTTCCCTTATCTTTATCTTATGGCCCTCGACCACTTCTGTAATGTTTCTATAGAGCTAATAGGATCAAAGTGATGGTAATTGAAAGAAAATTAGACGATTGCAAGCTCTTGAACTCCCATTGTCAAGTAATAAACCCAAATAGGGACAAACACTATTAGAATGGAAGGTTCTTCACTTAGAAAGATCATATGGCTCTCAACCCTTGTCCTAATACATTCCAAGTTCAAATAGCTTCAAAGTGAAGGTAATTACAAGTAAATGACATGATTTGAAGCCCGTGAACACCCAAGTTCAAGTAATTAACCCAAATGGTATGAAGCCTTCTTAGAATTGGTAGTTCTTCCCATTTATTCATCTTATGGCCCTCGACCCCTTCCGTAATGTTTCAATAGAGCTAATAGGATCAAAGTGAAGGTAATTGAAACAAAATAAGATGATTGCAAGCTCTTGAAGCATTGTCAAGTAATAAACCCAAATGGGGACAAACACTCTTAGAATGGAAGGTTCTTCACTTAGAAAGATCACATGGCTGTCAACCCTTGTCCTAATACATTCCAAGTTCAAATAACTTCAAAGTGAAGGTAATTACAGGTAAATGACATGATTTGAAGCCCGTGAACTCCCAAGTTGAAGTAATTAACCCAAATGGTATGAAGCCTTCTTAGAATTGGTAGTTCTTCCCATTTATTCATCTTATGGCCCTCGACCCCTTCCGTAATGTTTCAATAGAGCTAATAGGATCAAAGTGAAGGTAATTGAAACAAAATTAGATGATTGCAAGCTCTTGAACTCCCATTGCAAGTAATAAACACAAATGGGGACAAACACTCTTAGAATGGAAGGTTATTCACTTAGAAAGATCATACGGCTCTTAACCCTTGTGCTAATACATTCCAAGTCAAATAGCTTCAAAGTAAAGGTAAGTATAAGTAAATGACATGATTTGAAGCCCATGAACTCCCAAGATGAAGTAATTAACCCAAATGGTATGAAGCATTCTTAGAATTGGAAGTTCTTCCCTTAGCTTCATCTTATGGCCCTCGACCACTTCTGTAATGTTTCTATAGAGGTAATAGGATCAAAGTGAAGGTAATTCAAAGAAAATTAGATGATTGCAAGCTCTTGAACTCCCATTGTCAAGTAATGAAACCAAATGGGGACAAACACTCTTAGAATGGAAGGTTCTTCACTTAGAAAGATCACATGGCTGTCAACCCTTGTCCTAATACATTCCAAGTTCAAATAGCTTCAAAGTGAAGGTAATTATAAGTAAATGACATGATTTGAAGCCCGTGAACTCCCAAGTTGAAGTAATTAACCCAAATGGTATGAAGCATTCTTAAAATTGGAAGTTCTCCCATTTTGTTCACCTTATGGCCCTCGACCACTCCTATAATCTTTCTATGTAGCTAATAGGATCAAAGTGATGGTAATTGAAAGAAAATTGGATGATTGCAAGCTCTTGAACTCCCATTGTCAAGTAATAAAACCCAAATAGGGACAAACACTATTAGAATGGAAGGTTCTTCACTTAGAAATATCATATGGCTCTCAACCCTTGTCCAAATACATTCCAAGTTCAAATAACTTCAAAGTGAAGGTAATTATAAGTAAATGACATGGTTTGAATCCCGTGAACTCCCAAGTTGAAGTAATTAACCCAAATGGTATGAAGCCTTTTTAGAATTGGAAGTTCTTCCCTTATCTTCATCTTATGGCCCTCGACCATTTTCGTAATGTTTCTATAGAGCTAATAGGATCAAAGTGATGGTAATTGAAAGAAAATTAGACGATTGCAAGCTCTTGAACTCCCATTGTCAAGTAATAAACCCAAATAGGGACAAACACTATTAGAATGGAAGGTTCTTCACTTAGAAAGATCATATGGCTCTCAACCCTTGTCCTAATACATTCCAAGTTCAAATAGCTTCAAAGTGAAGGTAATTATAAGTAAATGAGATGATTTGAAGCCCGTGAAATCCCAAGTTGAAGGAATTAACCCAAATGGTATGAAGCATTCTTAAAATTGGAAGTTCTCCCATTTTGTTCACCTTATGGCCCTCGACCACTCCTATAATCTTTCTATGTAGCTAATAGGATCAAAGTGATGGTAATTGAAAGAAAATTGGATGATTGCAAGCTCTTGAACACCCATTGTCAAGTAATAAAACCAAATAGGGACAAACACTATTAGAATGGAAGGTTCTTCACTTAGAAAGATCATATGGCTCTCAACCCTTGTCCTAATACATTCCAAGTTCAAATAACTTCAAAGCGAAGGTAATTATAAGTAAATGACATGATTTGAAGCCCGTGAACTCCCAAGTTGAAGTAATTAACCCAAATGGTATGAAGCCTTCTTAGAATTGGAAGTTCTTCCCTTTTCTTCATCTTTTGGCCCTCGACCTCTTCTGTAATATTTCTATATAGCTAATAGGATCAAAGTGAAGGTAATTGACAGAAAATTACATGGTTGCAAGCTCTTGAACTCCCATTGTCAAGTAATAAACCCAAAAGGCGACAAACACACTTAGAGTGGAAGGTTCTTCTCTTAGAAAGATCATATGACTCTCAACCCTTCTTCTAATATAGGCCAAGTTGAAATAGCTTCAAAGTGAAGCTAATTATAAGTAAATGACATGATTTCCAAGCCTGTGAACTCCCAAGATCAAGCAATTAACCCAAATGGCATGAAGCATTCTCAGAATAGAAAGTTCTTCCCTTTTCTTCATTTTATGGCCCTCGACCATTTCTGTGATCTTTCTATAGAGCTAATAGGATCAAAGTGAAGGTAATCGAGACAAAATTAGATCATTGGAAGCTCTTAAACTCCCATTGTCAAGTAATAAACCCAAATGGGGACAAACACTCTCAGAATGGAAGGCTCTTCGCTTAGAAAGATCATATGGCTCTCAACACCTGTGCTAATACATTCCAAGTTCAAATAGCTTCAAACTGAAGGTAACTATAAGTAAATGAGATGATTTGAAGCTCGTGAACTCCCAAGTTGAAGTAATTAACCCAAATGGTATGAAGCCTTCTTAAAATTGGAAGTTCTCCCATTTTGTTCACCTTCTGGCCCTCGACCACTCCTGTAATCTTTCTATCTAACTAATAGGATCAAAGTGATCGTAATTGAAAGAAAATTAGATGGTTGCAAGCTGTTGAACTCCCATTGTCAAGTAATAAACCCAAATAGGGACAAACACTATTAGAATGGAAGGTTCTTCACTTAGAAAGATCATATGGCTCTCAACCCTTGTCCTAATACATTCCAAGTTCAAATAACTTCAAAGTGAAGGTAATTATAAGTAAATGACATGATTTTAAGCCCGTGAACTCCCAAGTTGAAGTAATTAACCCAAATGGTATGAAGCGTTCTTAGAATTGGAAGTTCTTCCCTTTTCTTCATCTTACGGCCCTCGACCCCTTCAGTAATATTTCTATATAGCTAATAGGATCGAAGTGAAGGTAATGGAAACAAAATTAGATGATTGCAAGCTCTTGAACTCCCATTGTCAAGTAATAAACCCAAATGGGGACAAACACTCTTATAATGGAAGGTTATTCACTTAGAATGATCATATGGCCCTCAACCCTTGTCCTAATACATTCCAAGTTCAAATAGCTTGAAAGTGAAGGTAATTATAAGTAAATGACATGATTTGAAACCCGTGAACTCCCAAGTTGAAGTAATTAACCCAAATGGTATGAAGCCTTCTTAAAATTGGAAGTTCTCCCATTTTGTTCACCTTATGGCCCTCGACCACTCCCCGTAATCATTCTATAAAGCTAATAGGATCAAAGTGAAGGTAATTGAAAGACAATTAGATGATTGCAAGATCCTGAACTCCCATTGTCAAGTAATAAACCCAAATGGGGACAAACACTCTTAGAATGGAAGGTTATTCACTTAGAAAGATCATATGGCTCTCAACCCTTGTTCTAATATAGGCCAAGTTCAAATAGCTTCAAAGTGAAGGTAATTATAAGTAAATGACATGGTTTGAAGCCCGTGAACTCCCAAGTTGAAGTAATTAACCCAAATGGTATGAAGCCTTCTTAGAATTGGAAGTTCTTCCCTTTTGTTCATCTTATGGCCCTCTACCCTTCTGTAATGTTTCCATAGAGCTAATAGGATCAAAGTGAGGGTAATTGAAAGAAAATTAGATGATTGCAAGCTCTTGAACTCCCATTGTCAAGTAATAAACCCAAATGGGGACAAACACTCTTAGAATGGAAGGTTCTTCACTTAGAAATATCATATGGCTCTCAACCCTTGTCCTAATACATTCCACGTTCAAATAGCTTGAAAGTGAAGGTAATTATAAGTAAATGACATGATTTGAAACCCGTGAACTCCCAAGTTGAAGTAATTAACCCAAATGGTATGAAGCCTTCTTAAAATTGGAAGTTCTCCCATTTTGTTCACCTTATGGCCCTCGACCACTCCTGTAATCATTCTATAAAGCTAATAGGATCAAAGTGAAGGTAATTGAAAGACAATTAGATGATTGCAAGATCCTGAACTCCCATTGTCAAGTAATAAACCCAAATGGGGACAAACACTCTTAGAATGGAAGGTTATTCACTTAGAAAGATCATATGGCTCTCAACCCTTGTTCTAATACATTCCAAGTTCAAATAGCTTCAAAGTGAAGGTAATTATAAGTAAATGACATTATTTGAAGCCCGTCAACTCCCAAGTTGAAGTAATTAACCCAAATGGTATGAAACATTCTTATAATTGGAAGTTCTTCCCTTTTGTTCATCTTATGGCCATCGACCGCCTCTGTCATCTTTCTAAAGAGCTAATAGGATCAAAGTGAAGGTAATTGAAAGAAAATTAGATGATTGCAAGCTCTTGAACTCCCGTTGTCAAGTAATAAACCCAAATGGCGACAAACACTCTTAGAATGGAAGGTTGTTCACTTAGAAAGATCATATGGCCCTCAACCATATTTCTAATACATTCCAAGTGCAAATAGCTTCAAAGTGAAGGTAATTATAAGTAAATGACATGATTTGAAGCCCGTGAACTCCCAAGTTCAAGTAATTAACCCAAATGGTATGAAGCCTTCTTAGAATTGGAAGTTCTTCCCTTTTGTTCATCTTATGGCCCTCTACCCTTCTGTAATGTTTCAATAGAGCTAATAGGATCAAAGTGATGGTAATTGAAACAAAATTAGATGATTGCAAGCTCTTAAAATCCCATTGTCAAGTAATAAACCCAAATGGGGACAAACACTCATAGAATGGAAGGTTCTTCACTTAGAAAGATGATATGGCTCTCAACCCTTGTCCTAATACATTCCAAGTTCAAATAACTTCAAAGTGAAGGTAATTATAAGTAAATGACATGATTTGAAGCCCGTGAACTCCCAAGTTCAAGTAATTAACCCAAATGGTATGAAGCCTTCTTAGAATAGGAAGTTCTTCCCTTTTGTTCATCTTATGGCCCTCTACCCTTCTGTAATGTTTCAATAGAGCTAATAGGATCAAAGTGATGGTAATTGAAACAAAATTAGATGATTGCAAGCTCTTAAAATCCCATTGTCAAGTAATAAACCCAAATGGGGACAAACACTCATAGAATGGAAGGTTCTTCACTTAGAAAGATGATATGGCTCTCAACCCTTGTCCTAATACATTCCAAGTTCAAATAACTTCAAAGTGAAGGTAATTATAAGTAAATGACATGATTTGAAGCCCGTGAACTCCCAAGTTGAAGTAATTAACCCAAATGGTTTGAAGCCTTCTTAGAATTGGAAGTTCTTCCCTTATCTTCATCTTATGGGCCTCGACCACTTCTGTAATGTTTCTATAGAGCTAATAGGATCAAAGTGATGGTAATTGAAAGACAATTGGACGATTGCAAGCTCTTGAACTCCCATTGTCAAGTAATAAACCCAAATAGGAACAAACACTATTAGAATGGAAGGTTCTTTACTTAGAAAGATCATATGGCTCTCAACCCTTGTCCTAATACATTCCAAGTTCAAATAACTTCAAAGTGAAGGTAAATATAAGTAAATGACATGATTTGAAGCCCGTGAACTCCCAAGTTGAAGTAATTAACCCAAATGGTATGAAGCCTTCTTAGAATTGGAAGTTCTTCCCTTATCTTCATCCTATGGGCCTCGACCACTTCTGTAATGTTTCTAAAGAGCTAATAGGATCAAAGTGATGGTAATTGAAAGACAATTAGACGATTGCAAGCTCTTGAACTCCCATTGTCAAGTAATAAACCCAAATAGGGACAAACACTATTAGAATGGAAGGTTCTTCACTTAGAAAGATCATATGGCTCTCAACCCTTGTCCTAATACATTGCAAGTTCAAATAACGTCAAAGTGAAGGTAATTATAAGTAAATGACATGATTTGAAGCCCATGAACTCTCAAGTTGAAGTAATTAACCCAAATGGTATGAAGCATTCTTAAAATTGGAAGTTCTCCCATTTTGTTCACCTTATGGCCCTCGACCACTCCTGTAATCTTTCTATGTAGCTAATAGGATCAAAGTGAAGGTAATCGAGACAAAATTAGATGATTGGAACCTCTTAAACTCCCTTTGTCAAGTAATAAACCCAAATGGGGACAAACACTCTTAGAATGGAAGGTTCTTCACTTAGAAAGATCATATGGCTCTCAACCCTTGTTCTAATACATTCCAAGTTCAAATAGCTTCAAAGTGAAGGTAACTATAAGTAAATGACGTGATTTGAAGCCCTTGAACTCCCAAGTTGAAGTAATTAACCCAAATGGTATGAAGCCTTCTTAAAATTGGAAGTTCTCCCATTTTGTTCACCTTCTGGCCCTCGACCACTCCTGTAATCCTTCTATCTAACTAATAGGATCAAAGTGATAGTAATTGAAAGAAAATTAGATTATTGCAAGCTCTTGAACTCCCACTGTCAAGTAATAAACCCAAATATGGACAAACACTATTAGAATGGAAGGTTCTTCACTTAGAAATATCATATGGCTCTCAACCCTTGTCCTAATACATTCCACGTCCAAATAGCTTGAAAGTGAAGGTAATTATAAGTAAATGACATGACTTGAAGCCCGTGAACTCCCAAGTTGAAGTGATTAACCCAAATGGTATGAAGCCTTCTTAGAATTGGAAGTTCTTCCCTTTTCTTCATCTTATGGCCCTCGACCGCCTCTGTAATCTTTCTATATGGCTAATAGGATCAAACTGAAGGTAATTGACAAAAAATTACATGGTTGCAAGCTCTTGAACTCCCATTGTCAAGTAATAAACCCAAAAGGGGACAAACACACTTAGAGAGAAAGGTTCTTCTCTTAGAAAGATCATATGACTCTCAACCCTTGTTCTAATACAGGCCAAGTTCAAATAGCTTCAAAGCGAAGGTAATTGTAAGTAAATGACAATATTTGAAGCTCGTGAACTCCCTAGTTGAAGTAATTAACCCAAATGGTATGAAGCCTTCATAGAATTGGAAGTTCTTCCCTTTTGTTCATCTTATGGCCCTCTACCCTTCTGTAATGTTTCAATAGAGCTAATAGGATCAAAGTGAGGGTAATTGAAACAAAATGAGATGATTGCAAGCTCTTGAACTCCCATTGTCAAGTAATAAACCCAAATGGGGACAAACACTCTTAGAATGGAAGGTTCTTCACTTAGAAATATCATATGGCTCTCAACCCTTGTCCGAATACATTCCACGTTCAAATAGCTTCAAAGTGAACGTAATTATAAGTAAATGACATGATTTGAAACCCGTGAACTCCCAAGTTGAAGTAATTAACCCAAATGGTATGAAGCCTTCTTAAAATTGGAAGTTCTCCCATTTTGTTCACCTTATGGCCCTCGACCACTCCTGTAATCATTCTATAAAGCTAATAGGATCAAAGTGAAGGTAATTGAAAGAAAATTAGATGATTGCAAGATCCTGAACTCCCATTGTCAAGTAATAAACCCAAATTGGGACAAACACTCTTAGATTGGAAGGTTATTCACTTAGAAAGATCATATGGCTCTCAACCCTTGTTCTAATACATTCCAAGTTCAAATAGCTTTAAAGTGAAGGTAATTATATGTAAATGACATGATTTGAAGCCCATGAACTCCTAAGTTGAAGTAATTAACCCAAATGGTATGAAGCCTTCTTAGAATTGGAAGTTCTTCCCTTTTGTTCATCTTTTGGCCCTCTACCCTTCTGTAATGTTTCAATAGAGCTAATAGGATCAAAGTGTGGGTAATTGAAACAAAATTAGATGATTGCAAGCTCTTGAACTCCCATTGTCAAGTAATAAACCCAAAAGGGGACAAACACACTTAGAGAGAAAGGTTCTTCTCTTAGAAAGATCATATGACTCTCAACCCTTGTTCTAACACAGGCCAAGTTCAAATAGCTTCAAAGTGAAGGTAATTGTAAGTAAATGACATGATTTGAAGCCCGTGAACTCTCAAGTTGAAGTAATTAACCCAAATGGTATGAAGCATTCTTAAAATTGGAAGTTCTCCGATTTTGTTCACCTTATGGCCCTCGACCACTCCTGTAATCTTTCTATGTAGCTAATAGGATCAAAGTGAAGGTAATCGAGACAAAATTAGATGATTGGAACCTCTTAAACTCCCTTTCTCAAGTAATAAACCCTAATGGGGACAAACACTCTTAGAATGGAAGGTTCTTCACTTAGAAATATCATATGGCTCTCAACCCTTGTCCTAATACATTCCACGTTCAAATAGCTTCAAAGTGAAGGTAATTATAAGTAAATGACATGATTTTAAGCCCGTGAACTCCCGAATTGAAGTAATTAACCCAAATGGTATGAAGCCATCTTAGAATTGGAAGTTCTTCCCTTATCTTCATCTTATGGCCCTCTACCACTTCTGTAATGTTTCTATAGAGCTAATACGATCAAAGTGATCGTAATTGAAAGAAATTAGACGATTGCAAGCTCTTGAACTCCCATTGTCAAGTAATAAACCCAAATAGGGACAAACACTATTATAATGGAAGGTTCTTCACTTAGAAAGATCATATGGCTCTCAACCCTTGTTCTAATACATTCCAAGTTCAAATAGCTTCAAAGCGAAGGTAATTATAAGTAAATAACATGATTTGAAGCCCGTGAACTCCCAAGTTGAAGTAATTTACCCAAATGGCATGAAGCATTCTTATAATTGGAAGTTCTTCCATTTTGTTCATCTTATGGCCATCGACCACCGCTGTAATCATTCCAAAGAGATAATAGGATCAAAGTGAAGGTAATTGAAAGAAAATTAGATGATTGCAAGCTCTTGAACTCCCATTGTCAAGTAATAAACCCAAATGGGGACAAACACTCTTAGAATGCAAGGTTCTTCACTTAGAAGTATCATATGGCTCTCAACCGTTGTTCTAATACATTCCAAGTTCAAATAGTTCAAAGTGAAGGTAATTATAAGTAAATGACATGATTTGTAGCCCGCGAACTCCCAAGTTGAAGTAATTAATCCAAATGGTATGAAGCCTTCTTAGAATTGGAAGTTCTTCCCTTTTGCTCATCTCATGCCCCTCGACGACTTCTGTAATGGTTCTATAGAGCTAATAGGATCAAAGTGAAGGTAATTGATAGAAAATTAGATGATTGCAAGCTCTAGAACTCCCATTGTCAAGTAATAAACCCAAATGGGGACAAACACTCTTAGAATGGAAGGTTCTTCAGTTAGAAAGATCATATGGCTTTTAACCCTTGTTCTAATACATTCCAGGTGCAAATAGCTTCAAAGTGAAGGTAATTATAAGTAATTGATCTGATTTGAAGCTCGTGAACTCCCAAGTTGAAGTAATTAACCCAAATGGTATGAAGCCTTCTTACAATTGGAAGTTCTTCCCTTTTGTTCACCTTATGGCCCTCGACCACTCCTGTAATCATTCTATAAAGCTAATTGGATCAAAGTGAAGGTAATTGAAAGAAAATTAGATGATTGCAAGCTCTTGAACTCCCATTGTCAAGTAATAAACCCAAATGAGGACAAACACTCTTAGAATGGAAGGTTCTTCAGTTAGAAAGATCATATGGCTCATAACACTTGTTCTAATACATTCCAGGTTCAAATAGCTTCAAAGTGAAGGTAATTATAAGTAAATGACAATATTTGAAGCTCGTGAACTCCCAAGTTGAAGTAATTAACCCAAATGGTATGGAGCCTTCTTAGAATTGGAAGTTCTTCCCTTTTGTTCATCTTATGCCCCTTGACGACTTCTGTAATGGTTCTATAGAGCTAATAGGATCAAAGTGAAGGTAATTGATAGAAAATTAGATGATTGCAAGCTCATGAACTCCCATTGTCAAGTAATAAACCCAAATGGGGACAAACACTCTTAGAATGGAAGGTTCTTCAGTTAGAAAGATCATATGGCTTTTAACCCTTGTTCTAATACATTCCAAGTGCAAATAGCTTCAAAGTGAAGGTAATTATAAGTAAATGACATGATTTGAAGCTCGTGAACTCCCAAGTTGAAGTAATTAACCCAAATGGTATGAAGCATTCTTACAATTGGAAGTTCTTCCCTTTTGTTCACCTTATGGGCCTTGACCACTCCTGTAATCATTCTATAAAGCTAATTGGATCAAAGTGAAGGTAATTGAAAGAAAATTAGATGATGGCAAGCTCCTGAACTCCCATTGTCAAGTAATAAACCCAAATGGGGACAAACACTCTTAGAATGGAAGGTTATTCACTTAGAAAGATCATATGGCTCTCAACCCTTGTTCTAATACATTCCAAGTTCAAATAGCTTTAAAGTGAAGGTAATTATAAGTAAATGACATGATTTGAAGCCCATGAACTCCCAAGTTGAAGTAATTAACCCAAATGGTATGAAGCCTTCTTAGAATTGGAAGTTCTTCCCTTTTGTTCATCTTATGGCCCTCTACCCTTCGGTAATGTTTCAATAGAGCTAATAGGATCAAAGTCAAGGTAATTGAAAGAAAATTATGTGATTGTAAGTTCCTAAACTCCCATTGTCAAGTAATAAACCCAAATGGGGACAAACACTCTTAGAGTGGAAGGTTATTCACTTAGAAAGACCATATGGCTCTCAACCCTTGTTCTAATACATTCCAAGTTCAAATAGCTTTAAAGTGAAGGTAATTATAAGTAAATGACATTATTTGAAGCACGTGAACTCCCAAGTTGAAGTAATTAACCCAAATGGTATGAAGCCTTCTTAGAATTGGAAGTTCTTCCCTTTTGTTCATCTTATGGCCCTCGACGACTTCTGTAATGGTTCTATAGAGCTAATAGGATCAAAGTGAAGGTAATTGATAGCAAATTAGATGATTGCAAGCTCTTGAACTCCCATTGTCAAGTAATAAACCCAAATGGGGACAAACACTCTTAGAATGGAAGGTTCTTCAGTTAGAAAGATCATATGGCTTTTAACACTTGTTCTAATACAGTACAGGTTCAAATAGCTTCAAAGTGAAGGTAATTATAAGTAAATGACATGATTTGAAGCCCGTGAACTCCCAAGTTGAAGTAATTAACCCAAATGGTATGAAGCCTTCTTACAATTAGAAGTTCTTCCTTTTTGTTCGTCTTATGGCCCTCGACCTCTCCTGTAATCATTTTATAAAGCTAATAGGATCAAAGTGAAGGTAATTCAAAGAAAATTAGATGATTGCAAGATCCTGAACTCCCATTGTCAAGTAATAAACCCAAATGGGGACAAACACTCTTAGAATGGAAGGTTATTCACTTAGAAAGATCATATGGCTCTCAACCCTTGTTCTAATACATTCCAAGTTCAAATGGCTTTAAAGTGAAGGTAATTATAAGTTAATGACATGATTTGAAGCCCATGAACTCCCAAGTTGAAGTAATTAACCCAAATGGTATGAAGCCTTCTTAGAATTGGAAGTTCTTCCCTTTTGTTCATCTTATGACCCTCTACCCTTCTATAATGTTTCAATAGAGATAATAGGATCAATGTGAAGGTAATTGAAACAAAATTAGATGATTGCAAGCTCTTGAACTCCCATTGTCAAGTAATAAACCCAAATGGGGACAAACACTCTTAGAATGGAAGGTTATTCACTTAGAAAGATCATATGGCTCTCAACCCTTGTTCTTATACTTTCCAAGTTCAAATTGCTTCAAAGTGAAGGTAATTATAAGTAAATGACATGATTTGAAGCCGATGAACTCCCAAGTTGAAGTAATTAACCCAAACGTTATGAAGCCTTCTTAGAATTGGAAGTTCTTCCTTTTTGTTCGTCTTATGGCCCTCTACCCTTCTGTAATGTTTCAATAGAGCTAATAGGATCAAAGTGAAGGTAATTGAAACAAAATGAGATGATTGCAAGCTCTTGAACTCCCATTGTCAAGTAATAAACCCAAATGGGGACAAACACTCTTAGAATGGAAGGTTATTCACTTAGAAAGATCATATGGCTCTTAACATTTGTTCTAATACATTCCAGGTGCAAATAGCTTCAAAGTGAAGGTACTTATAAGTAAATGACATGATTTGAAGCCCGTGAACTCCCAAGTTGAAGTAATTAACCCAAATGGTATGAAGCCTTCTTACAATTGGAAGTTCTTCCCTTTTGTTCACCATATGGCCCTCGACCACTCCTGTAATCATTCTATAAAGCTAATTGGATCAAAGTGAAGGTAATTGAAAGAAAATTAGATGATGGCGAGCTCCTGAACTCCCATTGTCAAGTACTAAACCCAAATGGGGACAAACACTCTTAGAATGGAAGGTTATTCACCTAGAAAGATCATATGGCTCTCAACCCTTGTTCTAATACATTCCAAGTTCAAATAGCTTCAAAGTGAAGGTAATTATAAGTAAATGACATGATTTGAAGCCCATGAAATCCCAAGTTGAAGTAATTAACGCAAATGGTATGAAGCCTTCTTACAATTGGAAGTTCTTCCCTTTTATTCACCTTATGGCCCTCGACCACTCCTGTAATCATTCTATAAAGCTACTTGGATCAAAGTGAAGGTAATTGAAAGAAAATTAGATGGTTGCAAGCTCTTGAACTCCCATTGTCAAGTAATAATCCCAAATGGGGGGAAACACTCTTAGAATGGAAGGTTCTTCAATTAGAAAGATCATATGGCTCTCAACCCTTGTTCTTATACATTCCAAGTTCAATTGCTTCAAAGTGAAGGTAATTATAAGTAAATGACTTGATTTGAAGCCGGTGAACTCCGAACGTAAAGGAATTAACCCAAATGGTATGAAGCATTCTTATAATTGGAAGTTCTTCCCTTTTGTTCATCTTATGGCCATCGACCATCTCTGTAATCTTTCTAAAGAACTAATAGGATCAATGTTAGGGTAATTGAAATAAAATTAGATGATTGCAAGCTCTTAAACTCCCATTGTCAAGTAATAAACCCAAATGGGGACAAACACTTTTAGAATGCAAGGTTCTTCACTTAGAAAGATCATATGGCTCTCAACCCTTGTTCTAATACATTCCAAGTTCAAATAGCTTCAAAGTGAAGGTCATTATGAGTAAAAGACATGATTTGAAGCCCATGAACTCCCAAGTTGAAGTAATTAACCCAAATGGTATGAAGCATTCTTATAAATGGAAGTTCTTCCCTTTTTGTTCATCTTATGGCCATCGACCGCCTCTGTAATCTTTCTACAGAGCTAATAGGATCAAATTGAACGTAATTGAATGAAATTAGATGATTGCCAGCTCTTGAACTCCCATTGTCAAGTAATAAACCCAAATGGGGACAAACACTCTTAGAATGGAAGGTTCTTCACTTAGAAAGATCATATGGCTCTCAACCCTTGTTCTAATACATTCCAAGTTCAAATAGCTTGAAAGTGAAGGTAATTATAAGTAAATGACATGATTTGAAGCCCGTGAACACACAAGTTGAAGTAATTAACCCAAATGGTATGAAGCATTCTTATAATTGGAAGTTCTTCCCTTTTGTTCATCTTATGGCCATCAACCATCTCTGTAATCTTTCTAAAGAACTAATAGGATCAAAATGAAGGTAATTGAAAGAAAATTAGATGATTGCAAGCTCTTGAACTCCCATTGTCAAGTAATAAACCCAAATGGGGACAAACACTTTTAGAATGCAAGTTTCTTCACTTAGAAAGATCATATGGCTCTCAACCGTTGTTCTAATACATTCCAAGTTCAAATTGCTTCAAAGTGAAGGTAATTATAAGTAAATGACATGATTTGAAGCCCGTGAACTCCCAAGTTGAAGTAATTAACCCAAATGGTACGGAGCATTCTTAGAATTGGGAGTTCTTCCCTTTTGTTAATCTTATGGTCCTCTACCCCTTCTGTAATGTTTGTATAGAGCTAATAGGATAAAAGTGAAGGTAATTGAAACAAAATTAGATGATTGCAAGCTCTTGAACTCCCATTGTCAAGTAATAAACCCAAATGGAGACAAACACTCTTAGAATGGAAGGTTCTTCACTTAGAAAGATCATATGGCTCTCAACGCTTGTTCTAATACATTCCAAGTTCAAATAGCTTCAAAGTTAAGGTAATTATAAGTAAATGACATGATTTGAAGCCCGTGAACTCCCAAATTGAAGTAATTAACCCAAATGGTATGAAGCATTCTTATAAATGCAAGTTCTTCCCTTTTTGTTCATCTTATGGCCATCGACCATCTCTGTAATCTTTCTAAAGAACTAATAGGATCAAAGTTAGGGTAATTGAAATAAAATTAGATGGTTCCAAGCTCTTGAACTCCCATTGTCAAGTAATAAACCCAAATGGGGACAAACACTTTTAGAATGCAAGTTTCTTCACTTAGAAAGATCATATGGCTCTCAACCGTTGTTCTAATACATTCCACGTTCAAATTGCTTCAAAGTGAAGGTAATTATAAGGAAATGACATGATTTGAAGACCGTGAACTCCCAAGTTGAAGTAATTAACCCAAATGGTACGGAGCATTCTTAGAATTGGAAGTTCTTCCCTTTTGTTAATCTTATGGCCCTCTACCCCTTCTGTAATGTTTGTATAGAGCTAATAGGATCAAAGTGAAGGTAATTGAAACAAAATTAGATGATTGCAAGCTCTTGAACTCCCATTGTCAAATAATAAACCCAAATGGAGACACACACTCTTAGAATGGAAGGTTCTTCACTTAGAAAGATCATATGGCTCTCAACGCTTGTTCTAATACATTCCAAGTTCAAATAGCTTCAAAGTTAAGGTAATTATAAGTAAATGACATGATTTGAAGCCCGTGAACTCCCAAATTGAAGTAATTAAGCCAAATGGTATGAAGCATTCTTATAAATGCAAGTTCTTCCCTTTTTGTTCATCTTATGGCCATCGACCACCTCTGTAATCTTTCTAAAGAACTAATAGGATCAAAGTTAAGGTAATTGAAATAAAATTAGATGATTGCAAGCTCTTGAACTCCCATTGTCAAGTAATAAACCCAAATGGGGACAAACACTCTTAGAATGCAAGGTTCTTCACTTAGAAAGATCATATGGCTCTCAACCGTTGTTCTAATACATTCCAAGTTCAAATTGCTTCAAAGTGAAGGTAATTATAAGTAAATGACATGATTTGAAGCCCGTGAACACCCAAGTTGAAGTAATTAACCCAAATGGTATGAAGCATTCTTATAATTGGAAGTTCTTCCCTTTTGTTCATCATATGGCCATCGACCACCTCTGTAATCTTTCTAAAGAACTAATAGGATCAAAGTTAAGGTAATTGAAATAAAATTAGATGATTGCAAGCTCTTGAGCTGCCATTGTCAAGTAATAAACCCAAATGGGGACAAACACTCTTAGAATGCAAGGTTCTTCACTTAGAAAGATCATATGGCTCTCAACCATTGTTCTAATACATTCCAAGTTCAAATTGCTTCAAAGTGAAGGTAATTATAAGTAAATGACATGATTTGAAGCCCGTGAACTCCCAACTTGAAGTAATTAACCCAAATGGTACGGAGCATTCTTAGATTTGGAAGTTCTTCCGTTTTGTTAGTCTTATGGCCCTCTACCCCTTCTGTAATGTTTCTATAGAGCTAATAGGATCAAAGTGAAGGTAATTGAAAGAAAATTAGATGATTGCAAGCTCTTGAACACCCATTGTCAAGTAATATACCCAAATGGAGACAAACACTCTTAGAATGGAAGGTTCTTCACTTAGAAAGATCATATGGCTCTCAACCCTTGTTCTAATACATTCCAAGTTCAAATAGCTTCAAAGTGAAGGTAATTATAAGTAAATGAAATGATTTGAAGCCCGTGAACTCCCGAATTGAGGTAATTAACCCAAATGGAATGAAGCATTCATATAAATGGAAGTTCTTCCCTTTTTGTTCATCTTATGGCCATCGAGCATCTCTGTAATCTTTCTAAAGAACTAATAGGATCAAAGTTAAGGTAATTGAAATAAAATTAGATGATTGCAAGATCTTGAACTCCCATTGTCAAGTAATAAAACCAAATGGGGACAAACACTTTTAGAATGCAAGGTTCTTCACTTAGAAAGATCATATGGCTCTCAACCGTTGTTCTAATACATTCCAAGTTCAACTAGCTTCAAAGTGAAGGTAATTATAAGTAAATGACATGATTTGAAGCCCGTGAACACCCAAGTTGAAGTAATTAACCCAAATGGTATGAAGCATTCTTATAATTGGAAGTTCTTCCCTTTTGTTCATCTTATGGCCATCGAGCATCTCTGTAATCTTTCTAAAGAACTAATAGGATCAAAGTTAGGGTAATTGAAATAAAATTAGATGGTTGGAAGCTCTTGAACTCCCATTGTCAAGTAATAAACCCAAATGGGGACAAACACTTTTAGAATGAAAGTTTCTTCACGTAGAAAGATCATATGGCTCTCAACCGTTGTTCTAACACATTCCACGTTCAAATTGCTTCAAAGTGAAGGTAATTATAAGGAAATGACACGATTTGAAGCCCGTGAACTCCCAAGTTGAAGTAATTAACCCAAATGGTACGGAGCATTCTTAGAATTGGAAGTTCTTCCCTTTTGTTAATCTTATGGCCCTCTACCCCTTCTGTAATGTTTGTATAGAGCTAATAGGATCAAAGTGAAGGTAATTGAAACAAAATTAGATGATTGCAAGCTCTTGAACTCCCATTGTCAAGTAATAAACCCAAATGGGGACAAACACTCTTAGAATGCAAGGTTCTTCACTTAGAAAGATGATATGGCTCTCAACCGTTGTTCTAATACATTCCAAGTTCAAATTGCTTCAAAGTGAAGGTAATTATAAGTAAATGACATGATTTGAAGCCCGTGAACACCCAAATTGAAGTAATTAAGCCAAATGGTATGAAGCATTCTTATAAATGCAAGTTCTTCCCTTTTTGTTCATCTTATGGCCATCGACCACCTCTGTAATCTTTCTAAAGAACTAATAGGATCAAAGTTAAGGTAATTGAAATAAAATTAGATGATTGCAAGCTCTTGAACTCCCATTGTCAAGTAATAAACCCAAATGGGGACAAACACTCTTAGAATGCAAGGTTCTTCACTTAGAAAGATCATATGGCTCTCAACCGTTGTTCTAATACATTCCAAGTTCAAATTGCTTCAAAGTGAAGGTAATTATAAGTAAATGACATGATTTGAAGCCCGTGAACACCCAAGTTGAAGTAATTAACCCAAATGGTATGAAGCATTCTTATAATTGGAAGTTCTTCCCTTTTGTTCATCATATGGCCATCGACCACCTCTGTAATCTTTCTAAAGAACTAATAGGATCAAAGTTAAGGTAATTGAAATAAAATTAGATGATTGCAAGCTCTTGAGCTGCCATTGTCAAGTAATAAACCCAAATGGGGACAAACACTCTTAGAATGCAAGGTTCTTCACTTAGAAAGATCATATGGCTCTCAACCATTGTTCTAATACATTCCAAGTTCAAATTGCTTCAAAGTGAAGGTAATTATAAGTAAATGACATGATTTGAAGCCCGTGAACTCCCAACTTGAAGTAATTAACCCAAATGGTACGGAGCATTCTTAGATTTGGAAGTTCTTCCGTTTTGTTAGTCTTATGGCCCTCTACCCTTCTGTGATGTTTCTATAGAGCTAATAGGATCAAAGTGAAGGTAATTGAAAGAAAATTAGATGATTGCAAGCTCTTGAACTCCCATTGTCAAGTAATATACCCAAATGGAGACAAACACTCTTAGAATGGAAGGTTCTTCACTTAGAAAGATCATATGGCTCTCAACCCTTGTTCTAATACATTCCAAGTTCAAATAGCTTCAAAGTGAAGGTAATTATAAGTAAATGAAATGATTTGAAGCCCGTGAACTCCCGAATTGAGGTAATTAACCCAAATGGAATGAAGCATTCATATAAATGGAAGTTCTTCCCTTTTTGTTCATCTTATGGCCATCGAGCATCTCTGTAATCTTTCTAAAGAACTAATAGGATCAAAGTTAAGGTAATTGAAATAAAATTAGATGATTGCAAGATCTTGAACTCCCATTGTCAAGTAATAAAACCAAATGGGGACAAACACTTTTAGAATGCAAGGTTCTTCACTTAGAAAGATCATATGGCTCTCAACCGTTGTTCTAATACATTCCAAGTTCAACTAGCTTCAAAGTGAAGGTAATTATAAGTAAATGACATGATTTGAAGCCCGTGAACACCCAAGTTGAAGTAATTAACCCAAATGGTATGAAGCATTCTTATAATTGGAAGTTCTTCCCTTTTGTTCATCTTATGGCCATCGAGCATCTCTGTAATCTTTCTAAAGAACTAATAGGATCAAAGTTAGGGTAATTGAAATAAAATTAGATGGTTGGAAGCTCTTGAACTCCCATTGTCAAGTAATAAACCCAAATGGGGACAAACACTTTTAGAATGAAAGTTTCTTCACGTAGAAAGATCATATGGCTCTCAACCGTTGTTCTAACACATTCCACGTTCAAATTGCTTCAAAGTGAAGGTAATTATAAGGAAATGACACGATTTGAAGCCCGTGAACTCCCAAGTTGAAGTAATTAACCCAAATGGTACGGAGCATTCTTAGAATTGGAAGTTCTTCCCTTTTGTTAATCTTATGGCCCTCTACCCCTTCGTAATGTTTGTATAGAGCTAATAGGATCAAAGTGAAGGTAATTGAAACAAAATTAGATGATTGCAAGCTCTTGAACTCCCATTGTCAAGTAATAAACCCAAATGGGGACAAACACTCTTAGAATGCAAGGTTCTTCACTTAGAAAGATCATATGGCTCTCAACCGTTGTTCTAATACATTCCAAGTTCAAATTGCTTCAAAGTGAAGGTAATTATAAGTAAATGACATGATTTGAAGCCCGTGAACACCCAAGTTGAAGTAATTAACCCAAATGGTATGAAGCATTCTTATAATTGGAAGTTCTTCCCTTTTGTTCATCATATGGCCATCGACCACCTCTGTAATCTTTCTAAAGAACTAATAGGATCAAAGTTAAGGTAATTGAAATAAAATTAGATGATTGCAAGCTCTTGAGCTGCCATTGTCAAGTAATAAACCCAAATGGGGACAAACACTCTTAGAATGCAAGGTTCTTCACTTAGAAAGATCATATGGCTCTCAACCATTGTTCTAATACATTCCAAGTTCAAATTGCTTCAAAGTGAAGGTAATTATAAGTAAATGACATGATTTGAAGCCCGTGAACTCCCAAGTTGAAGTAATTAACCCAAATGGTACGGAGCATTCTTAGATTTGGAAGTTCTTCCGTTTTGTTAATCTTATGGCCCTCTACCCCTTCTGTAATGTTTCTATAGAGCTAATAGGATCAAAGTGAAGGTAATTGAAAGAAAATTAGATGATTGCAAGCTCTTGAACTCCCATTGTCAAGTAATATACCCAAATGGAGACAAACACTCTTAGAATGCTAGGTTCTTCACTTAGAAAGATCATATGGCCCTCAACCCTTGTTCTAATACATTCCAAGTTCAAATAGCTTCAAAGTGAAGGTCATTATGAGTAAAAGACATGATTTGAAGCCCATGAACTCCCAAGTTGAAGTAATTAACCCAAATGCTATGAGGCATTCTTATAAATGGAAGTTCTTCCCTTTTTGTTCATCTTATGGCCATCGACCGCCTCTCGTAATCTTTCTACGAGCTAATAGGATCAAATTGAACGTAATTGAATGAAATTAGATGATTGCCAGCTCTTGAACTCCTATTGTCAAGTAATAAACCCAAATGGGGACAAACACTCTTAGAATGGAAGGTTCTTCACTTAGAAAGATCATATGGCTCTCAACCCTTGTTCTAATACATTCCAAGTTGAAATAGCCTCAATGTGAAGGTAATTATAATTAAATGACATGATTTGAAGCCCGTGAACACCCAAGTTGAAGTAATTAACCCAAATGGTATGAAGCATTCTTATAATTGGAAGTTCTTCCCTTTTGTTCATCTTATGGCCATCGACCATCTCTGTAATCTTTCTAAAGAACTAATAGGATCAAAGTTAGGGTAATTGAAATAAAATTAGATGATTGCAAGCTCTTGAACTCCCATTGTCAAGTAATAAACCCAAATGGGGACAAACACTTTTAGAATGCAAGTTTCTTCACTTAGAAAGATCATATGGCTCTCAACCGTTGTTCTAATACATTCCAAGTTCAAATTGCTTCAAAGTGAAGGTAATTATAAGTAAATGACATGATTTGAAGCCCGTGAACTCCCAAGTTGAAGTAATTAACCCAAATGGTACGGAGCATTCTTAGAATTGGAAGTTCTTCCCTTTTGTTAATCTTATGGCCCTCTACCCCTTCGTAATGTTTGTATAGAGCTAATAGGATCAAAGTGAAGGTAATTGAAACAAAATTAGATGATTGCAAGCTCTTGAACTCCCATTGTCAAGTAATAAACCCAAATGGAGACAAACACTCTTAGAATCGAAGGTTCTTCACTTAGAAAGATCATATGGCTCTCAACGCTTGTTCTAATACATTCCAAGTTCAAATAGCTTCAAAGTTAAGGTAATTATAAGTAAATGACATGATATGAAGCCCGTGAACTCCCAAATTGAAGTAATTAAGCCAAATGGTATGAAGCATTCTTATAAATGCAAGTTCTTCCCTTTTTGTTCATCTTATGGCCATCGACCGCCTCTGTAATCTTTCTACAGAGCTAATAGGATCAAAGTGAACGTAATTGAACTAAATTAGATGATTGCAAGCTCTTGAACTCCCATTGTCAAGTAATAAACCCAAATGGAGACAAACACTCTTAGAAAGATCATATGGCTCTCAACTCTTAGAATGGAAGGTTCTTCAATTAGGAAGGTTCTTCAGTTAGAAAGATCATATGGCTCTCAACCCTTGTTCTAATACATTTGGGTTAATTACTTGACAATGGGAGTTCAAGAGCTTGCAATCATCTAATTTTATTTCAATTACCTTCACTTTCACCCTATTAGCTCTATAGAATGATTACAGGAGTGGTGGAGGCCCATAAGGTGAACAAAAGGGAAGAACTTCCAATTCTAATAAGGCTTCATACCATTTGGGTTAATTACTTCAACTTGGGAGTTCACGGGCTTCAAATAATGTCATTTACTTATAATTACCTTCACTTTGAAGCTATTTCAACTTCGAATGTATTACAACAAGGGTTGAGAGCCATATGATCGTTTTAAGTGAAGAACGTTCCATTCTAATAGTGTTTGTCCCCATTTGGGTTTATTACTTCACAATGGGAGTTTAAGAGCTTGCAATCATCTAATTCTCTTTCAATTACCTTCACTTTGATCCTATTAGCTCAATAGAAACATTACAGAAGGCATCGAGGGCCATAAGATGAGCAAAAGGGAAAAACTTCCAATTCTAATAAGGCTTCATACCATTTGGGTTAATTACTTCAACTTGGGAGTTCATGGGCATCAAATAATGTCATTTACTTATAATTAACCTTCATTTTGAAGCTATTTGAACTTGGAATGTATTAGAACAAGGGTTGAGAGCCATATGATCTTTCTAAGTGAAGAACCTTCCATTCTAAGAGTGTTTGTCCAAATTTGGGTTTATTACTTGACAATGGGAGTTCAAGAGCTTGCAATCATCTAATTTTCTTTCAATTACCTTCACTTTGATCCTATGAGCTCTATAGAAACATCACAGAAGTGGACGAGGGCGATAAGATGAAGAAAAGGGAAGAACTTCCAATTCTAAGAATGCTTCTTGTCATTTGGGTTAATTTCTCCATCTTGGTAGTTCACGGGCTTGGAAATCATGTCATTTACTTATAATTACCTTCATATTGAAGCTATTTCAACTTGGAATGTATTACAACAAGGGTTGAGAGCCATATGATCTTTCTAAGTGAAGAACCTTCCATTCTAATAGTGTTTGTCCCCATTTGGGTTTATTACTTGACAATGGCAGTTTAAGAGCTTGTAATCATCTAATTTTCTTTCAATTACCTTCACTTTGATCCTATTAGCTCTAGAGAAACATTACAGAAGGCATCGAGGGCCATAAGATGAACAAAAGGGAAAAACTTCCAATTCTTATAATGCTTCATACCATTTGGGTTAATTACTTCAACTTGGGAGTTCACGGGCTTCAAATCATGTCATTTACTTATAATTACCTTCACTTTGAAGCTATTTCAACTTCGAATGTATTACAACAAGGGTTGAGAGCCATATGATCTTTCTAAGTGAAGAACCTTCCATTGTAAGAGTGTTTGTCCAAATTTGGGTTTATTACTTGACAATGGGAGTTCAAGAGCTTGCAATCATCTAATTTTCTTTCAATTACCTTCACTTTGACCCTATTAGCTCTATAGAATGATTACAGGAGTGGTCGAGGGCCATAAGGTGAACAAAAGGGAAGAACTTCCAATTCTAAGAAGGCTTCATACCATTTGGGCTAATTACGTCAACTTGGGAGTACACGAGCTGCAAATAATGTCATTTACTTATAATTACCATCACTTCTAAGCTATTTGAACTTGGAATGTATTAGAACAAGGGTTGAGAGCCATATGATCTTTCTAAGTGAAGAACCTTCCATTCTAAGAGTGTTTGTCCCCATTTGGGTTTACTACCTGACAATGGGAGTTCAAGAGCTTGCAATCATCTAATTTTCTTCCAATTACCTTCACTTTGATCCTATTAGCTCTATAGAAACATTACGTAAGGCGCGAGGGCCATAAGATG